>BSBK01000886.1:0-372500 GCA_027943335.1 Chamaecyparis obtusa
TATATATACATATATACATACATCTATACATACATATATATATATATATACATATATATATATACATACATATATATATATATATATATACATATATACATACATATATATACATCTATATATATACATACATATATATATATATATATATATGTATATATATATATATATGTATATATATACATATATATATGTATATATATATGTATATGTATATATGTATATATATATATGTATGTATGTATATATATACTCTTGATCGAAAGAATATGTTATATGAATTCTCTAAATGATATATGAAGTTTTTTGATCGATGCTATATTCAACAACAATAGACATCTCACCAGTAGTGTCAAAACTTGTAACTCTTTTAATTAGTTCACTATTCATCTTGTGGTTCTCATCCAATCATAAAAAATGATCATGAAACCTTCTCAATACATATCTCTTCCAGTCATTGTGATTCAAATAATTAGGTAAATTAAGTGTATTTAGAATACCATTGTTCATCAAATGGGCATATTCATTCTTCAAGCTTCCATTTTCACACAACTTTACATATCCTATTTTGATATATGCTTCTCCAAGTTCCTCCATCTTTTTATGAATAAAATAATGGATTCGCTCAACCAATAGGGCAGGTGGGATCGACGACAATGCTCCATCTTTGTCAACCTTGACAACCTTCATAGGATGCAAGTTGAATTGTGGTCACGGTTATTCAACATGTGCAGTTATCATAGGAGTATCAATATTTTGTGCCATCTTGAAATCTCCTCGACAATCAAAATCACAAACTCAACTCCAATCAAACAAATTATTTACTTCAACTCGTGCTTTGTTTCCATAGGTTTTAGCACTCTCACTCTCCAAATTCAATTGTTACCCACAAAATTTAAGTAGTTGGTCAATCAATTCAATTCACACTAGCTCATAAATAGTTCTCATGAAAGAAAAGTGTGCAAATGATCTCTTCTCATGTATTTATAATTCCAATGGGGTTTTACCATTTATTCAAGTACCATTACCTATTCAAATGGTTAACCATCTTACCCGTTTATTCATTAAATGCATAATTCTACTATTTGGTTCACTTTCACAATAATATTTTACAACAGTTAAAACATTTTCATAATACCATTAATGATAGGTATAATGAAATCACCTTACATCTTAGTATGCTAATTTGGATTACTTACCAATAATTTTTAGGGGACCGATGGATAGGACATTTGTATTCTTCCCCTTAAGTCAATTACATAACCTAGTTAGAAGATGAATTCTCAACACTCGATGGTTAAGATCCCAATTCAAATGAAATTAATCCTCCCTCTTTATTAATCAAAATTTTCTTCATATTAATTTTTAATTCTTTAACATTTACAATATTCTTTCTTCATTTTTTTGGTGACCGGTTTACTGGACTATTTTTGCAGTCTCTTTCTAGATCCACAATTTGCACAAATTACACCATATTTCTATTTTCTACTGTAAGTGTTCACTGGAGTCTTAGATGATCCAAAGTTATTCAGTGCTGACCTAAAATCTATTTCTTTGTGTCCATACTTATTGTAATTGTAGAAATATCCCTCAAATATTGCTCCATACTTATCATTAGGACTACATTCAATTTCTCTATGTCCAAATTGATTATAGTTATAAAAATATCAATTATTAAGACTTACCAGTCGGTATCTACAAATTTTTTATGTGTGTCCTAGCTTTCTACAATTGTAGCATGTGGGCTTTGATTCTTTTATTCCTTGACTACTAACAAGTGACTTGGATTCTTCTTGTTTCTCCTTGGTCTTTGATGATTCTCATGTTTCATGTGTACTCCCTCCAGTGTACCCCAATCTAGATGTGTCATTAGGTTTCCTTTGATGATTAATTTGTTCAAGGATATTAAAGGTACTATCATTTCCTCTCTTAAGATATTCATGTGCCTCTTGTAATACCCCAAAAATGGGCTATAGGTTCATTAATCTCGTATATCGACACATTGAATGAAATTGACATCAAAGTCCTAACCTAAGGCACATCTGAACATCATCAAATCCTAATTGATTATCATAAATTTTGCATCGGGGAATATTCCTAGTAATATTCCTATTATCTTTGATTTAATGATTATTTGGCGATAAATCCAATTTATCCTAAAGTTTGATTAATTGAATATTCTCAATATTTAATTAATTAGATTTAATTCTGCCACTTAATTGTTTAATTGAAGTTAATTATATTTAATCCTGAATTGTATTATTTAATTTTGACAATAAATCCAAAATCTTATGAATAATTGATTAAATTCTTATTTAATTAATTAAAGCAAGTTGTCAATTTTTAATAATATTGTTTTTGAATAAAAGTTTGACAAATAATTGATTAACCCATAAATCAATTGTTTTATTTTTCAAAATCAGTTAAGTCGGAAATAAATCACTTTATTATTAAATCAATTCATAAATAAATCATGCACAATCAGAAAAGTAGACAACTATCAATTATCAATTAAAGCTAAACTCTATTTTGAGTTAAACTCTACTTTTGCATGTTTTTGTGAGTTATTTATCTTTTATTTAAAAATAACTCAAAAATCAACCTGAGTTATTTGAGTGATTTATGGCTTTCTTTCATGCACCTCCAAAGCCCTAGATTTCTATAAATTAAGGCCTCAAATCTTCATAATTCATCTCATATTTTTGCAAACTTATGCTAGCGAATTGCTATCTAGAGAATCGAAGCTTCTTTGCGAATCAACCACGTTTGTGAGATCACTTTTGTTTTCATATCTTAGAATCATTGCATATCAAGTTTTCATATAGAATAGATTCATGTCAGATTTCTCATATTATTGCATAGAAAATCCAAAAAAATAGATTAACTTTCATTCATTCCATATCCATATTCTACATTCAAATCCTTCGTTTAGGTGTTGTCAAGGTCACTGATCTCGGTATAATCTGAGAATACATACTCGCATCTACTAGAAGGCAATAAATCACCTGGTTAGTTTAGTTTCATTTATTGCATGATTTCAATTTTAGCTAACCTTTAATGTTTTACTGAAGTGTTGTGTCTACAAATTAGGTACAAAATTCACACACATTTCTGGCGCCCACCGTGGGGCCTTGAGCCTCATTCTCTTCATTTTTATCAAATTTTATATATTTTTGGCGTCACTTTTTTGTCATTTTTGTGCAAATAGGAAAAATGTCATCTACGAGAAATTTGACACCACTTACGAGAAATCTGACACCACCTACGAGCAATTTGATGCCGCCTACGAGAAATTTATTCACGCCTAAGAGTAATTTGATCACACCTACAACAAATTTGATCACACTTGTGAACATTTTAGTCACGCCTATGCATATTTCAGTCACACCTGTGCTCATTTCATTCACGCCTGTGCACATTTTAGTCACGCCTGTGATCATTTCAGTCACGCTTGTGCTCATTTCAGTCACACCTGTGCTCATTTTAGTCACGCCTATGCACATTTCAATCCTACCTATGCTTATTTTGATCACGCTTGCTTTCTATTTTCTGATTTTCTTTTTTTGAAAATTTCACATATGCTATTGAAAAACCCTAGTGAGCCCAAATTTTCATTTTCTAGGAATATGTGTGTTATTGAAAAACTTTTTGGAACATACACAAGTAGTATTTCTAGGGATTAGCACAATAAATCACTATTGCTTGTTCATGTGCAAGGTTGCTTTTGCCCTTTTTCATTGTAATCAGACGATTTCTTACTCCCCTTGCTTGCTATTCTGCATGCTTGATATCTACTTGGTTACTTGAGATAAACTTTTACACAGATCTTCAAAAACTTGACAGAAAAATTTGCAAACAAACTGATATTGAAAAATTGCAAATCTGAAGCAAAAATCATTTTTGGTGTCAAAAGTCATCCTAAAATTTCAAAACTCGTATCAAAGCCAAAGTCAAAGTTGTCAGAGATTGGTCAAATTTGTTAGAAATCTAGTTTTTACAATCTATTCCCAAATTCTATCAAAATAGCGAATTGATTCTTGTCATTTCTATTCATCCTTAGTTGGTCTGGGTCAAATCTTAGGTGCTATGACATGTTGCTCAACATCCAAATGAACTTAAATGGTATCAATTTGCACAAAATGACTCTTGGTCTTCTTTCTTCCACATCTCTCATGTCTTCCTAGTCTCCCATTTCATCCTTTCTCTTCTTCCAAAACTCTTCACATTTTCTTGATTCTTTTACTCTTATTATCTAGTTTTTTTTCTTCTATTCATCTCTTCTGTCACTTCCATGCTTGATTCCTCCTCCTCCATCAATTCAAGGATTCAATCAACAAACTCTACATCAATCTATTCTAGGGAGTCCTAAAAATCTTAACATGTCTCAAAGAATCAGTGCACATGAGGAAGAAATTCTAATCATAGCTATGATGAAATAGATGCATGCCATGCAAGTCAAACTTAACAAACTTGAGAAAGAAAAGGAACCCAAGGAGTTCTCCATGGAGGCCCTATGTCCTTTTCCATTTGACAAAGACTTGTAAATGCCACCATTCCCGAAAAGAGTGGAGATGCCTAAGTATGATAAGTATGATGGACACTCCGATCCTCAAGATAATGTCAGAGAATTCTATACACAATCTATGGAGTTCATGCATGAACCAACCTATCTGATGCATCTCTTTCCTCGATCTATGGGAGGAGCAGCCATTCATTGGTTCTCTAGATTGCCTTCTACTATCAAAACTTTTGAGGAGTTGATCAAATTGTTCAATCAGTAATACTCCTACAACATTCAACATCCAGTCACCATGATTGATATTTGTAATCTCAAGCAATATCCAAGAGAATCATTCTTGACATTTCTCAAGAGATGGAGGAAGAAATTCTCTCTATATGCTAGACCTATTCCAAAAACTGAGAAACTAGAAATCTTCATCAATAATCTTGTCCCAGAGATCAACTATCCTTTACAAATGTAAGATCATACATCTTTTGATAAAATGGTTGACAATGAAATCAAAATTGAAAAAGTACTTGTGAAAAAAGGAGAAATCACACTTCAAAAAGATAAGTACGAATTAGGATCCAGTTCTAAAGAAAAGAATAAGAACTGGAACAAGAATAAGGGCATTGTCAAGGATGGTGTTGTTGATACTATCCATGCTCCATCAAAGGCACTAGCTTTCAATCTAACTATTAGTACCCAAGCCATAAAAGCTTCAGAACAAAAGGTGCCTGAATCATCTCAAAAGAAGCTAGAGTATAAAAAGTGGTCCGCTGATAATAAATGAATGTTTACTCCTCTTGGAGAATCTTTAGAATCAGCTATGAGAACTTTGCTGGCCAATAACATCATCTCTTTTTCTGAGATCTAACCATCTAATTCTGAGCCTAAACCAAAATGGTGGAGAGAGAATGAATTTTGTGATTTCCATCGGGGTAAAGGTCACAAAACTAATAACTGCTTATGCTTGAAACATACTATCCAAGATTTGATTGATAAGGGAGATATCACCATTGACAATCATAAGAGCAATAATGATCATACAACATTCACAGAACCATTTCTGAAACATGGCCAAGAAGTCTCATCTTCTCAACCTAATATGGGGGCAAAGGTCAATTATGCTTACCCTGGAAATAATGTTGTTATCAATATGGTTGAACTTTGTCTCTCTGAACATTGCAATGTCATCACAATTGTGTGAAGAGATAGAGATCATTCTTCAACTAACGTAGTTACTTGATCACAAGCTCAGGCACATCTGAATGGACAAATCCTAGATTCATCAAATGTCCCTAAGATGCCCTTCAATCTTTCTTCTGCTTCCACATAGAAGGTTGTTTCTAAATCTTCCAATCCTAAAGAGACGAGGCCAACATCTTATAGCATTTTTCAAAAACTCCAACACACTAATGCAAAAATCTCCATGTTTGAGTTGCTTTGAATATCTCCAGCTCATAGATCCATTTTAGATAAAGCTTTTCTCAGATCCAATGTTCCCGATGACCTTGATTTAGATAGGTTCCAGACTATGGTTGGACATCTTATGTCTCCGCAGCATATATCCTTTTTAGAGGAAGATGAAAACTCCTTGAGTCACCCACATAACCAGCCCTTGCATATAGAAGTCTTGATCTAGAACCGTAGAGTCAAACATGTGTTGATAGATGGAGGCACTGGCCTAAACATTTGTTCTTACAACTTGATCACACAATTGGGATTTTCAAAATTGGCTATTGATCCTAGAAAGAAAATAACTATCAAAGCCTATGATGAACAAGAAAGATCTTCTAAAGGCACCATTTTCTTACCTATCAAAGCAGGTCTAGTTATCAAAGATACTATATGTCAAGTTCTTGATCTACCTTTGGCTTACAACATTCTTCTAGGGAGACCATGGATACATGAGATGAAAGTTATTCCTTCTACATTTCACCAATGCTTGAAATTTCTTTATGAAGGAGTAGAGGTCACTATTCCAGCAGACATATCTACCACTTGCAATACATTGAAGGAAAGTATAGATAAGCTTGTGCTTAATAATAGAGAATCTTCCATTGAACCAACTAAAGAAGCATCCACATCGAAAATGGAAGATCTTGCAAAAGAGGTTAATATCAAAGAAAATAGTATGGGAGAATATACTATTGAGCTAGTCTTATCTTTGACATATCTCCCTATCTCACCTAAGTCTTATGGAAAATCTTTGAAATAATCCAAACCAGATTCTAAAGAACCTCTTGAGGCATATAAAAGGAATTTTGTAGCAGAACAAGTCTCCAAGCAAGAATTTGAAGAGGATGAAGCTGTGCTTGCATGGCTATACAAAGATGAATCTGAATCCCATGATATTCAAACTAGTAACTCAGCAGTACCAAAAGATCCTTCTAAGTCATATGGCCCAGGAGATAAATTGATAGCTAAGATGGGATATCCAGGTAAAGGACCTCTAGGAGTTATAGGAGAAGGTCTTATAACACCTATCCCACATACTCATAGAGCAAATAAAGAAAAAGTTGGCTTAGGATTTAAAAAGAAACCCTTTCACCTCAAAGGCAATTGTTCTCATGTCATAGAGCAGATCACACCAAGAGAACCTCTTCTTATGAAAGAAGAAACAAAACCATCAGATAGTGATTCAGATAGCTCAGAACTCATCCCCTATGAAAAATTGCCTAAGGAGATCAAAGACCTTCTTGATGATAAAGATGATCCAATCAAAAGAATTAATGTAGTAGAAACATAAGAACCTACTATCAATCAAGAGATAGTTGCAACACAAGAACCAACTAATCTTGAAACAAATCAAGAAGAGGAAGGTGCTAGTTATTCTGAGATAGATTCTCATGAGTATGAATTGAAATCAGAATCTAAGGGTAACCCTTCTTGGGGTATTCATCCTGACTTTACTCATGTTCTTAGATTTCCTAGAGGCATTGATGAAGAATCTAATGACTATGAATGGGGAGCCATTCCAGAAGAAGATGAGCTTATTATAGAGAAACATGTTGATGTTATTCACCAATATGCACATGAACCCAACATAAGTCTAGAATGAAATGATGAACCTATTGAGTCTGATCCACCTATGGCTGAATTGGACTCCTGCAATGACATTGAGCCTATTCACAAATTGAATGTCTTAAGTTGTAATATCACCTTTGAACTCGAGTGTTGGGTTAGGACCAATGATGACAAATCCAAATCTGTAAACACTATCTTCCAATCTTTCCCCATTTTGACTATCCAATATCCAGACCTTATTGATCAAACCTCCACAAATCTGAGCCATTGTATTTATACCTTCTTGAATGACTATGCCCTTTCTTGCTACCTCAACGCAGTTGAGCCTATGAGTACTTCCATCAGTGAGTCAAGCATTAGCATGATGGAGTTGGACATCAAGTATCTTAGTCAGAAAAATAAGAATAAAAAGAAAAAGAAAAAGAGTTCTAAGGGTGAAAACCACTTTGTGGCAGTCTCAAAACCTACAAAAGTAAAAATAAAAGATGTATCCGAAGGTGAAAACCTCTCTGAGGTGCCTAAGGATGAGATATTTGATGTCCTTCTGAGTCATTTACAGGACAGATCTCTAGTTCTAATTGAGCCCACTCAATCCATCAACTTGGGAACAATAGAGGAACCATAGTTGATCCATGTAGCACAATCTTTATCAGAAGAAGAGAAGCAAAAATTCACAACATTCCTAATAGAAAAGAAGATCAAATTTGCATGGAAATATTCAAATATGCCAGGGTTTGATCCTAATCTTATAATGCATCATTTATTTATAGCTCCAAATGTCAAACCTGTCAAGAAAATATTAAGAAAGATGCATCCTCATGTTGCACTCTTGGTAAAAGCTGAATTAGAGAAGCTCATGAAAGTCGAATTCATCTGAGCTATTGATTATGCAGAGTGGATCTCTAATATTTTACCTACTTCAAAACCAAATAAATCAATCAGAGTGTTCACAAATTTTAGAGATGTAAATAAAGCATGCCCTAAGGATGATTTTCCACTACCTAACATTGATATGATAGTGGACATGACTACAGACTTTGAGATGTATTCTTTAATGGATAGTTTTTCTGGATATAATCAAATAAAAATTGCTCTAGAGGATCAAGAGAAAACTAATTTCACATGTGCATGGGGCACCTTCTATTGGAATGTCATGCCATTTGGGCTTAAAAACGCTGGTGCTACATATCAAAGAGCCATGACATCTATTTTAACCGACATGATGCATAGGACTATGGAGGATTATGTTGATGATACTCTAGAAAAATCTATGCTTAGGGCTACACATCTAGATGACTTGAGCAAGATACTAGACAGGATGGGGAAATTTAGTCTTAGACTAAATCCTAAGAAGTGTGCTTTTGGTGTCACTTCTGGAAAGCTCTTAAGATACATAGTCTCAAAGAAGGGCATTGAAGTTGATCCAGCTAAAGTAAAGGCTATCATGGAAATGTAACCTCCAAAGAATATTAGTCAAATGAGGACATTGCAAGGAAGAGTTCAATCCATCAGAAGATTTATATCACAGCTAGCTGACATATCACAACCTTTCACAAAAACATTACATAAAGGTGTGACCTTTGCATGGAATGAAGAATGTGAGAACAACTTTAATCATATCAAGAAGTATCTATCAAATTCTCCTATCTTGATGCCTCCCATTCCAAGGAAGCCTTTGATCTTATATGTCTCTGCTATAGATACATCACTAGGGGGCATTGCTTGCACAACATGATGAGAACAAAAAGGAAAGAGCTATATACTATATCAATAGAACATTGGTTGCATATGAAAAGAGCTATTCAATGATTGAGAAAGCTTATCTAGCTATGATTTTTGCATCATAGAAATTGAGACACTACATGTTAGCTCATACCACACAATTGGTAGTTAAAATTGATCCACTCAGGTACCTACTAAGCAAAGCTGCCCTCACAGGTAGATTAGCTAAATGGGTTATGCTCTTAAGTGAATTTGACATTGAATATGTGGAAAGAAAAGCTATCAAAGGATAGTTTTTTGCTGATCAATTAGCAGATGCACCTATGATTGATAATACACCAATGCAAATGGAATTTCTAGATTCCTCTATCATGACTCTTTCTTCTAGAGAATGGCAGTTATTCTTTGATGAATCCTATACACAGAATGGATCTAGAGTAGGCATATTGTTCATAACTGATGCAGGAGCATCCTGGGTGTAAGAGAAATCTTGCATCACCAAAAAAAAATATTTCTATTTTTATATTCAACAAGGGCTATTTTGTGCAGAGCTGCTATTTATGGAAAGTTACTATTTTTGGTAATTTTCATATGTGCTCAAAATGATCTGATTTCTTTCTTGGAGGTTCATTTTGGTCACATAAGTCTACCAGTAAAGTTTCATTGCCAGATCAAGTGTATATTGGAAGATATTGAAGATTTTCGGTATTGGCAGCAGGGTACAGAAACTTTGAACTCAGTTTTGAAGGCTTTAGAGGCCCCGGATGAGGTCAAAAATTTGGGTGACGGGTGCTTGCATGGGTCAAGCCTGTAGAGCACTTCGTGGTATTTCTGAAATGGGGTTATAATAGCCGATCGGTCAATTGGTGATGACTTATGGTCTTCGGAAGTTGGGCCACCTAAAATGGCAAAAAATAATTTTCGTCAAAATTTCTGTTCAGGTTTCAAAGGTTATCTTGAGCCGACTATGATGTAATAAAATGTAAAATAAAATAATTCTAAGTTTGGTCAGCCTTATTGGCTAAATTCTGGAACCTTCCCAGGCGGTGGAAAATTGCCTATATAAGGAAGGCTGTATTATTGTCTTAGGTAGTTCAGAATAGTTCTGGGTAGTAGATCTGGGAAATAATTTGAGGCTTTGTCCTATAGAATATTGTAAGGGAATGCCCATGTGGCTTTGCATATTGTAATTTTGAAAGTTTGTAATTCCACATTTGTGGAGATAATAAGAAGCCAATTTTCTGTTCTTGCATATTATTGTTGTTGTTTCTCTTTTTCTGTTATGTGTTTGTGGTATTAAGGGGAGCACCCTTCATCAAGTGGTATCAGAGTAGGTTTTCTTGAGTGTGTAAATAGATCACCGACTGTGAGGTAGTTTGCACCAGGACTGTGGTTAGGGTTTCAGCACGCATCGTGAAAATGCCTTCACGAAGAGAACGTGGCGGAAGAGCTGGTGCTGTGACACCTGAGGTTAGAGAGCTGCAAAGACAAGTGCGAGCATTGCAAGAAGAGATTCGTAGAGGAATGAATCTTAATGTCAGAGATGAAAGCGAGGATGAAGCTGAAGAAGAATATCAAGAAGGAGAAGTCAAAATTGTGAACCAGGAGGAAGAAAGACTTTTCGGGCCATTTCTAAGATTGGGAAAAGACCTAAGATTGAGGTTCCTACATTTTCTAGAAATCTTAACCTAGAAGAATTGATCGACTGGATCAATGAGTGTGAGGAATATTTTGAGTATGAAGATGTTGAGGATCCTGATAGGGTCAAATTTGCAAAGGCCAGACTGAAAGGTCATGCGAAGATATGGTGGCAAGAGATTCAGTTGGAGTGAAATAGAAGGGGAAAGGAGAAAATCACGAGATGGGATCAGATGGTGGATAAATTGAAGTGACAGTTCATTCTTGTTGATTATGAGCTTGACCTACTGAAGAAAATGTAGAGTTTGAAGCAAGCGGGAAGATCTGTTCAGGAGTATACAGATGAGTTCTACCGACTTCTCATCAGAACAGGCCATGCAGAAGCTGATAAGGAGAAAGTTTCCTGATACCTTAATGGGTTAAGGCCAAGCATTCAGGAGGAGCTGAATCTGGTTCGAATGAACAGTATTGAAGAGGCATACCAGTTTGCCCTAAAAGTAGAGGAAAAGCTGAACAAGAAGTTTGAGAGCAGACAAAATGGAAGAGGTCGCGGTGGACAATCTGGTGGCCGAAATGAAGATCTGAAAAAGAAGGATGAGGCCAGTAGTAGTCAGAATCAGTGAGGAAATAATTCCAATCACTTCCAGGATCAGAATAATAGAGATCAGAGAGGAAGAGGAAGAGGACAAGGATCTGGAAGAGGTGGCTTCCGTGGAACATGTTTTCACTGTGGAGAAGAAGGTCATAGGGCATTTGAATGTCCTCAGTGCCAAGGCAGAACGGACAGGAGAAATGAAGGCCAGGCTAGAGTTGCACATGTAGATGAAGATGCCAGATCATCAAATTCTGAAGATGCTGAAAGAGGAGAAACGTTGATTAACAGAAGAGTCCTGTTGAGTGGTGAGAATGAACCTGAGCAAAGAAGGAGCCTTTTTCGCACCAGGTGCAAGTGTGAAGGTAAATGTTGTGATGTGATTATTGATAGTGGAAGCACTGACAATTTGGTGTCAGAAGAGATGGTGACAAAGTTGAAGCTCAAGAGACAGAAACACCCACATCCATATCAGATTGCCTGGGTATAGGATGACCACAAGGTCATGGTCAATGAACAATGCCTGGTGAAGTTCAAGATTGGCGGATACCAAGATGAAGTATTGTGTGATATCATATCTATGGATGCATGTCATATGTTGTTGGGTAGACCATGGCAGTTTGACAGATGTGCTGTACATGATGGTCGTGTGAATACCTATTCCCTGACAAAGGATGGAGTGCGACATAAGCTAAAACCATTGAAGGAGACTGAAGAAAAGGTATGTGGTAATGCAAGAATAACTTTTGTTGATGGAAAAAATTTCCTAGATGGTATGAGGCATGAGCATATATGTTTTGCTTTAATTCTAAAAGATGGTAAAGAGGAAGTAGAAGATGTTCCTGTAGAAGTTGCAGATTTGTTGAATGAGTTTCAGGATATTGTATCTGATAACGTGCCTGATGGATTACCACCAATCAGGAAGATCAGTCATCAGATGGACTTGATCCCAGGAGTGAGTTTTCTGAATAAGGTAGCACACAGAATGACACCTGCAGAAAGTGAGGAGTTGAATAGACAAGTACATGAACTGTTACAGAAAGGATTGATCCATGAGAGTCTAAGTCCTTGTGTTGTACCAGTGGTATTAGCACCAAAAAAAATGGAGAATGGAGGATGTGTACAGATTCTAGAGAAATAAATAAGATCACAACCAAGTATAGGTTTCCATTGCCATGAATGGATGATATTATGGACTATTTGAGTGGAGCTATGTATTTCTCAAAGATAGATCTAAAGAGTGGATATCACCAGATTCGGATCAGAGAAGGAGATGAATGGAAGACTGCCTTCAAGACAAAGGAAGGACTATATGAGTGGTTAGTCATGCCTTTTGGGCTAACCAATGCACTGAGCACTTTCATGTGGTTCATGAACGAGGTTCTAAAAGAATTTCTAGGTAAGTTTGTCATTGTTTACCTAGATGATATTTTGATTTTTAGCAAGACATTGGAGGAACATATGATGCATATTCATATGGTGTTTGAGAAGTTGAGAGATGAGAAATTGTTGATTAATTTGAAGAAGTGCAGTTTTGTGAAGAAAGAGTTAGTGTATTTGGGATTTGTAGTTTCAGCAGAAGGTCTAAAAATGGACCTAGAAAAGGTACAGGCTATCCTTGAATGGCCTACTCCAAGGAGTGCTACTAAGGTAAGATCTTTTCATGGTCTAGCTAGCTTTTACAGAAAGTTTATCAGAAATTTTAGCAATATTTGTGGACCCTTGACTGAAACAATGAGAGGGGATAGAAAAGAATTTAAGTGGACTAATGGGGAAAAAAAGAGTTTTCAATTGTTGAAATAAAAAGTTACAGAACAACTTGTTTTAGCACTTCTAGATTTTAATAAGGTGTTTCAAGTAGATTGTGATGCTAGTGGTACTCCAATAGGAGCTGTTATGAGCCAAGAAGGTAAACCTGTTGCTTATTTCAGTGAGAAGTTAAATGATGCCAAGAGAAAATATTCTGTTTATGATCAGGAATTTTATGCTATAGTTCAAGCATTGAAGAAGTGGAGACATTATCTGCTTCCTAAGGAGTTTGTTTTGTATACTGATCATCAAGCTTTGCAATATTTGAATAGTCAAGGAAAGATGAATCAGAGGCATTTGAAATGGGTTGAGTTTTTGCAGAGTTATACATTTGTTTTGAAACACAGGAGTGGAAAGTCCAATAGGGTTGCTGATGCTCTTAGCAGAAGGCAACTATTGCTGACAAAAATATAGATAGAAGTGGTTGGGTTCAAGGAACTCAAGAATTTGTATCCTAAGGATCCTGATTTTGGTGAAGCTTGGAAAGCTTGTACAGAACCTGTTACTTTAGACAGGATGAAATGGTTGGATTTCATCATCCAGGATGATATGCTATTCAAAGGGAGTCAGTTGTGCATTCCATGAAGTTCTATGAGGGAGAATCTCATCAAGGAGAAGCATAGCGGAGGATTGGCTGGAAATTTTGGTCGTGATAAAACCCTTTCTTTGGTTAGTGAGAATTATTATTGGCCACAGTTGCAGCAAGATGTGAAGAAGTTTGTACAGAGTTGTAGAGTATGTCAGATGGCGAAAGGAGTGAAGCAGAATACAGGGTTGTATCAGCCATTACCTATACCAGAGAAGCCTTGGGAGGATATCAGTATGGACTTTATTCTTGGTTTACCGAGGACACAGCAGGGACATGATTCAATTTTTGTAGTAGTTGACAGATTTTCAAAGATGGCACATTTCATTCCCTGCAAGAAGACTAATGATGTTGTTCCTATAGCAGAATTGTTTTTCAGAGAAGTGGTGAGACTACATGGTTTTCCAAAGACCATAGTTTCAGATCGAGATACTAAGTTTGTTGGATATTTCTGGTGGATATTGTGGAAGAAGTTGAGGACAGATTTGAAGTTCAGTTCATCACATCACCCATAGACTGATGGACAGACAGAGGTGGTGAACAGGAGTTTGGGAAATTTGCTGAGATGTTTGGTTGGAGATAAGCCAATAGGATGGGATTTGATTTTACCATAGGCAGAATTTGCATACAATAATTCTGTCAACAGGAGTATTGGTAAATCACCATTCTAGATTATATATGGAAGTAGCCCAAGAAATGCATCTGAATTAAGGAAGATAGATAAAGGAGAAATAAGTAGTGCTGAAGCTGAAGATTTTGTAGAACACTTGAAGAACATCCATGGGGAGGTGAGGAAGCATATTACCAAGATGAACACATAGTATAAGGCTAAGGCAGATGAGAAAAGGAGGTATAAGGAATTTCAGGTTGGTGATGAAGTCATGGTTCATTTGCAAAAGGAGCGATTTCCAGTTGGTACATATAACAAACTAAAAATGAAGAAGTTTGGACCATGTAGGATACTGAAGAAACATGATTCAGGAAATGCATATGAGGTAGAATTGCCTACTGAGCTAAATATTTCACCAGTGTTTAACATTTCAGATCTGACAGAGTATCATGAAGGAGGTGTTGAAGATGAGATCACAGTAGCATAGTGGAGTATTCCAGCAACTAGTTCAGATATCAAGGAGATTGAAGATATACTAGACAGTCATGTTGGTAGAAGCACAAGGAATAGGACATATGAAGAGTATTTGGTCAAATGGAAAGGATGACCTGTAGAAGATTCATCATGGCTAACAAAGGAGGAGGTTAACCGTCTTGGTTTTCCTCTGCACACCTGAGTCGTGATAGGGTCACTTCTCAAATTACCCTGGGTGTCTGATGCAGGAGCATCCTGGGTGTAAGAGCAATCTTGCATCACCCAAAAAAAATATTTTTATTTTTATATTCAACAAGGGCTATTTTGTGCAGAGCTGCTATTTATGGAAAGTTACTATTTTTGGTAATTTTCATATGTGCTTAGAATGATCTGATTTCTTTCTTGGAGGTTCATTTTAGTCACATAAGTCTGCCAATAAAGTTTCATTGCCAGATCAAGTGTATATTGGAAGATATTGAAGATTTTTGGTATTGGCAGCAGGGTACAAAAACTTTGAACTCAGTTTTGAAGGCTTTAGAGGCCCTGGATGAGGTCAAAAATTTGGGTGACAGGCACTTGCGTGGGTCAAGCCTGTAGAGCGCTTCGTGGTATTTCTGAAATGGGGTTATAATAGCCGATCGGGTCAACTGGTGATGACTTATGGTCTTCGGAAGTTGGGCCACCTGAAATGGCAAAAAATAATTTTCTTCAAAATTTCTGTTCAGGTTTCAAAGGTTATCTTGAGCCGACTATGATGTAATAAAATGTAAAATAAAATAATTCTAAGTTTGGTCGGCCTTATTGGCTAAATTCTGGAACCTTCCCAGACGGTGGAAAATTGCCTATATAAGGAAGGCTGTATTATTGTCTTAGACAGTTCAGAATCATTCTGGGTAGTAGATCTGGGCAATAATTCGAGGCTTTGTCCTATAGAATATTGTAAGGGAATGCCCATGTGGCTTTGCATATTGTAATTTTGAAAGTTTGTAATTCCACATGTGTGGAGATAATAAGAAGCCAATTTTCTGTTCTTGCATATTATTGTTGTTGTTTCTCTTTTTCTATTATGTGTTTGTGGTATTAAGGGGAGCACCCTTCATCAATAACTCCTCAAGGATACTCAATCCCAAAATTATTCAGATTAAAGTTCCCTTGCACAAACAATATTTCTAAATATGAAGCCCTTTTGAATGGTATGAAAATAACGATTGAATGGAGGGTAACAGAACTAGACATTCATGGAGAATCACAACTCATTATCCATCAAGTAAATAATGTGTACCAAACTAAGGATGAAAAACTCATTCCTTACAAGAGAAAGGTAGATGATCTCAAGAAGTATTTCCTATCTATCACATTTGAGCAAATTCCTAGAATAGAGAACAAGGCTGCCAATGCAATGGCAATGCTATCTACTTTATTACAGTAGCCTAAACATGAGCTATGCTATGAGTTCCTGGTGGAAGCACTATCTTATCCTACATATGATTCCCCTGAAACCTACATGATCTGCACTATTGTTAGTCATGATTCATCCAGATACAAAAACCTATTTTCCTATCTCCAAGACCAAATCATTCCTGATACCTTCAACCACCATGAAAAGAGATACCTTATTCGTAATGCCTCCCAATATGTCATCATTGGTCATGATCTATACAAACGAGGTCTAGATGGTACACTACTTAGATGTTTTGAATGGGAAGAGTCTCAACGTGCATTAGAGGAAGTCCATGAGGGTATTTGCGGGTCACACTCAAATGGTTTAACACTAGCTCAAAAACTTATTAGGGCTAGGTACTATTGGCCTGAGATGGAGAAAGAGGCTATCAAATTTGCTAAGAATTGTCAACAGTGTCAAGTACATGGAAACCTAATTCATGCTCCAGGGAGAGATCTAATTCCCTTTACTACACAATGGCCTTTTCACCAATGGGCATTTGATCTTATAGGAGCTATACATCCTCATTCTTCTAATGGATATACCCATATAATCACAGCTACAAATTATTTTACAAAATGGGTAGAACCAGTCCCTTTGATGCAAGCCATTAGAAAGAAAATATCTATGTTCATATTGAACTATATTATATGCAGATATGGGATCCCACATTCTATAATCATAGATAATGGGGGACAATTCAAAAATAAAGACCTAGATGATCTATGTGCCAAATTCAAGATCACACAAAATTGGTCTTCCATCTATTATCCTCAAGGGAATGGACAAGCAGAGGCTTCTAACAAGAATCTATTGAAAATATTGCATCGTATAGTTAATAAAATAGAAAGAGACTGGCATCTCATGATCAATCCAGCTCTTTGGGCCTACAAAACAAGTATTAGAACACCTACTGGGGCTACTCCTTTCACTTTAGTTTATGGGTCTGAAGCAGTACTGCCTATTGAGGTTGAAATCCCATCACTAAGAATCAGAATGCATGGTCTAGTAACTGATGATGACTATAGAGTGTCTAGGTTGCAAGAAATTGAACTACTAGATGAGCGCAGACAAGCAGCGTATGATCATCTCAGAGTATATCAGAGGAGAATGTGTAGAGGTTACAACAAGAAAGTCAGACACAGAATTTCAGGTTGGTGATCTAGTCTTGAGAGAGAATCCTAAAAATCAATCACATCGAGAATGCAAGGGGAAGTTTGAACCCAACTGGCTGGGTCCCTTTGTAATCACTACTACTTTTGGCTCTGGTTCCTATCAACTCTCAATGACTAAAGGAGAATAGTTTCGAGAACCAATCAACGTACTCCATCTGAAGAAATTCTATGCCTAAGGCATTCAGTGTATGGTAAAATATCTTGAAAAAAATCTGAAAAATCTGAAAAAGTCCTAAAAAATGAACATCTTGGTGAAAACCTAGCAATAGGTGCCTTGATGATTCACAAAAAAAGTAAAAAATATCAAAAGTTTAAAAAAATTTGAAAAAATGAAAAATACAAAAAAAAATGAGAAAAAGAAAAAGTGCCTTGGTGAAAACCTACAAACATGTGCCTTGGTAGCAAAAAATAGAATCTCCGCCAAGATTGTGAAAACTCAGAAAATGGGTGCCACTTGTTTCAAAATGCTCCATCTATCAATGCAATCTTGGTCTTTCCCAGCTTTTAGTCTTTCTTTAGTTTGTACATATCTCCCAATTGGTTTTCCAATAAGTCAATTTGTACACCAATCAGCTCAAGCATCTGTATCCTATCAATGTTAAAACTTGGGGGAAATCAATGTCATATCCTATGGCCTCTAATGTATCTTAGATGTATCATATCTAGTCAAGGTCCTTTGAAGCTTCAATCGAGTCAGTCAATCTATCTTGTCTCTAGAAAGGATTTTGCATCAGCAACAACGCAATCAAACTGAAAACAATCTATGCTTTTACAATGCTTTTATCTCCTTGTATGCTTACTGATTCGCATTGAGATTTTTCCATATTGTATCCTTTCGAGCTCTTTGATGATTTGCTTTACAAGATTTAGAGAGTGATGATTGGGGGCATAATCTTTTCTTTGTTTTCTTCTTGTATGTGAAAATCTAACAACTCTGGAAATTTTGGATTGAAATGGTGTCCGACTGTAAGAGCCTCTATCCCGAATTGGATGGCCATGCATACCTCGACCATTGATACCCAAAAAATTCAAGGAAGTTTGATCTAACTATTGTCTTTTTGAGTGAGTTCTTTCTCCTATTGTTAAATGCGATCTTACCTAAGGATGTGAACGATAAAGGGTCACTACAGGTAATTCACACTAGATTTAGAATGATCTCTTGACTACTTGATGTGTTTGTAACCACAAGGCATATTCTGGTCATCATGACATTTATGTTTTGATGCTTATAAATATTTCTATATCAAAATGGACATGATATTCAGGTCATCCTGGTGCTTATGCCTTGATGCTTATATCTAATCTGACATTTTGCAAACAAAATCAATATTGATATATCCACGGTTTCCTAATCAGTGGGTGTTGTATTCATTCTTGCGCATACAAATCGATATTCATATGTCTATGGTTTCATAACTAGTGGGCATTGTATTGATTTACTAGTTACCTAAAAATTCAATGATGAGAATGACCGACACATGATTAGTGACTAGGTCCTAGGTCTTAGGTTGCATTTCATTCTGCATGTCTCTTTGCATTTTGCATGTTTGCATGATCTCATAATGACTCAATGAACTCCAATGCTTAAATGATTCTTCAAATTGCATCTTCAAATCTAACAAGAGCTGAATCTTACATGAAGGTCCATCCAACGAAATAGCAAGTAGAATCCTTTTTTGGGATCAAAATCAAAATCTAAGATCATTCATATTATTAACTACTTGCATAATTGACATTCTAATCATCATAGAAATCCAAAATTCAACTTAACTGATTATCTTATATCAAACTATCAAAATTTCAACTAGGTCAACCATGGTCAACTCATGGTCAAACCTAGTCAACCTTGGTCTTCTAGACCTCCAAACGATGCAGAACGCATTCTCAGACGTGCACAACCACTTCTTAAATCAATTAACATGCTTCTAAACTATCAACGCTAACTTTTCTTGTCAGATTTCAATTTTAATCCCAAAGGGGGCATGGTATTACACATCATTCAAAGTCTGTAATCCAAATTTGAAATCATATCTTTCCTTAGTAATCAAGACAACAACCATGTTTGGTTGTTGATTCATCAAAAGACCTCATCGCTTGGGGAAAATCAATCATCACTTGAGGCATATTAGATTCATCGAGATCCATATCAATCTAGTATTCTCTTAATCTTGTAAATTGTATCAGTTTTTGCAACTGTCGGTTCAATTGTGTTACTTCCTTGGTTCTTTGAAAACTGAAGGGTTCAGATGTGATACCAATGTGATTCAATATAAGGACAATCAGGTCTGGAATCAGTCACTCACTTCTTTGCAATCATAAGGTTTAGAATCGGGCATTTTGACACATTTTTGCAACCATCAGTTCATTACTGTTATAGTTAACATTATCTTTGGTCATTCAGGACCTATTATCTTCATATCAAATCTTTCAAATCGGTTTCTGTCTCATATCAATATCAATTTCAAACATCAATTTCAACATCATACACAGACTATCTTTGAACCACTACGCTTCATACAACAATTCAAAGAGGACCAAAATGTAATACCCCAAAAATGGGCTATAAGTTCATTAATCTCCTATATCGACACATTGAATGAAATCAACATCAAAGTCCTAACCTAAGGCACATCTGAACATCATCGAATCCTAATTGATTATCATAAATTCTGCATCGGGGAATATTCCTAGTAATATTCCTAATTATCCTAATTATCTTTGATTTAATGATTATTTGGCAATAAATCCAATTTATCCTAAAGTTTGATTAATTGAATATTCTCAATATTTAATTAATTAGATTTAATTATGCCACTTAATTGTTTAATTGAAGTTAATTATATTTAATCCTGAATTGTATTATTTAATTTTGACAATAAATCCAAAATCTTATGAATAATTGATTAAATTCTTATTTAATTAATTAAAGCAAGTTGTCAATTTTTAATAATATTGTTTTTGAATAAAAGTTTGAAAAATAATTGATTAACCCATAAATCAATTATTTTATTTTTCAAAATCAGTTAAGTTGGAAATAAATCACTTTATTATTAAATCAATTCATAAATAAATCATGCACAATCATAAAAGCAGACAACTATCAATTATCAATTAAAGATAAACTCTATTTTGAGTTAAACTCTACTTTTGCATGTTTTTGTGAGTTAATTATCTTTTATTTAAAAATAACTCAAAACTCAACCTGAGTTCTTTGAGTGATTTATGGCTTTCTTTCATGCACCTCCAAAGCCCTAGATTTCTATAAATTAAGGCCTCAACTCTTCATAATTTATCTCATATTTTTGCAAACTTATGCTGGCGAATTGCTATCTAGAGAATCAACCACATTTGTGAGATCACTTTTGTTTTCATATCTTAGAATCATTGCATATCAAGTTTTCATATAGAATAGATTCATATCAGATTTCTCATATTATTGCACAGAAAATCCAAAAAAATAGATTAACTTGCATTCATTCCATATCCATATTCTACATTCAAATCCTTTGTTTAGGTGTTGTCAAGGTCACTGATCTAGGTATAATTTGAGAATACATACTCGCATCTACTAGAAGGCAGTAAATCACCTGGTTAGTTTAGTTTCATTTATTTCATGATTTGGATTTTAGCTAACCTCTAATGTTTTACTGAAGTGTTGTGTCTACAGATCAGGTACAAAATTCACACACACACCTCTTTTTCTTTCTTAAGTTTTTCATGAGCTTGATTCAATTCACTCTTCATCATTTTATTTTCATCTCTCATTTTTCCATTCACTTCTCTAAGGGTTTGATTCTCAATGATAACTTGTTCATTTTCTTCATGTGCATCATGCAAATGTTGATGCATTATATCATTCTCTCTATTGATATGATACCATTCTTATTCCTTTACTTTCATTGCCGCTTCAAGTTCTTTCATTGCATCTTCTAAAAATCTCTTTTGTTCAAGATATTCACACATAGCTATTGATTGTCCTTCAAGTTCATTCTTCACATTTGACAGTTCTTTTGCCAATTTTGCATTTTCCTTCATGAATTCATCTTGGGCTTCATGTGATTCATCAGACATACTTATTTCTAACAGATGGTCACAATAGTCTTGTGTATCTGTTAAGATTTCAGTTAACTACTTTCTTATAGCAAAGAGTTTCCTTAATCTTTCTTTCAATTTCTGAATTAATTTCTCAAGAGTTTTTTCTTTTTCCATAGTTCTCAACTTAGGACCTTTTACTCAATTTGTTAGACTTTACTCCAGAGTACCAAAGCTCTGCTGCCAATTGTTGGGTATTAATCACTATGCAATGCATTGGGGGGGGGGGGGGGGGGTGAATCGGTGTAGTAACCAGTTCAACAATTTAAACTAATTTTGATCATGAGTTAAAAACAAAACAATAAACTAATTATTGATTCATTAACCATTATTGTTGATCATAATCATAAACATAAAGGAGTAAATGGAAACCAAACATCAAAACCATAAAAACATGTGACATAATTGTTTTGGTATCATGGAAACCCTTGTAAGAGGGAAAAACCATGGTGGGGATGGAACCCACAATCTTCTCTACTATAGTGTGAAAGGTTCCCTATGAAAGGATTACAAAAAATCTTCTTGAGATTCATTCATCTTGTGAGATTTTTCTAGTACCCTATGATATGTATAATAAAGACCTTTGAAATTCTACCATGTATGAGGATTGAAACCTCAATCTAGATATTCACCTTGTAAAAGGATTTAACAACTAAGATCTGTAAGAGTCTACCTAGTGAAAGGATTTAACTTGCTAGAATTGTGAGAGAACAACAAGTAATTAATTTGTAGTAGTACTCCTTTCTTGTAAGACCCTTTATATCCTATAGCTTCTTACACTTCCATACTATATGTGACTCAAACCTCTCTTTCCAATCTTATCACAATCTTCTGCACTAGTCACCGATTGATCTTGCAATTATTTTCCTTCATAAAACTGTCTAACCTCTTGTATCCTTCTCACATATAATATTTTATATGATTCGTTACTATTTTTTCTGCTTAAACAACACCATTGATTTTTCCTCTTAAGTGTTTAGCTCTCCTCTCTCTCAATTCACCAATCTCAAGACAGTAATACATTCTTATCTTGGAATTCAAACTTGCTTTAAGTCATTTTATACTTTAGGTTCAACTTCTTATAGAATTTTCTAGATCGTTGTTCACCTTAGAAAAAATCATCCATACAGTTAAACAAATAGAATCTTGAAAACTCAAATAAATTTTATAACAAACCCCACCTCATAATCTATGCCAATTTGTTGTTTAGGGATCAAAGAAATAATGTTGCAATGTTTATTCTAGAAAATACTAATTAATCATTCAAATTCAAATAAGGCATTAACATTTTAAGATTCTTTCATGCAATTCATCTCTAACATGTTGTAATACATCATCCTATGAAACCGCTCCTCATAATGTTTTAATATTCATATGCATTCATCAATTTTCCATCATGTTGTTGTTCTTCCTACTTACTAGTTGTGTCATTTAGTCATTTTTAGGTTGTTCAAATTAGATTCTTCATTATTGGTTGTTGTCAATTATCTTGATAGATTTTTTAGTGTGTTTGACTATCAATGACAATATTTGATGCAGGAGCATCTCGGGTCCTTGACAATCCTATGTCAACAAAAACATTTTTGTGTTTTCCTATGTCGTTCGATTCATGCTTTGACTGAGTTAGTTCAGTGTTGCTCAGTTTCCTTTGTTTATCAGGATTGGTCAGTTATCTCTCTAGCACTCAATTAATTCCCTGGCGCTTGGTGATGCTTATCTGGTGCTCAGTTATCCTTGCTTACTGAGTTGTTTATTTTAGTTTCCTATTGAGGTTGACTCTTGCAATTAATTTTAGTCATGGATTTAATGTTGGTATATATCATTGGGAAGTGTGTGGACCTAGATCTAGTCATTCCTTTCATTGATGGTGGATCTGAAGGCTGACTTTTTCAGTATCCTCTTGTATATAATTTAATCTTTGGTTGTAGTTTAGGGGTCAATTTTTGATAGAAGATATAAGAAAGAAGATAGAAGATAGAAGATAGAAGATAGAAGAATGTTTTAGCTCCTCACATGTTGGAGGACTTTTGTACTTGAATTGTAATATCTGGCCTAAACCAAGAAGGCCTTACAACTTGACATGTATGAATCAATTGGAATACATATATGAAAGATATATGCATTCTCTCTCTCTCTATCTCTCTCTCTCACACACACACACACACTTGTGTGTTTATTTCTTCCGCATGTGATCTCTGTAAGCTGAATCTAGTTAGTGTGTGCCTTTGGCCCCTATCCCTATCCTCTCTTGTATCAAGTGGTATCAGAGCAAGGTGAGATCGGGATCTAGGTTTGCAAATCTAGGTTCTAGGTTTCCTTCTTGTAAAATCCTAGTTGATTTATTACAGGGTAGCAAATTGCAATCTAGCCTGTAATTGTAGATGTTTTCAAGATGGTTCATGGGAGGTGAGATGTGGATCTAGGATTGGTAGACATGTTGAGACAACTTGCTGCTAGATTAGAAGCTATTGAAATAGCCCAGAGAAGAGGAAGACATCTTGAAGATGTTAGTGATGATGAAATTAAGGAAGAACAAGTTGATGTAGAACCTACACCGGTGATGGATCAAGGTGAGGAAAGATTGTTCAAGGCTTTGACAAATATGAAGTCTACACCACACTTTAATCCTCTTGAGTATAGTGGAAAATTGGATTCTGATGAATTGGTGAATTGGATCACCAAAATGGAAAAGCACTTTGAATATGAAAATTTACTTGAGGAAAAGAAGGTGAAAATTGCAAGCACAAAGTTGAAAAGTCATGCATCCTTGTGGTGGGAACATCTGCAGTTGTACAGAAAGAGGAAACGAAAAGACAAAATCAAGGTATGAAATAAAATGGTGAATAAATTGAAAGGAAAGTTCTTACCTTGTGATTATCAAATTAACCTAGTTAGGCAAATGCAAAATTTGAGGTAGAAAGATACCTTGGTAAAAGAATATAATAAGGAATTCTATAGATTAGATACCAGATCTGGACATGATGAAGATGATGTGGAAAGAATTGCTAGGTACCTGAATGGATTGAGAGTTTCCATCCAAGAATAAATTAGTTTGATCAAATTGGAGAACATTGTGTTGGCACCTACAAAATTTCATGGTTTTACCAATTTTTCTTCCTGTCTCTGCAGTTGTTTTTCCCCTATTTTCTGGTTAAAACCCTTGTTTGAAATTAAAAAATCTAGCTGTTGCATATAAAAGCCCTAATTACCCTTGGCCCTATTCTAATTTCATGTTACTTTTTGGGCCACTTAAAATTTCATAAAGGCATGTGTGTTAAATTTTTATTCCCTAGTGGCCTTTATTTTCCTAAGTTTTCATGCACCCAACGAAATATGTTCCTGAGTCTTTCGGCGTTAATTTTTCCTCAGTCTACTGCTTTACTATTTCTAAGGTTTTGCCCCTTTAGAATATGTGGTTGTCAGTAATTTGCAAGACTATTTGGTGTCAGAGGTCTCTGACATGTGAATTCGTGACTGTGTGCCATTTGTCCTGGCGGGCCCTGTCTTCCTTCCTTATTGACTTGTTAATGAGTGAGCAAAATCAACAATCATCACTATACCGCTAAGGGAAGATGCGTAGGTTTTAACCTTAATGCTTTAACAATGGCCGTCTCATGTGATGGTAGAAGATAGACTATGGGTCCGTTGACACATATGCACAAATGTCAAGTTGTGATTGGTCCACAGGTGAATGAGTGGATATGCTATTAGTGGGACTTATTTCTCAGCTTGTTAGAGGGTCTTGGCATTGTCAGTCGATCAATGGTGGGTGCTTGTTCTCATGAGATGTGTCAGAGCTATGCGATCTTAAGTTGGGCATTGATTTCATATCTTATCAGAGGGTTGTTAGAGTAGGGAGAGATTCTCCATCTGATGGTTGTCTTATAATCTGATGGAATCTTGAAGGTCTATGCGAAGATGAGACAACCGTCGATTTTCTTGATGCAGGCCCAATTTAATTTCTTAGTCTTTTTGGCGGTTCTAACAAACGTATGCTTTGTTCACTGGTTCACATGATATTTTAGCAAAGGGTCTATGGACTTAGCAATTTGGCATTTATTGTTCATGTAATAGCCAAATGATTTAGCGGTGCCCTCAAAGTTATCATGAATGGGAAAGGGTTTCTTTAGTCGCGGGTTCACCAAATGGATGGAAGGTTAGAGGTTAGCTATGAACAGTAGGATTGCATGATGATTCATAACTGAGGTCTCAATTTTTGATTGGCTGAGCTAGAGGATGATGAGGAATACTACAGGGTGGGGCCATTGTCAAAGGAGTCAATGATGAGGATAGAATCTATGGTTGGCATAAGATCTTATGGGTTGTGTCAGAGCCATGAGATCTTGCACCCGCCGTTCAATTTCAAAGGCTTACTGAATGTGGGTCCTGTGTCAAAGATGACCGAGCATGAGAAACAAATAACATGGTGACAGGTGGCATAAAGCAGGCCCAGGTGGTTGTCTAAGGTCTAGCGGTCTGGATAAATAAGGTGGCCCGATGAATTTTAGTGCTTTTCACTCATTCTCAGAATGAGATGGAAATATTTTAAATTGGCTGGTGATTCAGCGAAGGAAGGTCATGTGATCGCCAACTATTTTGGCAGAGGTAAAGAGTGTTCTATGAATTGGTGAAAATCCTTCTGTCACCAGTTCGCCAAATAAGAGACTTGGGTTAGTATCTTTCCTTTGATCGCTAAGTCATAGGGTTGAGCCCGGGTTAGGATTTTCATTTTGCGAACAAGAAATTTCTTAGTCGTGCAGTCACTAAATGTAAACCAGGATTCCTATAATGGTTAAGTCATAAAAGCCCATGAAACATGATGATCGAACGGTCACGATATAAAGTTGATTCAAGTTCAAATATTGACTGTCGATTTGCTACTAGAGCCATAAAATAGCCATTTAATTTCAAATTCAAATTTACGGAGGGTTTCTAGCGACAGAAAGGACCAGAATTTATGGTTTTAGTAGCAGGATTTGATGAAGTTGTTGTGCTGACTGCTGCAAGGTGGTCCAGAGGGTTTGATGATTCATTGCAGATGCCTGTACCATCATAAAATAGACATAGGTAAAGCTTGAGGCATGTTGCAAGTGTACAAATAGACTAAAAAGGCATGGTGTTGCATGATCTTTGGTACAAATCAGAGGATTTTCATTGATGAAGATCAATTTTGGGTCCGTTTGGCCAGGTTTCTTGGTTTTCTCCCCTGGAATTAATTGTTAATTGATATTGGTTGGTTTAGTGGGTGAAACCCTAGCCCTAGTTGTCTGAAGCTTGTTGCATCCTAACCTGTTTGGGATCCCAAGATAGCTAGTGGTATAAGTAGTAAGAGTTCTGATTTTGAAATGTTCCAAAAACTTCTTGGGTCTCCTAGCTTTCTAGTTTTCCATTTTTTTGATTCCTGGTTCTAGTCTTTGGAAATCCAAGGGATTCTATTCTCTAGTTCCATATTCTTGATATTTGAATGCTGATAATACAAACTTTGCAGAGTAGATTATTGATCCTATGATTTTGAGTAAAGAGTTTACTTGTATGTATTGATACACTTCCATGAAATACAATACAGTTTCTACCTTGGTTCTGTTATTGTCTCTTTTCTTTGTATTTGTTCTTGTATGTCTCTATTTGTAAGGCATTTGGAACATACTAGTTGTAAGGTAGCTATCTAATTGTTGCATGAGTTTCTTTCAAGGAAAGAATTAAATCCATATGTGCAATTTCAGAGAACGAATACATCTGTGGAAGATCTTGATGGTAGCAAACCTAGATTGAGAAGATAGTTTGTAAAGCATTCTATCCAAATTGTATGTGGTTTGTAAGGCATATCACTATATTTCCTAGAACCTCCTCTATTTATATATGTTAGACTCTTTGCCCAAAGGATTAGGCACTGATCTGATCTCTATCATTCAAACACCTTTCAATCATCAAGCACAAAATTCATCATTACCAATACTATTTCATTTCATGTTCATGTACCTAAAAAATAGGACTGTCCCTGATGTTTTACAGTCCATAGTTGCTGATTCCTTGAAGAGTGAATCAAAGGTTAGCCTTCCTTGAGTTTTACTCATAAAAAGAAGGACTCATCACCCTTATGCCATTGTTCATGTTATCATACTAGGAGTTTCATTGGTCATATCTTGCAATAGGTTGTTCTTAGCTATCTTCAGGATTATCTTCCATAAAGGTACCTCTAATAAACTCAATAGCATGACAATGAAGACCTAATCCACCAATCCATAGTTTACTTGAAAGATAGTAACCTATTTGTAGGCAATACCCACCTGATTCATATGGAGCTCAAAGAAGAAGGAGGATCTTATCCAATCCTCATCAATTAGGCTTTTCTTGCAAACTTGGAAACCTATTTACTGAGAATCAGGCCAATGTCCTTGCCAAGTTTGACCCCCAAGAAAAATCCATAACATATTGAAGAGGCTTATCAATTTGCATTGAAAGATGAGGAGAAATTGAAAAAAATACATGAGAAAAGACAAAGAGGTAGAGGTGGTAGATTTCCTAGAGGAAGAGGTATATCTTATGGTGAAAACAATAGATCTGAACTTGAAAAGAAAAATCTGGATAAAGGAAAGATCGAGTGGAAAGGTGAAATTTCATCTAGTGGAAGAGGAAATAACTACCAAGGTGGTTATAATAGAGGTTGTTTCCAAGGAACTTGTTACAATTGTGGAGGAGAAGGACATAGATCATTTGAGTGAACACATGAAAGTAAGAAGGTTGGTAGCAGTAGAAATGCTTTGGTCCAAGAAGCATCACTGAATGAACCTGAGAAGGAAAAGAATTTGATGGTAAGGAGAGCAATTTGGAGTGAATGTAACAAGGAAGATCTGGTAAGGAAAAGTTTGTTCAAGACCAGATGTAGAGTTTCTGATGAAGTTTGGAAGGTAATCATTGATAGTGGTAGCTCGAAGAACTTGGCATATGAGGAAATGGTTACAAAGTTGCAAGTGAAAAGGATGGAACATTTGAAGCCCTATCAGATTTCATGGATCAAAGATGAGCATACACTCTTGGTAAGTGAACAATGCTATGTGAATTTGAAAATTGGAAAGTACTATGATCAGGTGTTATGTGATATCATGCCTATGGATTGTTGTCATATTTTGTTGGGTAGACCTTGGCAATATGATAGACATGCTATATATGATGGGAGATTGCATAAATATACTATTTGGGCTGATGGAAGAAGAAAAATCTTGTTACCTTTGATTAAAGAACTTGTTAGTAATGTTTACACATCTATGAAAGTTTTGTTGATGGAAGGAAGAAAGTTTGTTAAGGAATTGAAGAATAATGATGTATGTTTTACTACAATTTCTAAAAAACTGAGTAAGAAAACATAGGATAGCATCCCTGAAGAGATTGATAAGTTAGTCACCGAGTATAATGAGATCATTTCTAATAATTTACTTGATGGTTTTCCACTAAAGAGAAGCATTGATCATTGCATGGATCTAATTCCTAGAGCTATTTTACCGAATAAGGCACCACATCAGTTGACACCTATCGAGAATTAGGAATTGGACCAACAGAATCAAGAATTTTTGAAGAAAGGTTTGATCCAAGAAAGTTTGAGTCCTTGTGAGGTACTTGTTGTATTAGCACCTAAGAAGAATCGAGAATGGTGAATGTGTACTTATTCCAAAGCAATCAATAAGATAACAATGAAATATAGGTTTCCTATACCGAGAATGGATGACATAATGGACAATTTTAATGGAGCAAAGTATTTTACCAAAATTAATTTGAAAAGTGGGTATCATTAGATCAGAATTAGAGAAGGTGATGAGTGGAAGACTACTTTCAAGAAAAAATAAGGTTTTTATGAGTGGTTGGTTATGCCTTTTGGTTTAACTAATGCACCAAGTACTTTTATGAGGTTGATGAATGAAGTTTTGAAGAAATTCTTCAGTAAATTTGTGATTGTATACCTAGATGATATTCTGATATTCAGTAAGACCAAAGAAGAAATTTTTTTACATGTTAAACAAGTATTTCAAAGGTTGAAAGAAGAAAAGTTACTGATAAATCTGAAAAAGTGTTCATTCACGAAAGAGGAGATTGTGTATTTGGCATTTGTGATTTCAGCTGATGGTTTGAAAATGGATCTTGAAAAGGTTGAAGCTATTTTGAATTGGCCTACACCTAAGAATGCTAGTGAGGTAAGATCATTTCATGGTTTGGAAAGTTTTTACCGAAAGTTCATTAGGAATTTCAGTTCAATTTGTAATGATATGACTGAAACTATGACAGGAGATAAAAGAGAATTCAAGTGGACACATGGAGCTGATAAAAGTTTTGAGACTCTGAAGTAGAAGGTTGTTGAATTGCCTATGTTAGCATTACCTGATTTCAATAAGGTATTTCAAGTGGAATGTGATGCAAGTGGAAGTGCAATAGGAGCTATGTTGAGTCAAGAAGGTAAACTTGTTGCTTTCTTTAGTGAAAAGTTGAATGATGCAAAAAGGAAATACTCTATGTATGATCAAGAATTATATGCTATTGATCAAGAACTAAAGAAATGGAGACATTAATTGATACCAAGTGAATTTTTATTATATATCAATCATAAATCTTCACAATATCTGGGTAGTCAGAATAAGTTGAATCAGAGACATATGAAATGGGTTGAGTATTTACAGAGTTATACATTTGTGATAAAGCATAAGAGTGGAGTTACTAACCGAGTTGAAAATACATTGAGTAGAAGAAGATCTTTGATGAACGAGATGAAAATTGAAGTTCTTGGTTTTGATGAAATGAGAGATTCTTATGAATTTTATCCTAATTTTGCAGAGCCATGGAGAAAGTGAAGAGCACCTATTCAAGATCAACTAAGTACTAAATGGGAAGAATATTTTATTCAAGGAGGTATGTTGTTTAAAGGTTTTTCAGTTGTTTATATTGAGAGGATCAATGAGAACTAATTTGATAAAGGAGAAATATAGTAGTGGCTTGGTTGGACACTTTGGTGTTGATAAAACATTGAATTTGATTAAGGAGAAATACTTTTGGCCATAGTTGTATAAAGATGTTTAGAAATTCATGAAAAGTTGTGGAATTTGTCAAGTTGCAAAAGGAGTAAGTCAAAATACTGGATTGTATACAATGATTTCTTTTTTTGAGAAACCTTAGATTGATATCAGTATGGATTTTATTCTAGGATTACTAAAGATAGTAAGGGGTAATGATTCTATATTTGTTGTTGTGGATAGATTTTCTAAAATGACACATTTTATACCTTGTAGAAAGACATCAAATGTGCACATCTTTTATTTAAAGAAATTGTCAAATTGCATGGATTATCGAGGAGTATCATCTCTGACCAAGACAATAAATTTGTTGGATACTTTTGGAAGACCCTTTAGAGAACATTTGGCACTAATTTGAAATATAGTTCTACATTTCACCCACAGAATAATGGACAAACATAAGTTGTGAATAGAAGCTTGGGAAATATTTTGAGATGTTTAGATGGAGACACACTGAGTAATTGGGATTCTGTGTTGGCACAAGAAGAGTTTGCATACAATAATTTAGTGAATAAGAGTACTAGAAAAAACCTTTTGAGATTGTAAATGGCATACAACCAAGAGGTATATCATATTTGATGGATATTGCTGATGAAGGAAAGAGAAGTGTTGAAGCAGTAAAGTTTGCTGAGTACATGAAGACATTGCATGAAGATGTGAAACATAAGTTGGAGAAAAGTAATCAGAAATACAAAGATATAGATGATAGATTTAGAAGACATAAGACTTTTGCAATTGGTGATGAAGTGATGGTTCATTTGAAGAAAGGAAGATTTCCTGTTGGAACATATGGGAAGCTAAAAATGAAAAAGTTTGGTCCTTGCACAATTTTGAAGAGATTTGACAGTGGAAATGCTTATGAGATTGAGTTACCTAATGACATGGATCTATCACCTATATTCAAAATTGCTGATTTATATGAATACCATGAGTTAGATGAAGAAATGGCAGTACCGAATGATTATCCTAAGAAATAGATATAAGAAGTTGAGTAAATTTTGGAACAAAGAATTGGCAGAAGTACAAGAGGAAAAAAGTATATGGAATATCTGGTAAAGTGGAAGAATAGACCGGTTGAAGATGGTTCATGGATTTCACAATCTAAGTTGGATTCAGCTTAGATTGTACCTTCTTCATGATTTAAAGAATCATTTCAAATAACCCCAGGTGTCTGATGCAGGAGCATCTTGGATCCTTGGCAATCCTATGTCACCAAAAACATGTTTGTGTTTTCCTGTGTTGCTTGGTTCATGCTTTGACCGAGTTAGTTTGGTGTTGCTCAGTTTCCTTTGTTTACCGAGGTTGGTCGGTTATCTCTCTAGCACTCGGTTAATTCCCTAGCACTCGGTGATGCTTGTTTGGTGCTCAATTATCCTTTCTTACCAAGTTGTTTATTTTAGTTTCCCATTGAGGCTGACTCTTGTAATTAATTTTTGTCCTAGATTTAATGCTGATATCTATCATTGGGAAGTGTGTGGACCTAGTTTTGGTCATTCCTTCCATTGATGGTGGATTTGAAGGCTGACTTGTTCGATAGCCTCTTGTATATAATGTAATCTTTGGTTGAAGTTTAGGGGCCAATTTTTGATAGAAGATTATTTTAGATACTCACATGTTGGAGGACTTTTGTACTTGAATTGTAATATCTCGCCTAAATCGGGAAGGCCTTACAGCCCGGAATGTATGAATCAATTGGAATAAATATATGAAAGATATATGCATTATCTCTCACTTGTGTGTTTGTTGCTTCCGTGTGTGATCTCTACAAGGTGGATCTGGTTAGGGTGTGCCTTTGGCCCCTATCCCTGTCCTCTCTTGTGTCAATATTTTATAAGATATGTATCATTTCTTGTTGTCTTTCCCAGTTAGTTGATCAATACCAACACTCACTTCAGAGATCTTAACAAAGCTTATCTCAAGGATGATTTCCCTTTAAAAAACACTGACATACTATTAGACCTTACAAATGGGCATTAGATGTTGTCACACATGGATGGTTTCTATGGCTATATTCAAATAATAATTCCATAAGAAGATTAACACAAGAAAACATTCACAACTCCATGGATTACATTCTATTACAGTGTCATGCCTTTCAGTCTAAAGAATGTAGGAGCTACATATTAGAGGGTCATGAATATAATTTTCCATGACATGGTCCATGAATCATTGAAGACTATGTGGATGATATATTGGGAAAATATAGAAAAAGAGATGACCACCTCTGGGTTCTTGAGTGTATATTTGACCATCTCCACAAGTACGGGTTAAAGATGAATCCAAAGAAATGTGTCTTTAGAGTAACATCTAGAATTGTTTTAGGATTAATAGTATCAAGATAAAGAATAGAGATAGAACCCAAGAATGTCAAAAAATTAATAAAATTTCTCCCCCAAGGACTCTCAAGAAACTATGCAGCCTATAAGGAAGCTACAATCTATTATCAAGTTCATCTCATAGCTCACTGATAAATTCCAACCATTCACTCATCTACTATGCAAGGAAACCACCTTAAAATGGGACCTCATTGTAAGAGAGGTTTTGAAAAGATCAATGAATACCTGGTGAACCCACCTATTATTGTATCACCTACTCCTAGAAAGCCCCCCATTTTGTACATGTCAGCTACTATCATGACATAGGGGGCACTTATTTCTCAACAAGATGACCAAGGAAAGGAGTGAACTATCTAATACATTAGTCACATTCTCATAGGCTATAAGCTTAATTATACATCCATGGAAAAATCATGCCTTGTGGTGGTCTTTACCACTCAAAAGATGTGGCACTACATAATTAGCCACATAGTGAAGCTCATATCTAAGGTAGACCTACTTAAATATCTACTCTCTCACACTAATCCTACAAGCCACATGGATAAATGGGTTATTCTCCTAAGTGAGCTTGATATTTAGTATGTAGACCATAAGGAAATCATGGAATTGGTTATTGTAGATCAATTGGATGAGGCATCATTAGTTGATTCATATCCTTTGGTCATGGAATTCCCAAATGAGCACTTATGAATGGTTGAAGAACAACCCAAATGGAAGTTATGTTTTGATGGATCCTAAAAATATCATGGATCGGGGGTAGGGATCAATTTTTTAATTCCTCAAGGTTTCTATATCCTTAAGGCATTAAAGATATGCTTCCCTTGTATGAATAACATCACCAAGTATGATGCACAATCTTAGGAATTTAAACATCAATCCACTATAATATCACAAAGAAAAAAGTATTTATATATTCACAAATCATCATCAAGCAAGCCATGGACAAATTCCAAATGAAGGATAAAAAACTACTACCATAGAAGGAAATGGTGGACAAAATGAAACAACATTTCTAGATACTATAATTTACATAGGTTCCTAGATTATAAAACAAGGAAGAAGATGTAATGTCCACCATCAACTTACTTCTCAAGGTACCACATGACACTATAGAATATGAGTTCTTAGTTGAGCTTCTACACACACCCTCTTATAAGACTATTGATTATGAAATTGTGTGTGTCTTGGTTGGTCCCTAGTCCCCATGGTACCATGACATTCATTCTTACCTAAAATATGGTACCATATCCCCCCATCTCACCAACACCCAATTCCAAAACGTCAAATTCCTACCCTCCCACTACACCCTTTTAGTCAATACCCTATATTATTGAGTTTATCACAACATACTCTCTCGATGTTTAGACTCTAACAAGACTACCCTAGCATTATACGAGGTTCATGTCAAAACCTATGGTTCCCACACATGCGGCATAGTCTTAGAAAATAATAATATTATAGTAGGGTATTACTAGCCTATTGTGGAGCACAATGTGTGTAATTTTGTAAAGAGATGTCTACCATGTCAGAAAAATATAAATCTCATCCACACTCCTGCATAGGATTTGCATCCCATTGCACCTCCATGGCTCTTTTCATGTTGGGGCTTGATCCTTATTGGTAATATCACCCCTCTATCATATGAAAAACATAAGTAAATTATCACTTCCTATAAATTATTCAAAAAGTAGGTGGAATCAATTATGCTAACCCTCACTATAGGTATCCATATTTCCAAATTCATCCTCTACCATATCATCTATGACTGTAACATCCCCTCCACCAGTTTTCCAGACCATGGTACATCATTTGAAAACTAAGACATGGATGATCTATATGAATGATTCCATATATGCCACTACTATTCCAATCAATATTATCCCCAAGGTAATGGCCAAGCTAAGCCAACCAAAAAAACCATTCTTTAGATACTCAAAAGTGTTGTCAATGATTCTAGCTATGATTGGCACCTCCAAATTAATTCTTCCCTTTGGGAATACTAAACTTCATATCATACCCCCACAAGCGCCACCCCTATTCCATTGTATATGGTGTTGAAATAATATTACCACTTGATGTCAAGTTTCCATCCCTATGTGTTTCACTCAAGAACCTTGTCACTGATGAAGACTACTGCATGACATGACCCACACAAATAGATTTTCCATATGAGAAAAGGAAGCATGCATATCATCACATGGTTGAATACCAGAACAAGATTAAGAGAAGCTACAAAAAAAAAGATCCTCCCATGTAAGTTTCAAGTAGGAGACATTGTTCTTAAATAAAATTAGAAGGTACAACAGAACATAGAAAAGAAATTAAGGTAAGTTTGAACCCACCTGGCTAGGTCCCTATATTGTCACAACATGTTTTGGATCAAGGAAATGTTAGTTATCCATGCTAGAAGGTGAACCTTTGAATGATCCCATAAACATCATTCATTTTAAAATGTTTTATGCCTAAGTCATGTAGAGTACCTCACTTGTGAGAAAATTTATTAAAAATAATAAAAAGTCCTAAAAAATAAAAAATAAAATAAAAAGAAAAAAAGTAATGAGAAATAAGCACCCAATGGTGAAAACTTGGCAATCAAGTTCCTTAGACAAGTATATATTGTGAAAATATGGAAACAGGTGCCATGTTAATGGGCCATACTATTATCTATCAAAATATCATTCTATTTACATCCTTCCACCACATCCACTCATCCAAGAACCCCACAAAGACCTCCAACACAAACCCATATTCCTTAGATATTACATTATCACATGTGAACGTTGAGAATTGTTCTAATATACATATTTATAAGATTTTTGGATACCAAGTTGTATATATTGGTCATTTAGTTGTATCATAGTGTCAGTTCAATCCTCACTTAGGTCCCTTTTTTATGTATCTATGCTCTAGGTCATTCATTGTGTCAGGTTTAATTGAGATCCTTTGGTCCTCTAGTCCAGTGCTTCAAAACATCTTGTTGAGATATTGTTTATCATCTTGATTGTACTTGATACCTCTTTTTATACTAAAAAATAAATATTTGATCCCACCCCATTGTTTAGTCCTTTTAGGATATATCTTTCCTCATGTCATACCTCATAAAATCATCCATCGGTTAGTGAATCTCCTAGGGAAATGAAATATTATGGATACTCATTTTGATCTTGGATTTATTTTTTGATTCTTGTTTATCTTTTCTTGGATCCTCAATTTTTTCCTCCTCAAGGTCACCATAATATTTTATATCATGGTGTATTATGAATTGAATAACCTAAGGTAAGGTATTGATTATTTCTATTTTCAAGTTAGTCTTATATGACCCCTCCACTTACATATGTGATCCTTTGTGGTTACATGGTGCACTTGGTATATATTATTTACTTATGGATTCCCTAGCATTGTATCCATCCTATTCCTCTATGACTAAGGCATGATGCTGGGACAATCGTTGTGTATTTTTTGAGTCAACCCCATGCAACGTATTTGAGAAGGCCTTGAGTTCTTCATAACCTTGGAAATTCATTGATATTTATACATCAAAATAAGTGCTCACTACATGGTGGTATTCCATCTTGGAATACCCCTCACTCAAGATTCAAATAATCCTTCCTTTTTCCCTGTCATATCCCCCATTTTCCACCTCCAATCCTTGTGAGTATTGTTATATAAATGTTTTCTTATTGTTCCCTACTTCTAGCCAACATCTTGTATGGGTGCTCTTGTTGAGCATTCCTATATTCTATTGCATTTTCATCTGCATACTCACCTAGGAAATTCACCACAAACATGATTACATTTTATTTTATACACTTTTTAACTTTCATCCTAATTGCATTTGCAATCAAATAAATGCATTACAACACCCATGACATTTTTCATTTCATGTAGGTTTATTTTCATTGCATTCATGACATCTTGAATACATCTTCTCATTTATTCATATATTATTTGGCATCTCACTCATAATTTTCATTTTAATGAAACACTATTATTTTTTCTACTTAGTGATTAAGTTGCATATAGATAATATTATAACTACATTATTATTATTCATCGCATAGCATTTAAGTTTCATTTCTCATTTAGCTTGCATATTAGTTGCATATCATTTATTAAATTATTAATCTCATATCAAATTTGTATTATCATTTGAATAATTTTAGATTGCATTTCATAAGCAAATGTATTATCACTTTAGCTTGCATTATTATATCCAAATTTAGTCTCATATCATAATAGTTGCATTATAATTTAATTAGGTTTCATATCATATTAGATTGCATTATCATTTTAAATAATTTTAAATCGTATTTCACCTTAAAATTGCACTATCACTTTAAATCATTTAATATCTCATTGCATACTAATTGCATTACCATTGAAATCACTTTAGATAACATTTCATAAGTAATTGCACTTTACGTTGCATATTCATATTAATTGACATTTCATATCCCATTCATTTCACATTGCATACCCACTTTTAGATTTCATATCATGTTCATTTTCATGTTCCATTAGTTTCATGTAACAAATTTTTGCATTACATATACATTTCATATCCATTATCCATTACATTTAAATTTCATTTTTTGCACATTAATTTACCTCTTGTTCTTAGATTGCATTCATTACATAATGACATGCCCAATAACTCAATGCATGTCTATTCATTACATTAAAGTATTTTCTATGAATTACATCATTACATAAATAAATCATCCATAAGAACATTCATAAGCATATGCATACACCATATATGCATCCCAAAACACATCTGCATATACATCACATAAGCATACATATCATATATCAAAGAACATCACATCCCACATACATCATAATCAAACATAAAAGTGCATCACATCATACATCACATGTTAGTCCCATCACATATAATCTTTCATACATAATCTGTTAGAAAGTAAAGTCCACCAAGATAATTGAGAGGGGGGGGGGGGGGGTGAATCAGTTATCATATAATTATAACTTTTATCATCTTCAATAGTATTAAACCATATAAGTAATATAATTACCAACCATAGAAAGATATTCATACACAATAACACAATGACACAAGATATGTTGACTAGGGAACCTCTTGATCAAAGAGTAAACCCCGGTGGGAATGATGCCCACAAAAGATGCACTAATATGAATATTCCTTATGAAAGGATGGACTCTGTTAGGAGTCTTATGAAATACATTTAGTATATATGAATCCCTGTTAGGAGATTTTGAATCCCTGTTAAAAGATTCTAACCCTATTAAGAGTTATGGAAGACAGAAGGACCCACTGCCCAAATAGCTTCAGGGTAAGATCACTGAACACACTATCCAAATAATATTTGCATTACTCAATAGAATAATATGTTACCTCTTCTCTAACTATGCCAAACCACACTCACTATTACATCATATCTCAATTTTAGATCTCTGTACTTCACATGTCTTCCTTCGCAAATTCACTTTCATACTTAGCTCTATTCTTCACTTCATGCATACAACATCACACACAATCATCTTTAATTACTACTCCAACATCATTACTACATTACAACAAGGAAATACATTCCTTCCTTTATACCATACTCAAATAATTACAAATGAGTCGGCATACAATTACAAAATAAAAGTTTCCACACACTACATCAAAATTACACAAAACTATCAGCTTCCAAATACAATAAATCTTCACTTGTGCGACCTCAAAGTCTGCACTATCATCCATGTCACTATCAATGTGTCTTCAACTTTTCTTTAACTTTACAAAACCAGATTCCATCCTGATTAGGAGATATCATCCGATTTCCACAGATCGCTACTCAGGAACACTGCCTGAATACTGCTTCCACCAAAATGATCATAACTTCCATGAATAAAAGAATTACTATCTACACTCTTAACCATAGATAAATAACATATCAAAGAGTATAACCTCAACATCACATAGCTCAAACTACAATAACCCATATGCGCTAATCCAAACTCTGTCTGCTTCTCTGCAAGTCTTCGGTAAATCACTGTGTTGACATCAATGACAATCATAGTCATGAATGCAACAACAAATTCTATAGAATGGCTGCCAAACATTTAGCATTCATTCCTAACAATCTCCCCCATTGGCATTGATGGAAACATAGATGAAAAACATCCAATGTTCCAAAAATCCAATACTGCAACACTACTTCTTCAAATCCTCTTCATCAATCAAATCTTGCTTCGTTATTGTATTAAGTTCTCTCCAACAGATGTTCTAGATTGTTTTTCATGTATACTTCTCCCCCATTGACATCAATGATATAAATTTCATCACTATGTCAACAACAACTCAATTTTAAAAGACACTATTTAGAAATTACATTTACTAGAGTCCTCATGACTCAGCTCAGATACACATACTCCCCCATAGAGGAAGTACCAACATCCAGTCCAGAAAAAAGATAAGGCTCATATACCACTGGATGGATGCAACCAATTGCATCACTTCTCAAAAGTAGGCTAGGGCATAACCCCATGAATACCTCTCAGATAATCAAATGTATCCTTAGGCAAAGGCTTTCTGAATATATTTGTTATCTACTCCTTTGTACTTATGTACTCAAGTCTTACTTCTTTCTCAGCAACTTTTTCTCTTACAACATGATACTTAATCTCTATATGCTTTGTCTTAGAATGTAATACAGGATTCTTAGACACACTAACTGTACTGGTGTTGTCACAATGTATGAAAATAGGCTCAACAAATTCTATTCCAATATCCTTCAGCATTTGCTTCATCCAAATTATCTGGTTACAATTATTTGTTGCAACTACATATTTTGCTTCTATTGTGCTTTGTGAGATACAATTTTTCTTCTTTCTTAGCCAAGAAACTAATCTTCCTCCAAGGAAAAATGCTCCACCACTGGTGCTTTTCTTATCATCAACACTACCTCCCCAATCACCATCTGTATATGCACATAGGGTAAAATCATCAAATTTTTCATACCATAATCCATAGTCCATTGTGCCTCTTAAATATATCAGTATCCTCTTTACGACTGCATAATGTGATTCTCTAGGTTTAGCTTGAAATCTTGTTACAATTCCAACTGAATGTGCTATATCAGGTCTTGTATGAGTCAAATACTGTAATCCTCCAATCATAGATCTGTATTTCTTTTGTTCTACTGTAGGAGTCTCATCTGTGCTAGATAACTTATGTCCAGTCACCATGGGTGTTCCAACTAGTTTACAATTCTCCATTCCAAATCTTTTCAACAAGTCATTCAAGTACTTTGTTTGACTTACAAAGATACCATCATTTTTTTGTGTTATTTGTAATCCCAAAAAGTATTTCATTTTACCAATCATACTCATTTCAAATTCAGTCTTCATTTCATCAGAAAATTTGTCACTAGCTTCATCTTCTCCTCCAAAGATAATGTCATCAACAAAAATAACTATAACTAACAAACCATTTTGAATTTCTTTTGTGTACAGATTGCTATCATTTGTTCCTTTTGTAAATCCCAATTTTAACAGATACTTATCTAGTCTTGCATACCAAGTTCTAGGTGCTTGTTTAAGTCCATATAAAGCTTTCTTCAATTTACATACCATGTCTCCTTCTTGAGTCAAAAGAAAACCTTCAGGCTGCTCAATGTAGACTTCTTCTTCCAATTCTCCATTCAGAAATGCTAACTTCACATCCATCTGATATACTTTGAATTTCTTGTAAGCTGCATAAGCCAAAAACATTCTTACTACAATTCTTGCAACAGGTGCAAAGGTTTCTTCATAGTCAATTCCTTCTTGTTGTGAGTAACCCTTACATACCAATCTTGCTTTGTTTCTTACTACTTCTCCTTGTTCATTCATCTTGTTTCTGAATACCCATTTAGTTCCAATAACATTCTTGTATTTAGGTCTAGGGACTAATTCCCATGTCTTGTTCTTTTCAATCTGATCTAGTTCTTCTTTCATAGCATTAGTCCAAATTTCATCTACACAAGCTTCACTAGTAGTCTTAGGTTCAATTTGAGAAATCAAACATAACTATTCTTGTGCCTTATTTTGAGTTAGAACTCCTCTTTTGATGCTCCCAATAAGCTTTTCAAAAGGATGATTCCTTAACAAACTCTTGCCAGGTGTCACTGTCTTAGATCTCTCTTCAGATGTAGGTTCTTCAATGACTTCACTATGGCTTTCATTCAACAAATCACTGTCAGTTTCATAGAATAATTCAATAGATCTAGTGTTAGGTTAAGGATGATCTTCTTCATCAAATTCATAATCAAGCATTCTTTCTTGAATTTTGAACTTTTCATCAACTTTAACATTTGCACTTTCAACAATAGTCTTATTTCTTTTATTGAAACATCTATATGCTTTGCTTTTCAAAGAATATCCAAGAAATATACCTTCATCACTTCTAGGATCAAACTTTCTAATAGCATCATCTCTCTTTATATAACATTTGCTTCCAAAAATTCTAAAATACTTAACTAAGGGTGCATGTCCAAACCATAATTCAAAAGGTGTCTTGTCTGTATCTGCTCTGATTTGTACTTTGTTCATTGTATACATTGTTTTGTTCATTGCTTCTCTCCAGAATATCTTCACAAATCATTTTCAAACAACATAGCTCTTTCTACTTCAGTCACCGATATGTTCCTTCTTTCTGCAATACCATTTTGTTCAGGTGTTCTAGGGGTTGAATACTGTCTCTTAATGCCATTTCCTTCACAAAAGGTGTTAAACTCTCTAGAAGTAAATTCTCCACCTCTATCAGATCTCAAACATTTAATCTTCATTCCAGATTCATTCTCAACTTTATTCTTAACAATCTTAAACTTATCAAATGCTTCAAATTTTTCTTTAAGAAATGCAATCCACATCATTCTTGTAAAATCATCAACAAGAATCATAAAATACCTTTCTCCATAGAATCCTCTAGTCCTGGTAGGACTACTCAAATCTATATGAACAATCTCCAGCTTCTCTGTAGATGTAAACTTCTTATTGGGAAAAGAACTCTTTTGTTTAGCCATTACACATTCTTTGCAAATCATGTTAGTAGGCTTCATAATCTTAGGTAAATCTATTACTGTAGGTGTAGTAATTACTTTCACAATGTTATCAAATTTTATATGACAAAACCTTATATTCCATAACCAACTGTCATCAATCTTAGTAATCAAACATGTCATCTCAATAAGATTCAACTGAAATACATTACCTCTGGTTCTAGATCCAGTTCCAATCAGATTTCCATCTTTGTCCTTTATCACACAAGTTTTGTCAATAAACCAAAATTGATATCCCTTATCAACTAACTGTCCAACACTCAAAAGATTATGTTTCAATCCATCCACAAAATAAACATCATCAGTAGTAGTCTTTCCATCAAGAGTAATAGATCCTATACCTTTAATCAAACAAGGTGCATTGTTTCCAACTCTAACAACTCCTCCATCATATTCATTCAACTTTATGAACTTTTTCATGTCTCCAGTCATATGATGTGAACAACCACTATCTATAATCCAATTAGCTTTCTTTTCAACTTGAGAAACTAAGGCTTTTTCTTCCTTAACATTAGTTTTAGAATTATCTTCTTTAATTGCTACAAATCCTATATCATCATTATTCTCAGTATCACTTTCACTCAAAGTTCTTTCAATACTAGCTTCAAGATCTTCATCATTAGCATAATAACATTCCTTAGATCTTCTAGGTTTGAAATTGCTTCTGTAATTTTTAACTCTCTTAGGACACTTAGATGCAAAATGACCATATTCTTGACAAGTCCAACATTTAAATATTTTCTTATCATCTGGTTCTCTTTTCACAAGCAAGGCAATGCCTTCTTCAATCTTCTTGTCTTCTTCATTTCTAGATCTACTGCTGCCAGCATAATCTCCGCTCACACCAATGCTTCTTGATAAAGTAGGGAAAACAATAAGAGCACTGAATGTTGTCTCCATTCTAGGTAAGTCTCCTGATAATCTTAGGTTCATTTCTGCTACTTCCAATCTTCCAAGAAGAGTCACTCTTGTAAAGTTTGTAGTACAAGGTATGACTTGTTCAATCATATGTGTTGTCTGCTTAAATACAGGAGTCAATGTCCTCAAAATTTTCCATATCACTTCATTCTCTGTCTTTGTTCCTCCATAAGATTGTATACCTATAATAATTTTTGACATTCTACCAATATAGCTTCTAATAGATTCATCTTCCAACATTCTTATATCTTCAAATGCACATATCCAATTATGTAATCTAACTCTTTTAGCATGTTCATCACCTTCAAAAGTAGAGTGTAAAGCTTTCCAAATTTCATGAGATTTTTTCAAGAATTTTACCTAACTTTACTCATTCTCTGAAAGTGTTGTCAATAGTGCTTCTCTTGCAAGTATGTTACACATGAATATATCTCTCTCATTAGCAGTACATGTTTCAAGATTGTCCTCTTCAATGATAGTCTTATCATTCTTTGTAATCAACCAATAACCTGGTCCTAAACATAGTAGGTGTGTCTTCATCTTTTCTTTCTAGCTATCAAAATTTACTCCATCAAACTTAGGGCTTTCTTTCTTGAAATTCACCATGGATCTCCTTAAGCTATTAAAATTCTTTTTCAAGGACCTGTCGCTCTAATACCAATTGTTAGAAAGTAAAGTCCACCAACATAACTAAGAGGGGGGGGGTGAATCAGTTATTAGATAATTATAACTTTTATCATCTTCAACAACATTAAACCATATAAGAAATATAATTACCAACCATAGAAAGATATTCATACACAATAACACAATGACACAAGATATGTTGACAAGGGAACCTCTTGATCAAAGAGTAAACCCCAGTGGGAATGATGCCCAAAAAAGATGCACTAATATGATTATTCCTTGTGAAAGGATGGACTCTATTAGGAGTCTTATGAAATACATTCAGTACATATGAATCCCTGTTAGGAGATTTTGAATCCCTGTTAAAAGATTCTAACACTGTTAAGAGTTATGGAAGATAGAAGGACCCATTGCCCAAATAGCTTCAAGGTAAGATCACTAAACACACTGTCCAAATAATCTTTGCATTACTCAATAGAATAATATGTTACCTCTTCTCTAACTATGCCAAACCACACTTACTATTACATTAGATCTCAATTTCAGATCTCTGTACTTCGCATGTCTTCCTTCACAAATTCACTTTCATACTTAGCTCTATTCTTCACTTCATGCATATAGCATCACACACAATCATCTTCAATTACTAGTCCAACATCATTACTACATTACAACAAGGAAATAAATTCCTTCCTTTATACCACACTCAAATAATTACAAATGAGTCGGTATACAATTACAGAATAAAATTTTCCACACGCTACATCAAAATTACACAAAACTATCAGCTTCCAAATACAATAAATCTTCACTTGTGTGACCTCAAAGTCTACACTATCATCCATGTCACTATCAATGTGTCTTCAACTTCCCTTTAACTATGAAAAACCATATTCCATCCCGATTAGGAGATATCATCTAATTTCCACAAACCGCTACTTAGGAACACTGCCTAAATACTTCTTCCACCAAAATGATCATAACTTCCATGAATAAAAGAATTATTGTCTATGCTCTTAACCATAGATAAATAACATATCAAAGAGTATAACCTCAACATCACATAGCTCCAATTACAATAACCCACATGTGCTAATCCAAACTCTATCTGCTTCTCTGCAAGTCTTCGATAAATCACTGTGTTGACATCAATGACAATCATAGTCATGAATGCAACAAAAAATGCTACAGAATGGCTGCCAAACATTTAGCATTAATTCCTAACACAATCATATAAGAATCAAATTCTACATCACACACATGTCAGTACACCATAAAAAATATATGCTTCCATATATCAATCAAAAACATAAAAAATCAGACATGATAAATGATTCCTATCATCAATCCATATATATATATATATGTGTGTGTGTGTGTGTGTGTGTGTGTGTGTGTGTATGTATACACACACACACACATATATATATATATATGAATATATATGTATATATGTATATGTATACATATATATGTATGTATATGTATACATATATATGTATACATATGTGTATATGTATACATATATATGTATATATATGTATATGTGTATACATACATATACATATATATATGTATATATATATATATATATGTATACATATACATATATATACGTGTATGTATACATATACCTATATATAGGTGTATGTATACATATACGTATATATACATATATATGTATACATATACATATATATGTATATATATGTAGATATATATATATATATATATATATATATATATATATATATATATATATATATATATATATATATATATATATATATATATATATATATATATACATACATACATATATATAGACACACACACACATATATATAAACACATATACAAATATATATATAGATACACACACACACACACACACACACACACACACACACACACACACACACACACACATATATATATATATATATACATATATATATATATATATATATACATATATATATATATATATACATATACATATATCTATATGTATATGTATGTATGTATATATATATATATATATACACATATAGATGTATATGTATATGTATGTGTGTGTGTGTGTGTGTGTGTGTGTGTATATATAAGTCCCACAAAATCTCTCAAAAATATATAGTCTATCCAAAGTCCATCAAAGAATATCTAAAAGTACATATGACATGTTGTCACTACATGTTGTCACTAGGGATTGCACCCGAGTATGGCTAAGTGTAGAACTTAGCAATCTCGTGAAACATGGGACTATTATCAGGCTATGGGTAACCTATCCAAGAATAGACCTCTAGATTAGGGGCCAGCTTCCCCTTGAATCACCTGAAACTTGACTGAACTTTGAAGGAAAAGGGAGAGAGAGTGCATCAAAATTGAAACTAACTAGGCAATTCACCAAACTTTGATAGATCCACAAACTGAAAACAAACTCACAATGAAATTCAAACATAACCTGAGCATCACAACTTCTCCCTAACTCTAATTTTCCCCTTAGAAATAACAAGGTGCTAGCTATAAATGAGGAGGGAAAATGAATTCCACAAACCCAAATACATTCAAATGCACACAGATTGAGACTTTAGGAAATAAAAGTACTTGTGAACATCAAAATGAATAACATATCAAGTAAAGGACCAGTTTTCATCACAATACATGACATAAAATTCATCAAAATATCTCACAAAGATATAGGAAAAAGAAGGAAAAATTCTATGAATTGCATTGAAGGGAGCCAAAGTACAGCTTGCTTCTCTAGAGCTACAAACTTTCACATCCAAGAAATAAGGAAAGAAGAACTAACCTCAATCACAGAAGTGAGAGGTATATAAAAGAAAATCCTAAGAGTCTACATTCATGACCCACACCTCCTAAAGATAGAAAATAACTACATATAGGGTTATAAAAGCTTCATAAATCCAGATGCCAGATTCCCAAGATTTTAGGGGTAGCAGAAAAAGTGGGAGGCCCAAAAAAGGATGGTCAAAGGAAAGACCCTACCCACTAAGTCATGCACCATAAATGATATCAGACAATGGTTTATAAATGATATCAGACAATGCCTCTTTTATGCACCTTCCCTAAGCACAGCCCGTGAACAAAGGTGTATAGCTAAGTGCATGTATGCATGCTTGTAGATAGGTACTATGATACCATGCATTGTTTAGATCTACTGGATCTAACCCACCTCTCCTCTCTTATCTGTAGGTTCAGGATCATAGGATCACACCGGGAACACTATGGAGAAAGACTCATTACCAGACAATGTCTGGTACCCCTGTATCTATGCTCGTTAAATATGTATATTTGCACTCATTTATGCAATTCTAGCAATGGCTATGCTCAAGGCATGTGTGAGCTTAGATAGATGTTCTTTTCAATTCTTTCCCTCTTTTATATTATTCTTAACATTGATATATGCATATGTAATCTTAGATGTAGTTCATTCCCTTTTTCTCTTTCATGTACTTTTGCAATGAATATGAACACAAATATTAAGCAAGATCACCTAATAACACAAACTAGGGTACTATAGCTCATCTAGTAACTAGGCCATCAAAGATTAGTAAAATAATGGTAACATTCTAGCGACCTCTAATGAGTGCTTTCCTACTAAGCATCCTGACTAGTTGCCTTAAAGATCCATTTGGCATAGATTCATATAAGCCTCAAACATAACTTGACTCCCTCAAACAACCTCCTTCCTATTGACAAAACACTAACTGTCGAAGACAACTTCTCTAGCTTATTGTTACTCAAACCAAACTAAAAGCTGAACTGACAAAAAACTAAAAGAAACACTGAAAGCAACCTATTCCAAGGAACTTAGGAATCAGAGAAACTAAAAAATCCTATCCTACCCTACTCTAACTAGTCTCAGCAAACTGGTTAAACAAATCCATAAACTAGATTGTTGAAATAACTTCCCATTCTCCTCAAAATATTATACTTTTCATATTTGATGCCAACAAAGAGAGTATGGAATACAAAAATGAGCTGGACTTTCTAGCATATCAACCTTTGAATTTGGTATACTAGACTACTAACCTTGATTAGATCATAGGTATTGTCCTCCCAAGGAGTCTGATAAGGCTGAATAAGCTCCTGGTCACCAAAGAGTGGACTTTTGACATCGCCCTCCATCAAGCCCATGAGTATGCATGTCATGTTTGACCCCATCTGAGCTAGATATTTGATAGGACACCCCCTTGAGAGTATGAAACTAGGCCTCTATTGCTCCTTAGTATGCATCTCATTAATAACTTTAGCATGCTGATCAAATCTTTTCCCCTCCATGATAGTTTGCCATAATATTTCTTCTTTTGCAGTTAGAGGATCATCCTCTTCATCAGTTGGAACATCCAACAACTCATCAAAGGTATCAAACTACATCAAGTCCTCAACTATAACTGGCCCCTCCTCATGGTTCATGAAACAAGATTCACAAGATTCATCCACTACTCTATTGCAAACAGGTCTAGATTCTACAACTGAGACACCATTGCCCTCCTAAAATGCAAACTCTTCTTCAAGAACATACAAGCCATTATTCTTTTCAGAAAGATGAGGAACATAAACAATAGCTGACCAAAAATAATTTATCATAGAGTTAAAATTTTCTTGTTGTCCTAAGTTAGCAACAACTACATCATCTTCCTTGTCATAATCAGTGAGCTTAACTGGTAAGTCCTACACTACTTCATCTTGCTCAATATAAGAAGGCATTTCCTCAAACAAATCAGTTAGGGTCTCATCTTCTTCACTTACTCCCTGACCCCTATCTAGCTTCTCCAGTCCATCATCATGTAATAAATTTACTTGTTCCTCATGATCATCATGAAAGAGTACACCTAAGAGACAAGAATCATTCTCTTCCTAGTGGCCTAGAACTTCATGAGGTTTAGGGGGCTCTTTAGGAATTGGTTCATAGGGCTTTATCTACTATAAGATAGGCTCATTCTCACTTAGGAAGTCAAACCTCTCAGGTGTCTCTTCTATAGGAATAGAATGGAGTGGCTAGAAATCTGAGATAGGGGTATATATAGGCTCTAAAAGTGCACAGAGATTAGGCTCATGTTGACTAAGATTCTGAACTGAAGGAGAACTTCTAAAGCTTGGAATTTTAGTAGAGGTGCTAGTGGACTTACCAGGAAAGAAACTTGGGATTTGAACCTTGTGAGTCTCCTATCTGGTCTGCAAAGCTTCTAGGTTCTCTTCAGCAGCATGAGGCATCTCCTTCTGGATCTTCTCCTTAAAAAGAGTTGGCATCTCATAACCTGGATACATAGTCCATGAGGGTCTCTAGGACTACATTAAGTTTCCATTTCCCTCCTCTAGTGATATTTCTTGCATTGGGGAAGCAATGACCTCTTGATCTCCTTGCCTTGGTGCTTGTGCCAATAGATTCTTAACCAACTAATCCTTCTCTTCTAACTCCTTTCAGAGATCCTTCTCACTTTTTGTAGCTGAAAGTTGAATGACCCTTATTAATTCTTGATGACCCTCAAGACCTTTCTCATAGGCCTTCTCCTGAATTTCTATCTTGTTCTCTAACTGTCTTGAAAATTCTTCCTTCTAAGCCACCATCTCCATATACTGCCTTGAGAGCTCCTCTTTCTAAGACCTCATCTTTGCATAGTCTTTCTTCAAAGAGCTCATTTCCTCTTGAAAATTTACCAACCAGTCATTGGAGCCTATATCTAAAATGGGGTAGGGCCGATTCTAGGTATTGCAATGGTGTCCCTCATAGGATGGTTCATAGGAATGCTGCATGGATGCTTGATGCTAGGTGGGAGGGCATGGTAGTGCATGCTGGTAACTTTCTCTTTGTGGGCCATTTTGGTTACATGCTGCTACTTGCCTAGCTTGATATGGAATGAATGCCTACACATGGGTATCCTTCTCATGATATGGGGGGTGATAGGGATAATATGCATTAGGAACTGACATGCTTACTCATCAAATAATCTGGGAAAACATATTTTTTGAAACTTATCAGCACTTGAACTACTCAAACCAGTAGATTTCTCTAAGAGTCGCCATGGTGCTTGAAACAAACTACCTCTTAAAGGCTAATTGTACTAAAGATGACACCAGAAATCTCAGTGAATGATGGGAAACAAAGTTGTCCCACCGGGCGTGCCAAAAATTGTTGTCACTAGGGATTGCACCCGAGTATGGCTAAGTGTTGAACCTAGCAATCCCATGAAACATGGGACTATTCTTAGGCTATGGGTAACCTATCCAAGAATAGAGTTCTAGATTAGGGGCCAACTTCCACTTGAATCACCTGAAACTTGACTGAACTTTGAAGGAAAAGGGAGAGAGAGTGCATCAAAATTGAAACTAACTAGGTGATTCACCAAACTTTGATAGATCCACAAATTGAAAATGAACTCACAATGAAATTCAAACATAACCTGAGCATCACAACTTCTCCCTAACTCTAATTTTCCCCTTAGAAATAACAAGGTGCTAGCTATAAATGAGGGAAAATGAATTCCACAAACCCAAATGCATTCAAATGCACACAGATTGAGACTTTAGGAAATAAAAGTACTTGCAAACATCAAATGAATAACATATCAAGTAAAGGACCAATTTTCATCACAATACATGACATAAAATTCATCAAAATATCTCACAAAGCTATAGGAAAAAGAAGGACAATTGCTATGAATTGAATTGAAGGGAGCCAAAGTACAGCTTGCTTCTCTAGAGCTACAAACTTTCACATCCAAGAAAGAAGGAAAGAAGAACTAACCTCAATCACAGAAGTGAGAGGTATATAAAAGAAAATCCTAAGAGTCTGCATTCATGACCCACACCTCCTAAAGATAGAAAATAACTACATATAGAGTTATAAAAGCTTCATAAATCCGGATGCTAGATTCCCAAGATTTTAGGGGTAGTGGAAAAAGTGGGACGCCCAAAAAAGGATGGTCAAAGGAAAGACCCTACCCACTAAGTCATGTGCCATAAATGATATCAGGAAATGGTTTATAAAAACACCACTTGTCGATATCTAACAAAAGCATGCAATGACTTTTACAATAAAATTTTACCCCTCCTATGCCATAACTCAATGTGGATTTCCTAGCACATGTGGATTACTTCATTAACTATTAAATAATCCTCGACCCAATTAAGGGGAGGAAATAATTAATAATTATTTTAAAAGAAAAGGTAAATCCACATCCTAAGAACATTACCTAGCATACAATTAAAATAATAGTTAATAAAGTTCTCGACCTAATCCATAAAGGAAAAAGGGAAAACCTATTAACATCTCTCTTGCCACAATTGTTCAAAATAAAATGCCAAAAGAATGGCACTTCTCTGCTGCTCCAATGGGAAACTTGCCATTTGTACTATCTCTTTTGGCTGCAAACTCGGGCCCGATTTGGAAACACTACAACTTTTCAATCTTCATGCATCATCAACAAGAGGTAGGCATTTGACATTTCTTTTCATGATCGGCATGTTACTATGATTTTATTTCAAGATTTTAGTTCATTGGCATTTATCATTTCATTTCCCTCTGCATTCAAGGGCACACTCTCTGCTAATGGCACTGCATATCCATTCACCATATCAATGAGGGCACTATTATTTGCATTGTTATTATATTTCATGACATCACCATTAACTTGAGTTTTCTTTAAGGGCACTGTTACTGCTTCATATACTGTAAGAAATTAGGGCATCATTTGTATTTTGATCATTGCCTTCAAATTCATGGTGTCTGTGACTTGTAACAAATTTATGGCATTGCATATGGCTTGTGTTTGTTGTTATTTTCTATTTCTAAAATCTGAGGCACCAATTATTCATTGTCTTGTATTTGATTCACTGAATGATGCTCATCTGGCATGGCTTCTCTAGAACTGTATGATATTAGGGCATGACATCCATGTTTTCTTGTTGTTGGTGCTTGATAAATTATGGGTTTCCGGCCCTCAACTCTGTATATTGATCAATGTGATGGCAATGTTCTTTGTATTTTATCTCTATTAAAACTAGGGCATCATGCTCTTTTGAAGATTAGTGCATTATGTATGTTTCTCTGTTATCTACTATGAAGCCTATGAACTGTTATATATTGGTAATGTCATGCCCTACCTACTGACGTCTCGAGCCAATGTATTAATATTGCTATGTTTTCTCACATCCCATGAACCATTGTTACCATTACCATTACGCTGCTACATTGGATCTCATGGATTGCATCCTATGAATTGTATTGCTTCCTTAATAACCATGAGTCATGGTATGGTATCATGCTTATGATGTATATTCATAGCCCTCTGTGACATCATTATTCACTAGCCTGTTTCTTGGTATCATGTCACTACACTTCTCGTGCATGCATAGACCCGTGCACTGCTACTTCCCTTGCTACATGCTACTATTGATGCTCAACAACCGAGGACTGCATGTTTGTTTTGTTTGATCTCATTCATGAGTATTCTATTTCATGGTGGCATTGTTCCTACGGATGCGATACTATACATTAACATTTTCCCTATGTGCCAGTTTTGTGACCCTCTCTACCATGTCCTCCTGTTAGTGTGACTATTCAAGGCCCACAGGTTTTGATTTGCTCACTACACCTTGGCTATTTCCTATTGGCAATTTTGTATGCTAGTTCTATTAGGGTATCCCTCTTAGCATTATTCCTCATTTCTTTGAATTTTATGTGACCCTCGAGATTGAACCTAAGGCTCGGCTAGCACTATCATACTGCCTATATGCTCCTATGATTTTATTGCACCTGCGCCATGTGAACTGGCATGCTTCACCTCTCATTGTATGTCCTAGCCTATGAATGGCATTGCATTTTTATGCTTGGATCAATTTTTTTAGGTCAATGTTCTCTATTTGAATGAAAGGTCCAATAGCAGGGACCCTCTAGCCAAGAGCTACAGGGTATTCAAGTTTGTATCCACTTCAAAACTGTTATGCCTAACATTGTTATGTATGGTTGCTATGATCTGATTTTGATTTCTCTTTCAATACACACTTCTTCTATCCTATGAACTCCTTAGTTTGATTTTGGGGCATGTGTTGTTATAGCATTGTTTATGATATATTAGTGCTATTTTTATTGGTGCCATCTGCCTGTGTTGAGATGCCCTACCATGTTATGATCTCCACTATTTTACATCTTCCTTTCTTGGCCTTAATATGTGGGTTAAAACATACCCATTCTATAGAATATTGAAATAGAAACATGTAGGTTAAGTACCTTTATTTTGGCATTTTGATGTATGCCCCTTGGGGTGCTCACTGTTTGATTCACCATGCCATGCCCCTGTTGACCTCGGCTCATCATATTCATCATGTTCATGCTACAATATTGATGATCCCTATTTTATACTTTGATTGAATTCCCACTGATATTGCTTCACTCACTGAAAGCCCCTGTGCCAGTGCTCTGTTGTCAATGTTTCAACCATGCTTCACTTGATATGGATCTATGGTTCTTGAGTGTCTTACTAAATGATTCCTTATTCATCATGGGTGTTCCTGCCCTATGATGCAGCCACTACCATGGAAATGAGGTTTTCTTAGCATCGACTGCATCACAGGTCAAGAGCATGCATCTGCACATGGAACAACATATTAGTGAAAACAATGGTACTTCTTTTATTTCCAGAGCCTCTTTTATGCACCTACCCTGAGCACAGCCCATGAACAGAGGTGTCTAGCTGAGTGCATGTATGCATGCTTGTAGATAGGTACTATGATACCAGGCATTGTTTAGATCCACTGGATCTAACCCACCTCTCCTCTCTTATCTGCAGGTTCAGGATCACAAGAGGACACCAGGAACACCATGGAGAAATACTCATTACCAAGCAAGTTCTGGTACCCCCATATCTATGCTCATTAAATATGTATATTTTCACTCATTTATGCAATTCTAGCAATGGCTATGCTCAAGGCATGTGTGAGCTCGGATAGATGTTCTTTTCAGTTCTTTCCCTCTTGTATATTATGCTTAACATTGATATATGCCTATGTAATCTTAGATGCAGTTCATTCCCTTTTTCTCTTTCATGTACTTTTACAATGAATATGAACACAAATATTAAGCAAGATCACCTAATAACACAAACTAGGGTACTGTAGCTCATCTAGTAACTAGGCCCCCAAAGATTAGTAAAATAAATGTAACATGACACATTAATAAATAAATCCAATCATGGGTCATGTGTCCCCAAAAAGAATTATATAAACTATAGTACATGGAATATATAAATGCTAAAAAATGGATCATGATCCAGGAGGCTGGATAGAGGGATATTTTGCTGGGGCATCCTATATTGGAGGATCTTTTGTGGGGTCATATTGTGTATATATATATATATATATATATATATATATATATATATATATATATATATATATATATATATATATATATATATATATATATATATATATATATATATATATAAGCCCCACAAAATCTCTCAAAAATATACCATGCATCCAAAGTCTATGAAAGAATATCAAAAAGTACATATGGCACATTAATAAATAAATCCAATCATGGGTCATGTGTCCCCAAAAATAATTATATAGACTATAGTACATGGAATATATAAATGCTCAAAAATGGATCATGATGCGGGAGGCTAGATAGAGGGATCTTGTGCTGGGGCATCCTATCTTGGAGGATCCTTTGTGGGGTCATATGGTAGTAGTACAACCTATAGAGGATCATCCTACCAAGGGGATCACTTGATAATGATATCCTGAGGACTCTTGAAGAGGCTTTCTTTGTAACCAAGGGAACAATTGTCTATGTCATCTATACCAAAGACCCTAAAACCGATTTGGTGGCCCCTATCTTCTATCCTTACCCCTCTTCTTGTGAGGTACTTCTATCTTCTATCCCTTGAACCTGTCCTGCCTGAGCTTACCCCACTAACTAACTATTTTTATGGTTGTGACCTGATTTATGGAAGTGGGTGATCCTCAATGAGTTGCCTAAATGTTGGCTACTATTTGATGGTCTGGTAATGTTACTCCAAACTAATCCCCCCATTCTCAAAAAATCCTCTTGTTGTATTGGGGGTAATACATCATAGTAAATCACTCTGTATAATCCTAGTAGTTGTGACATATCACACATATCCCACACAACCCTCTTAGTTGCTAGCCCATCGTTTGACATAATAGCCTCATCTCTCTCCTCTTGCATCAATTCATACCTCTCCAACACATCTTCCAGTGCATCCCTCATAGAGGTCAAAAATAAAATCTATCTCACTATAACAACTAGAGCCATCTTCTGTGAGGAGGTCTCTTTTAGTAATTTGTCCCTTTTTTCCTAGATACCATCCCTCTCATCTTTGATAGCATCACACTCCTTTTGGAGTGTATCCCTCTCCCTAATCCACTTGTAACCCTCCCACACCAACTGATCCAACTCTCCCCTTATCTAATCTTTCTTTATGATCACCACATCTCTCTCATGTGTCACCACATCCCTCTCCTAATACAAGGTATCTATCTCCTATCAAGTAGTATCCATCTCATGTGTCACATCTCATAGTATCCAATTTAGGGTACCATGTATATCTTATAAGGACCTAATCTAATCTTATATCATCTATTTGTCTCATGGGATGAGGACCCTACTCCTACACTTGTTACCTCTTCTTGCCTCTATCTAGTCTGAGGTTTTTGCACCTGAATGTATGGTATAATTGGTAGTTGTGGTGGTTGTACCTATGCCAACAAAACTCAAGGATGCATTGATGGTTTTTGTACTAGCATTTATTGTACCCCTTCATCTAGTACCCTATCTCCTCCATCCCCCCATCTTCCCATCCTCTACCACCATCCACATCCATGATGATAGTACTTCTATCATCTCCATCATCTCCCCCACCCCCCCTTGATGTATCTCTCCTCCTCCTGAATCTTAGGGATACTCCTCTCTATCCCTCTCCAACTATCCCCATGGATTCCCTAGTACATTGTACTACACCTATGACTATAAATTATTTTCCTATTGACTGATATCTCCCCCTCCTCCTCCCTCATATGGCTTCCTATCATAGCCTCATGCTTTGCAGTGGTAACATTGCTCTCCCTACTAGCCGTGGTGACCTAAACCAACTAGTATATGTTTCTATCACTCTTACATCTTTTGGTTTATCATATGGATCCCATTATATTGGCTAAATTTCTTTCCACTCTGTCATGATCCCTACCTTATCTAGGGGTGGCCCAAAGTACCTTCTCCTCTCCTTGGTAACCCTTTTAAATTGATACTCTAAACCTAGAACATCATATACCAAGCCACACTATCACATGACCTTGTATGTATTGTATTTGTTGACTATATGATGATGTATCCCAATAATATATATCAATTTGATTATGAAGGGGGTCTATCTTGCATCCTTTATCCATGGACCTACCCCATGGATGGCCTTCAATTTATGTTATCCCTCACATCATATAGAAGCTCCCTCGAGTGATCTACATCCTCCACATACTCATAGGTGAGTGGATTTGCCTAGCTATAAACTATAGGCTCATGTGATATCCTATCCATCCTCCCCATCAGCATAAGAAGAGATATGTGCTCGAATCCTCACACTTGTAGAAGTGTCATGAAACCAATGCTCTAGCCTCAATACTGTGATACATGAAAATCTATTTGATGAAAATCTCTGTATAACTCTATCAACATCAAACTCCCTAATGCCATAGGTCATCCCCTATCCACCATATCCATGATCAATAGAATCAACCCCAATGTGATGCCTATCCCAACTATATTTGGGGAAATATGTCCCCTTTCTAGTCCACATACATATAAATAGATCTATCTTTCTATGGGGATGTGATACAGCCAAGTGTCTGGTTCTTGACACCCATGTTTTAACTCTACATCTCCTTTAATAAAATTTCTAACTACCTTTGTTTGTGTCATGTGCCATGCCACGAGCTATGCACCTTTAATAAGAAATCAAAATATGTGATACACATTCTTCATAGTGATTGTCATCTCCCTAGTTGGGAGATTAAATGTTAATGTCTTTTATCTATACCTCTTGCAAAGTGCAGTAAACATTGTCATGTGTGCTCGCACATGGGGCATCTTAGCTAGGAATCCTAATTCTAGCCTATCAACAACTACCCACTCCATATGATTGAATGTAATACCCCTCGCAGCTTATTACTGTTGAGACTATGTTTTAGCTGATACTGTTTTACCTTAGCTGATTAGACCAGACATATTTCATATTTGTATTATGGTGTGTAATTAAATAGTTATACTTTGATGCTTTATATCATGCTTAGATCTAAACCAAAAACATTATGTGATGGTTAAATTTAGTAATGATGGATTTTATATGATGTTTCATATGCATGTATTAATTGATGTAATTTAGATGATTATTCATATCTGGTACTTACCCCATACCCGCATGTGTATGGTATCATGTTTGTTCTCATGTATGTCTTCTTTTCTATTTGATGTGCATGTATGGTAGTGGAGGAGGAATGTAGTTACCTACATTGAGTCGGGTCCACACATCCTAGCCATCCCTACCATTGTCTGCTATTATGTTTATATATGCACATGTACATGCAGTGGTTTTATGCAGGTTGTAGGTACTGGACATCGACTTCCCTGGCTTGACAGGATGAGCGTACCCTCATTATGTCTCAATGGTGGAGAAGGGGTGTTAGCACTTAGGCCAATTCCCTAGCCCCAACCTAATCGTCCTATAGGAATGAACGGAAACCTACTTGACTTACCCGATTCAAATTCATTCTGGCAGAATGAATTCGATACCTTTCCTCTATTGAGCATGATATTGATCCTAGGATTATTCCTTTCATGTGTTGTATTTGGTTGTTGGTGATTGATATGTTAATCATGTTAGCAGTATATGTTATGATACGTATTAGTAAGTATATTGTTATTAGTATGATAAAATATGATTAGATATATATATGTATACCCTATGTCACTTTTAGTAATTTGAATTTACACTAATAATACACATATATAGATACTGCATACCTATTTTATAAATTGAGAAAATAAAGTGAGATATTCTAGTTGTTAAGATAAATAGAAATAAAAAGGAAATAAAGTGAAAGGAAATTTACAATTTAAAATTGTCTTATTTTATTCCCATAAAATGGGGAGTTGACTTGAATAGTAGGGAGGGGAAATAATAAAATATTTCTCCCCCACTTTTCAAGCCAATTTGGAGGTAATAGAGAGAGGACTTGTCATTACTTTTCTTATGAAAATTAAGAGAAGAAGATACAGAGAGGAGAGAAGGCTTGGAGGAAGAGAAGAAAGGAAGAGGAGAAGGGACTGAGCTTGTGGGAGCAGTTCTGATAGCAGTTGAGGGGCTGGACTTCATCAGCCTGTTTGTTGAACCAGGTAGGTTTTGAGCTCCCTCAATATACTCTAATTTAGTTTTTAATTTTTCCATCAAACAAGAGCTTATACTCATTTTCTAAAATGTAATATGAGGCAAGGAAATCAATGAAATTTTAGTTTGCAACGTGGAAGTTTAACATCACAAACATACCAAAACTTTCTAATTCTACCATTAGTGAATCCAAGTTTGAAATAGAAAAGAACTTGTTATTCCATAACACAATGGAACTTAGTTATGTTTTGATCCAATGTTTGCCATATTATTCATTTAATAGATCACATAATTATTCTAAAAATTGAAAGAATTAGTGTATCATCTTGACAATCAATTTGGAAACAAATCATCATTTGCATGGGATAGCAAAATAAACCAACTCTTGGAGGAGAAACAAAGCACAAAAAAAAAAAACTAAGTCTTTGAACAAAATAGACATTTCCAGCTCTCTGGAAAATGTATGGGAAAAGAATTCCCATACTTTCAAAAAACACAGTCATTATTATAATATTTCTTTTTCCACCTAATCTCAAAAAAATGTATATAAAATAGTTCAAAGTACTAAAACCACAACCATCCCATAAAATGAAAAATATATTAAATAACAAAATTAGATAAAAGCAACACTTACCCTTCCAAATGAGTGGGACCCACGCCATCTTGAAGGATTGGAATTTCAATTTACAATAAATAAATAAATATTATAAGTTTTAAAACAAGCTATGAGTGTCCTAGACTTACTTAATTTATTAGGGGATGGGGAGGGGTCAAATCCTATGTCCCCTCACCCACTTAAACACCCCAACTTCTTCCAAGTTCGTACTGCCCCATGCCAAGTAATTAATGGCATTGAAAATGGTTGCTTTTTCCAATTTTTAGGTGATGACATCACCCTACCAACTCCATGTATTTCACAGGCTTTGGGGAGGCACTTTATATTGTTTGAAATAAACAATGGAAATGCATTAAATTTGTGTTTGGGAACAATCTCCCAAATTTTCCAATGCCTCCTTCATGCACTTTATCACATGTCCTTTACCCATGACATGGCAGGTACTTGTCAAGTCTTCATAACTTGTGGGGTGGCGTGAGTTTCTAGCACCATGACTTTTCATTAATTATTTTCTTTTCTTGTTCAAACTACTTGCCATCTTTGGGCGCCACCTTGGAGCTTGGTACTTGTATGAAGTACTTGGGATTTGGTGAGCCCCTATGTATCCTCCTTATGTCTTGCTTTCACTTAAATTTCTAAGCAAATCTTTTAGGGCCTAATTAACTTAACAATTTTATATTTGATAGCCCACTTGTTGTCTCATGATGATTAGGTGATGTGATGTTTTCTATTAAGGATAAATATGGGGATGGGTTATAATAGGGTTGTTTAGGATTTAATAAGATTGTATTTTATTCACATTAAACATTGTATTCCATTGTTCTTTAAACTAGTGCAATATAATTTGGACTTGATATTTAATTGAACCTTGGGATAATAGTTTCTATAATGTGAAAATTTTATTAACCATTAATTTAATCTTATTAGTCAATTCATTATTGTTTTGGTATTTAGTTTAGCCTTAGTAATTGAATGTTATCAATAGGTGTTATAGCATTATTATTAGTAAACTTATTGATTTATCCTTTAATTGTACTTTACGAGTGCATATTTGAAGTTGGTATTATATAATATTTTCATTAGATAATTAAATGTTCTCATTAACTCAAGTTATAATAGGCATTGTTAGTGTTAACAATATGGTCATTTTATTGTAGACGTGGATATTCTGATTGGTGTGATTAATTAGTGTGAGAAAATTACATGTTAACATGATCCTTATGTCCTTTCTTATCTTACGACATGTTAATTACTTTTGTAAGATGTTCTCTTGCGTATATTGTTTGTGCAAGTTAAATTTATTGTTGTTGTAGTGGTTTTGCATACGGGATTAGATGACCAACTAGGGGGTGAAATCCAAAAGGTCGGGTATGTGTCGTGGATGTAAGTTTATCTTTTTGATTGTTGATGTTCATGATGATTTGCATATCCCTAATCTAATGTTGATTAGATTTTGAGATGAATCGATGGGGGACTTTGATTGGAATGTCAAACTGATCTTTGTTAATATTACCTCCTGGTGGATTAATTTGAGTTAGTGGCCAAGTGAGTAAATGTTTTGATTTGTAAATATGATTTATTTGGTTATCTATTTATTAGGGCTTATCTTGATTTATGTGGCCACAAACTAGGATGGGTGTTGATTGGAAAACTAGGGTAGGTTATCTAGATGTGATGTAGGGGGTGTCTTGCAATGGATCACCGAGGCCTGCAAGTGGCTGACGGATCATCCATTGTCAAGTTTCTTAATTCTAGTGATAACATTATAAAAATTAATCTAGTTAGGAGAACATTAAAAAGATAATTTGTGATACCTAGCCCATGCCTTGAGTGTCATCGGTTCAGTGAGGAACCTTCAGGACTAAACTCAAGGGTGGATTTGTGGGAAGATGCTAGATGCATCATCGATATACTTGTCTTCATGAGAGATATCGATGCCACGTATGATCACTTGAGTGCCGTCGGTTCAGTGAGAAACCTTCAGGACTAAACTCAAGGGTAGATCTACATGATGACACCTTCCTACTCACACCTTAGATATCCTATGTAGGTCATTGCCTCTGGTAACCCGTATACCCTCTTGTTCTAGAGATATCCTTCTTAGGTTGTGATTTGGGGTTTGGTCCTTAGTATGTGCGTGGGCCTGGTGTTATCTCCCTAGCATGGTGGGGTGGACCTCTGGGTTCCACATGGTCGGGAGGTAGTGTACTTCTCCATTGAGACTATTGCAGATATCCTCCATCACCTAATTGTTACTTGGACCAGATTACCACCATTGTTGCAGATTCATGTATCAGATGTTAGATGTTATTATCTTGTACTTGTAGGAGGTTTATTTGATTATTTATGATCCCTGCATGGATCCATGTTGCATTTGATAATTGTAATTGTATTAAATATCACCACATACCCTACGACATGTGTAGTGGATGTAGGTGATCATATGATGTAATGTAATTTGATTTAGAGAGATGTACTTACTTTCATTATGTACTTAAAAGTTCTTTAGCATTTGATCATGTTAGCGTAGTGTTAGTTAGACAACATAATACTACGTCAGGGACCCTTGAGAATGAAAATGAAATGATGTGTTTATTCAAATTCATGAATGTAAATCATTGTGAGTCTATGTTCAATGTTCTTGTTAACTTTAGTAAACAAAAAAAAAATTGTTGCATAACTTAGCATAGCTTTTAGTGTTAATCTCTTGAGTCCCTTGGTGGGGCGTTACATTGAACTAATATAGTACACTTATTATTGATGTGTGCATCTCCCTTGTCACAAGTGCGTCCATAGACAATTGCAAAACCAACCCTACCCATGTCAAATATAGATACATCTCACACAATTGCTACCCATCCTTTCTTACTAACTATCCCTCCCTCCATTTTGCCTAATATTTTCTATCCCTTCATTCCCCTAGGAGTTACTATTCCATTCCATTGATTGGTAGGTATACATTCCCATTGGTATGTCTCAAATACCTTCCTCTTTCCCTATGAGAATACATTTACACTAATCCCTAACCAGCATGTTTGCATTCTTACAATCTGTTACTGCACTCCCATGGGTGTGGGAACACATTCCCATAAAAATCCTAATTATAACCCCAAACCCTCAATTTTGTTAGGTTGGCGAGAACGCATTATCGCCAAACTTGACCTTGTTCTCGTGAGATACATCTTTGTAAGAACAATGATTCCTAATCTATCAAAGAATTAAATATAAGAAAAATCTAATGGATAAGGATATTTTCTGGTACATAATGATTGGTCCTCCACCCAATGATGATGAACGCTCCTCACTACATCGGTCATATGCATCACTCGCCTAAATTATGCCATCATCTTGATCACATAATAAGGTCAAAATCAGTACAGAAAATCACCAATATCTCAAATTGCAAGGGCCTAGGGTAAAAATGAGGTAATTGTTTCCCCACCTTGGATTATACAAGTCTCTTTTGGGGCACCATTTTTGCATCTCTGGTCCTTGGGTAACCATTTTTCACCTTGTTTCTTCCCAAGACCTCCATTTTACATTCAAATGGCACACATGATTTTTTTTTCCTTCCACTATTCTTCTATCCTATCGAGGCAAATTTTCATTCTGAGATGCTGCCCAGACCCATTTTTCTTTCTCATCTTGCTTCTCGAGCGGGCATCACCTTGTCTAACTTGCATTATTTGCCATAGTTTGGGGAAACTTAGCTACCTTTATATCTTCACGTCGTCAAAATTTTAAACTTATTGAAAGTGAAATTATTTTAACACCATTTCAAAGAGGGGAAAAATATAGTCACCTAATTATTATTAATAAATTTCTAATCAAATTTACTTCTCTTCTAAGAATTATTAATTAAATAATAATTATTTAATTAAACTATGTCGACCTTCAAATTAATTAGTTTAATTAATTACTTATAGCCAAATTAATTAATGCCAACCCATAACCATTTAATTAATTAAATCCCCTTCCTCTATTAATTTAAATAAATAGGTTTATCTATTTAAATTAATTCATTTTATCACCTTTTCCTCCACTTGGAATTAAATAATCTATCTAATTCCAATTAAGTACATGGATCCTAACTTTAACCCTTATCTATCTCTCCTCCAACCACCTAACCTTGGGTTATAACTCAACCCGACCCCCTCACACATACTGATCCACTCTTAATTAGTTAAATATCCTAGTTTAAATAAGTAACCCTCCACTCATTATGTCTCCTCCCACATACATTCTCCTAAACCTCCCACTTTCCCACTAATTAATCCTAATCCAAGTCTAATACCCTCCTAAACATTTGCATAATCCTAATCACATAGATTATGAAATCCAAAGCCAAACTAAAGTCAATTTCATGTCAAATCATCTCCAATCCCAATCCCAATCCCTCTCCACTTGTCAACCTTAATTGTTCTTACATCCCCAACCACATTACTTACACTTTTGTCTCCTCCAAAGAATATTATATTGCTTCTTCAAAATTTATGTCAATTTCATCAAAATTTAATGTGATCCCATATTTTTAGGCATTCTGCTTTTTTATTTATCCTCTTCAATTATTTATTAGCCTACATGGGTCCTACGTTAGCATTTTTGGCCTTTGTTATCTCCCTTGTCCTTAAGATCACCTGTAATTTGAAATTTGTATCTCCTAGTTAGCTGGGGCCTATGGTTAAAATTTAAGCCCTGATTGATTGGTATAGGGTAGCTAGGTTCCCTATAGCTAGGTATAGGGTGCATAGGCATCCAATACCTTGATTTTTGGGTTGAAATTTAAATCAGAGGCTTGTATAATAACTTAGTGAGATGCCAATATTTTTGGTCTTCCTTCTTGAATTTTAACCCATGAAATATTGTGAGAGGTATAAAATCAACCCATGTCTCCTCATTTGGCCATCCACTAGAAAGAATTCAAGAACCATGATAAAGATTTCATGTTCTCTCCTAAAATTTTGTATCCAACCATTCAAGAACAAGTCTCAAGCATTCTTAAAATATTTCATGGAGTTTCCAAGATAATATTCTCCATGGATCTAGCTTAGTTCCCTCATTTAAGGCCAAGTAACAAAGTTCACCATCAAGGAAGAAGATCATACACTCAAGCATCCATCCACCAAAGCAATCAAGTTCTCAACTTCTTCTCTCTTTCCCTAATTAAACATTGCAATAAGCTACAACATACACTACTTAAGGTTTTATCTTTCATGTTTTCCTTTTAGGTTTTTGTGTTAATTCAAAGCTATTGTATTAACGTATTTGATCCTATTCAAATAAGTATTTTCATTGCCAAGGTATGACATACTTCATTTCTCATATCTGGCCTCTACTATATGATAACATGCTTTCATTAATGTACATGACCAATGGCGATCGTAGGAGTAGGAGGATTTTTGAATTTGAAGGTAGGAGGGGAATCCTGGTCTGCAGACTATGGGATCCTCAGGGGATGTTTTCATCGATGGATCCCTTGTAGATCACGACTCTATAGATTTAGAAAAAAAAGAAGGGGTCCCACGTGACAAGCAGAAATACCCTGGAAAGGGGGGGTGGGGGAAGATATTCCTAGTGCTCTTCATAGACCAGCCTTAGTCACGGGGACCCAACCACATGATCAGGAAAGGAATGTCCTCAATCACTGGTGGTCAACTCTTTTTGGGGTTAAACCTATAGGCAATTCCTCTTTCCCTACTATTAAGGACATATTAGATAAGGGAAAAGGAAAATACACCATTGAGATTCCTGATGAGTTGGTTGATCACAATATTGCAACTATGGCTCATACTCTAGTGGGTAAATTTGTGAGGCCGAGACAAAACATTGATATTATCAGGGTCTTCACAAAAAAAAGGGATTTGAAGGGTCAAGGCCAAATCACTGCTATGGCGAAGGGCTTTGTGTCTTTTGAGTTCTCTTGCAAGGATGATCTCGACAAAATCTTATGTGCCAGAACTTGGTTCATAGGGAAAGAGACTTTGGCATTGCAAAAATGGTCTCCGAAGCTGGACCTAAATGATTCTTTCTTTGTTCAAGCCCCAGTGTGGGTTAGACTACGATAACTCCCCTTGGAATCCTGGTACAAAGATGTTTCCAATGGAATAGATAAATCTTTTGGAACCCTTCTCTTGATCAACCCAGCCACTTTGGTAAGGTGATGCCTCACCTATGAAAGGATCTATATAGGGGTGGAAGAAGGAAAAGACATGCCAAAGACCATAGATATTCACTCTAAACTAGGTAGATGTGTGTAGAAACTGGACTTTGAAAGTGTCCCTTTCACCTATTTTTATTGCAAGAAAGAAAGATACTATGCAAAATCATGCCCTGTGTTCTAGAGTTTGGAGAAAGAAAGGAAAGCAAGGAATGCCCTAAAAAATGTTGTAAAAATTGTGGACCGGGAACTGGCAAACCCAATAAGGGGAAAAAACAAGAATCCCCAGGGGGGTACTGAGGCCAAGTGTTTACGAAAAAGGATTCAACATAGGTGAATCCAAAAACAAATACAAACTAAGAAAACAAGGAAGATAATAAAAATAAAGTTGCAAGGGAGATATTCCATCCTCAGAAAGAAAATCTAGAGAATAGGGGGGCATTTCTTCCCTTGGATGGTATTGAAAAAATCTTGGAAGTTAATATCTTGCAAGAGGTCTCGGAAGAGATCATTATTAAGGGAGATGAATTGGCTAAAGGAGGGGATTCTTTTCCTAGGATGGACCACATCTCCTTTGTCCTGGACTCCCTCGAACCTTCATTGAAGGAAGTGTTATCCAGTCCAAAGAAGAACATGTAGAGACGATTCCCCTCATAGGAATCTAAACCTTGCTCTGAGAAAGTGACCTCTGGGAAGGTTTCAAAAATGGAAGAATTGATGGAATCAACCTCCCCAATAAAGCTCACAAAAATGGAAGATCTCTTTGCAAGATACAAAGAAGTAAAGAAGGGAGAATGGATTTTGCTCCAGAAAAAGAATAAATCCAATAGCAGATATCCTTCCCTGGTTTCCCCTGCAGTAACCATAAGTAGAAATAAAGTTGATGTAGGGGCCAAATCAAAAAATCCAAGGAGAAAGAAAGCAAGCTAGGTCAAGCAAGAAGAAGCCAAAAAGAACATAGCGGATGGGACCTAGAAGACCATCCAGTAAGTCTGCACTTCCAAAAAGAAATTAAATTCATATCTTAGAATATTCATGGGCTAAACAACTCACATAAGTAGGACGTTATCTGAAATATGATAAGGGATCATAGACTTGATATTATGCTAATTCGGGAAACCAAGATGAAGAAGGACAAGCTTGAGGGTATCAAATTTTGCAAATCTATGGAAACAAAAGCTTCTAGTTTCGAAGGAGCTTCTGGAGGCTTGATGACTATGTGGAATTCCTTTCACCTCAAGCCTGAAGTAGTTCATGAAGAAGGTAATCTTTTCCTTATGTATTTTACTAAGATAAAAGATAATGAAAGTTGTTTTATTTTAAATATATATGCTCCTTGTTGGAAAATGATGTTGTGGATCACTAGGGATCACTTAAGGGTTGTCATTCATGGCAACACTTATGTTGGAGTGATCGCATGTTGAGAAGCTTTCTACTGGAGTCACAGTCATGAAAATGACTAAGTCCATAATCAAGGTAACAGTGTACCGTGTAACAGTTTTGGTCAGCGATGAAGATGTATAAGGTATTATGGCTTGTGAAGTTAACAAAAGGTATTTTTGTATATGTATATACTTTAGTTAAGAGCACATAATTTTTTCTGATTAAATAAGTGAGAGACAGTGTTCGAAAGGTATGCAAAGATAGTAAAATTAGTATAACAGGGCATATGAGCCATTGTAGTGATTGCGGTAAGGTTAATCGGTATGGTAATGTGCTAAGTCATGTGAATGGAGTATATTTCTAACACTTTGGTAATATAAGATCACCGACTCCATAGTTATCATTTACATAATTAATTATTATGTTTTGTATGATATTTGTGAAGCCGTCTAGATGGAAATTTTTGTATAAGTATAGAGTGCGTTTATGAAAGCGATAGGTATTGTGATTATGATGATAAAGTAAGGTTGCGAATCTGAGAGTAGAGATCAGATGTGAGATTAGTAAGAGACATAACTATAACTAGAACTACCTAAGCAAGATAAGTTCTTGTATTGTTCACATTTTGGAGAACTCTTTGCAATAGTTTTTTATTGTAAGAGCTATTTTCTCACCACCTTTAACCAGGTGTTTTGTATACCCCTAACAAGGTTTTGTAATCCTTTAACAAGGAAATGTACTATGTAATCATCAGCTCCTAAAAGGGCTAGATCTCCTAAGAGGGATACAATATTTTAGTGCATATTTGTGGGTACCATCCCCACCGGGGTTTTCCCTTGGCCAGGGTTTCCTCGAGAACAAATCATGGTCTCATGAGTTATGTGTTATGTTTTATTGTTCTTTTTATTTCAGCATTTTTATAGTTTATTTATAATTGGTTAAAGTTTAAATCAAAGTTGAGTAATATTGATTCTCCCCCCCCTCTAAGTATTACCTAATCCTAACAATTGGCATCAGTGCTATTGGCCCTTGGAGAGAAAGCCTAATAGCTTAAGGCAGATCATAATGGATTCAAAAAGTTTGCAAGAGAAATTTGAAGTAGCACTTGAAGATTTGGACAAAGAGAAGGTTGAGAATGGTACACTAAAATTCAAACTAAGAAGAGCAGAAGGTTTCATTAGGAAAGTAAAGGAACAACTGGAAGCTTCAAGAAATCAGAAACAAGATCTTATAGACAAGATCCAAGAAGATTCAGACAATGATGCATCAGATCAAGTAAAGAGATTAGAGCAAGAAAAAGAGGAGATCAATCTTTTGATGATAAAAGAGATCCAACATGAAAAAGATGTCAGGAGAAAAGTTGAAGAATCACTGAAAGAAGCAAATGAACATATATGACTAATGAAGACTAAACTTGATCACTATAAAGACAAATATCAAGAATTGGAGTACAATCAGATCATTAAAGGTGAACTCACTCAAGCCAAATTACACATTGAGAAGTTGTACATGAGAAGTGAAAAAATTGATGAGGAAAGAGCAAGATAGAAACCTAAAGGATACATGACTGGAGTTGGATTCAATGAAGGAGAAAGTTCTAAAACCAATGCAGAAGCAAGTGGAGAAAAACATGAAGAAAGACCTATTCACAAAGAACCTAAAGAACAAATCAGACCTTTCAGAGTTAGATTCTTTGGATGCAACAAAGTTGGACACATGAAAAGAGATTGCAAAAGTAAAGGTAACTTTAAACCCTTTACCAGCTACTATTTTAATTGTTATGAGTATGGACACAAGAAAGAATATTGAAGAAAGCCAAATTAGTCTAGGTACAAGAAAGATTATGTCAGAGGAGAATCAGAAACCAAGATCACATGTCAAAAATGAAACAACTTTAGACACAATGCAAGGTATTGTAAAATAAAAGTAAATCAAGATAGAAGGAGACCTCCTACATGTCATGAATGCAACAACCTTGGACACATTGCAAAGTTTTACAAATACAATGGAGAGGTCAACAAAAGAGGACCAAGAAGATCTAGTGAACAAAGAGGACCACCTCCTATGGCTATAATAAATAATGTTGGTTACAATGGTAAGAGTCTTAATGTGTACATGAATGAGTTTGAGAATCATTTCATGAAATTAGAGAGCAAGGAGGATGACAAGATATGGCAAGTAAAATTTTTAAACAAGGCATTAGTTCAGGGAGAGATAGTAGATGATAGTGTGTCTTTGCATGATGAGTTCTTTGAGGCATCAACCTAGAAGGTTGCATGACCTTAAGGGGAGAATTTTATGCAGGGAACAAAGTATATCCATCCCCTATATATGTGGAGTAAGCTCATGCAAGCTTAGGTATGGTGTGTGTAGACACTTTGGAGTATGCATATGAGAGTGTAGTACTTGGAGATTCATTCTGCGTGTTTGCAAGTTTTATGTTGACTAGACATGATGCGAAGTTGAGCTACTTGTGTTTAATGAACTCGCTCAACTTGTGAAGGATAAAATGGCTTGGAAGATATCATTTCTACACCATTTTATTATCAAAGACTAAGGAGAGCAGAGTTGTGAAGTATTATCGTGATCTAGCAGAGAGATTTGGTGATCGCATGAAGAACAATGCCAGATTCAAGCATGTTTAAGGTATTTAGACCTAATCTCATAGAGAATTTATGGATGCACCAGTGGTTTATGATGTCATGGATAGATTTACGTATAATTTTAAGAGACATCCTTTCAAATCTTGTGAGGATGTTCCATAGGGAGCATTTTCACAAACCCGTGTGGGTGTATTGCACGTAGAAGATATTAGGGCATACATACACTACAAGTATGAGATCATTGGGGATGTAAAAATATATAGTGAGTTGGATAACATGATAAAAGCATATGGATCCATGGTAGAAGAATTCAGACATCTACAAGAAAAATCTATTATAAAACTAAGCCTACTCAGAATTCATGAAAATAGAATGGTTCAAAATCATCCTTACCAGAGTTCATGATTAGTTTGTTTGGATTGGACAACAACCATTAACGATTTGTGCATAGTTGATTCATGAAATCATAGGCCTTGATAATGAAGGAGCCCTACATGTAGCAGAAAAGAACCCAAGGAAACAGGCAGAAGCCCTAACCCATTCCAAGTGGGATAAGAGTGCGATGACAGTCAATGACATCTTTCAGCAAGATGTTAGCCTGGTAACAATATTGTTGGGTTACAAGTTTTTTTACAGAAGCAGACCAAATTTTTTTATCTATTGGGGTCATCATGAGAAGACCAAATTTTGTATAGAATGGTGAAAGAAAGAAAAAAATATAACCTTTGCAAAGTCCTAGCACGGTAGTTTCTAGAGAATGTTAAGGCTATAAAGAAAGACAAATCTAAAGCATTTAGGTTTGGATCATTGTTAGTTCATTTGTATATTCATATCATTCAAAAATTTCATGGCATGCACCCTACATGGAAGGACAATGTACCCATTGGAATTCAAATTTCAGAGTACTATAGAAGATAAGATAAGAATTGGGTTGATGGTGAACTATTTTCCATGACAAAGATACTACAAAGGTAGATGAAAGAAAGGTATAGGATACCAGAAAACAAAGTTGAGAATTATGGGGACACCATCTATTTCATGGTTGAAACTAATTGTGTTTTCTTTGAGGTAGTAGAAGCAAGAATGAAATGGTGTTATCCTATGGGATATAAAGTTAGTACTAAGATTATAACCATTCAGGTAGAGCATGTACTAGCAACATAAATAGACCCTACCCAAGAAAGATGGGGAACATATAGGGAGAAGTATGAAAAAGTAAGAGAAGAGCAAGAGAAGGTAACAAGGAAAAGGAAAGTCAGAAAAATTGTTGAAGATATCATTGTGAAGGTAGGAATCACAAGGGAGTAGTTGATAGACATGAAAAATAAGATGGAGGCATCTTCGAGCATTTCTATTAATGCACCTATTCCTTCACAGATAGAGAAAACAATAAGTCCTAGTATTGATATCATTGACTTGTTAGTTACCCAAGAAGAGGTAGCACAAGAAGTTGTGCCTGTGATCATCCCTAGGAAATCTACAAGATCAAGTAAGTAGGGTAGTCCTAAGTAGAAAGAAGTAGAAGTAAAGGTGGAGAATAAAGAGAAAAAGGTTCCTGAGAAAGAAGAAGAAAAAGTAGCACCAAAGGATTCACAAACCTTGTGGACACCTGACCTTAAGTCACTACAGAAAAGAGTGATTAAAGATGGTAATCTAAAGATAGTGGAAAGGTACTATGAGAGATATGGTCCTGAGGAGCAAGTGATCATTGAAGATTCTATCATTGAGTATCTATTGGATTTTAAGAAAAATATGTTGGAGATTGAAGGAAGCATTCCTAAGGAGATTTATAGTAAATTAGAGATTAGAAAATAATTAGCTCAGTCAAAGGATGAAAACATAAGGAATGAGGCTATTAAGGACATGTTACATGTTGTCTCAATACAGGAAAGAGAGAGAATAATAAATGCATTGAAACCCCTGTTGAGGACAAAGGCCAAACTAGTCAAAATCATGGCTAGAAAGTATGATGAAGTGATTGAGGACACTCAAAAGGCATTAGATCAAATCCCAATGACTGATATGCCAAAGAAAAACTCACCTCCAAAAGTTACCAAGACCACATCTGTGGGATTGGGAGAAAGTTCCAAGGAAGTGGATGAAAGTGTGCAAGCTAGCATGCAACCAAAATTCTTTCTTTTCAGTGTGTCTATGACCCTTGACACTTCTCATGATGTTAATGACCCATTTTTGGATAATATGGATAGTGTGATGGAAGTTGAAGTCTAAGAACAGAAGAAGGAAATACAATAGGAAGAGAAGGAAGAAGAAATCAGAACAAAAAAATTTGTTGAGGTTAAAATGGACACCTCCTTATTATTGGTAAGTATGGCCAAACTGATAAGTTTAGATGTATATAGTATGGATGAGGATGAGCTTATGAGGCTATCCTTCATGGCCTTCGCCAAGGCTAAAGAAAGGTTAGTATAGAAAGAGGACAAAAGAATGAAGGTAATGGATGGGGCTGTAGAAATAGTGAACAAGCTACTTCCCTCACCAGTTATCTTTCAAGAAAAGGATGAAGCTGAGAACCTTGGTTTAGTACTAATTTGATTTATGAAACCAGATTACAATACCTATTGTGATACATGCAGTATTGTATAATTTCATACAAAAATTGAGAACTAGATTGCAAACCAAAAAATGATGCATTCTATTTGAATATTTGAGTTTATACAAGTCTGATGGATCCCAAGGGTCATCAAAATCCCTTGGAAATGAAATGAAGAGCCATCATAATATTTATTACAAATAAACTATTCAAACTATCAAAAATTATCAAAAAACTATATATAAAAATTAGGTCTACTTGGAGAAGGCATAACTTTCTAGTCCTAGCTCCGATTTGCAAACCGTTTGATGCATTGGAAAGGTATTCAAAAGAACTAGAGTCAAAATTTGGAAATGCCAACTTGAAAACTTCTAGTTGGCATTTTTGCGCACCATTGTTTCCCAGAAATGCACCGAAGACCCTCAAAAATGCAGTTTACTAAAACATAGTAAAATTTGAAAAATTAGATTTCAATTTTTTCCCAATTTAATCCTAAGCATTCCTCCCCCCTTGAGAGGAAATGGGTCCCATTACACTAATCTACTGCAATAGAGAGGGGGGTGAATTAGTTATCTAGTGTCCCACATCAAAATGTATAATCCAAAAAAAATTCTTCAACTTCTGCTACTCGGTAAACATAAAATACTTTCACTGTTTGTGTTTTTACTGATTGTCAATCTAAAACTTATAGTAGTTACCAATCAAATCTAAAATGTAATATGCAAAGTATGATAACAAGCAAATATCATAATCAACACATAACACAAGAGATTTAACGTGGAAACCTTGTGAAGGGAAAAACCACCTGGGACCGGCAACCCAAAATTGTTCACTCTTCTAAAGTGAGGTCGACGAAGACCCAACCCTGTTAAAGGTTACAAACACACTATTAGGTGTGACCTTTTTAGAGGATTTTAGACCAGAAGTTATCATCCAACTAGCAATCACTATGGGGTTGACAAGATAACAATGTTCACTCTATGAATGAAACATCAAAAGACTTTCTTAGTCCACTCGGTTAAGAGATTTGACTGTGTATAATGGTTAAATATGTAATAGTAGATGATCGGCCTTGAAACAACTTCAATTACAGTTTACAAATCAATGTTAAGCTCATTCAAATCTTTCTGATCAATATATCACTTTAGATTCAATACTATATCAACTTACTTTCCATTGGTAATTACTCTCTGCAGCTTGATAATTATTCTGCAGCTCGGTTCTTACTAACCAATATGATCAGAATGCATGAAAACTCCTTCACATGATAATTCTACAGTTTCTTCTTCTTCTGACATCTTTCAACAATGAAACCAATGTCTCTTATATAGACGAGTAAATCATTTTCTTTTCCTTCATCAAATTTTGCCGCTTAATCATATTCATAGATTTTGCCACTTTAAGCTTCCTCGGCTAATGTGTCAATAACACATTTCCATCTGCTCCATTAGATCTTCCTTGAATTATGTTAGCCATCGATCTTCATAACAAACCTTATCTATTACCTTGATTTCATACGCTTTACAGCTCATCACTTTATCAGCTAAATTGATCATTTAATTCCTTTCTGTTCTACTTGGTTAACAAAGAAATGTGTCGATGAACAAAAGCTTGGTTAACACTACACTCGGTATACACTACACTCCATCGGTGTATACTAGAATGCTTTATTTATCGACAACACTGCTTTGTGTCTTTTAGCTCTATTCTTCATCATAGATGAAAGCAACATAATAAAGTCGATATCATCAAGTCATAGACTCATCAACAAGTTACTCAATATATTCCTTATCCTCATCTGACATGTACATCTTCCTTATGTAGATATTTATGTTCTTCATCTCTTTCACCTTTCTTCAGATGTGTCATTATAGTAACTTACAAGATAAGTACTATCAAGCTAGTTGACATCAATGACAACATAATATTGATTTAATCATCTTGCATATCTAATCAATAACTTCTCAGTAATCTTGAATTACAGATTCTCCATTCAGGTTCTAAATCAGTTGTAGTTCATCAATCTCTCCCTTTGGCATTGATGGAAACTTAAGTAAATGAAGTGTACCATACACATACCAAACATGTATTCTACAACTCTATGAACAAATGTTGTGTAAGCTCTCCCTAGCTTAATATGTTTAATCACTACATTACTAAACAACATTAAAAAATATAGCTTTGACATTCTGCAAATATGATCTTTTCAACTCTTAGATTCCTTCTTCTGTTCTCAGTAATAGATCTTTAGTGTTCTGTTTCTTTTAGATTATCTCTCCCTTAGATAGTTCTCATTAGTGCATATCTCTCCCTTTGACAACAATGCCAAAGAAACAAATAAATAATCAGCTCTGTAGTAGCTAAGTGACTCTCTATTGTCCAATAAAATCTTTGTATCTTTGTATACTGATATCCCAATCTATTTCAGTTCTCCAAACTTAATCACAACCTTGAACATTATCCAAAGTGTGAACTATACTGCATCAACATGAATGATCTTTTGATAAGATTAGGCTGATGCAACATCTAGATCACATTAGTGACTGATAGATAGGGGATGGACCCCAAGTCTAGTCCTCAAATATTCAAATGTGTCCTTTGGTAGAGGCTTTGTAAAGATATATGCAAGTTGTTCTTTAGATGTAACAAATTCTAACTTCACTTGCTTCTCTTGCACTTGTTCTCTTAAGTAATGATACTTAATTGATATATGCTTTGTCTTAGAGTGCATCACTAGATTCTTTGAAATATTAATAGCACTTGTGTTGTCACAGTATATAATCATAGGGTCAGTGATTACCTCATTCATTCCTTCTAACACTTACTTGATATATGCAATGTTTGAGCAATCGGTAGCAGCAACAACATACTCTGCTTTAGTTGTAGACTGATAAATACATGCCTACTTTTTACTTGTCCAGGTTACAATTCTTTCACCAAAGAAAAATGCTCCTCTGGTGGTTCTTTTTCTGTCATCCACATTTCCAGCCCAATCAACATCGGTATAAACCTTCAATTCAAACTTACCTTCCTTAGGATACCATAATCCATAATCCTCTATCTTTTTCAGGTATCTTAAGATCCTTTTAGTAGCAATCATGTGTGATTCTCTAGGATTAGCAGAATATCTAGCAATAATTCCCACAACATGTGCTATATCTGGTCTACTATGAACTGCATACATTAGTTTACCAATCATGGATCTGTAAATTGTCTAGTTTACCTCTGTAGTTTCATCTTCCTTTGTCAATTTACTTCCAGTAGCCATCGGTGTTCCCACAGGTTTAGCATCTTCCATGCCAAATGTATTCAAGACTTCCTTTATGTACTTGGACTATGTGATGAATATCCCATCACTCTCCTGAATCACTTGTAATCCTAGAAAGAATTTAATCTCTCTAAGCATAGGCATTTCAAAATCATTCCTCATGTCATTAGCAAAAGATTTACATACATGATCTTGACCTCCAAAAATAATATCATCAACAAAAATTTCAAAAATAATAATAGTGTCATTAATATCACCTTTCATGTACAAATTATTGGTCTCACTAGCTCTTACAAATCCAATACTTAACAAGTAAGTATGTAGCCTTTCATACCATGCTCTCGGTGCTTGCTTCAAACCATATAAAGCTTTGTGTAATCTACATACCATGTCTCTTTTTTCTAGATCAACGAATCCTTCAGGTTGTTCTATGTAGAGCTCTTCTTCAAGTATACCATTCAAAAATGTTGACTTCACATCCATTTGATAAACCTTAAATTTCTTGTGTGCAGCATATGCAAGTAGCATTCTAACTCCTTCCAATCTACTAATAGGTGCAAATGTCTCACCATAGTCAATTCCTTCTTCTTGTGCATATCCCTTCCATACCAATCTCGCTTTATTTCTTGTCACTTCACCATTTTCATTCAGTTTGTTCCTGAATATCCATTTAGTACCAATAACATTCTTGTCCTTTGATTGGGGTACTAAGCTCCAAGTTTTATTTTTCTCTATTTTCTCTATTTCCTCTTTCATTGCATTAACCCATTCTTCATTCTCTAATGCAACTTTAACATTTTTTGGTTCAAATTCACAAACTAGACATGCACCTTGTCTTTCTTCGCTTCTTGTCTGCATGCCAGCTTGTTTGTCTCCAATAATTTGTGTCTCAGGATGATGTCTTCTAACAAAATTAGCCAGTACTCAGTTTCTTCTTTCTTGTTCATCCTATTCAGGTTCATGTGCTTGCTTGGTAGCACCATCTTGTTCGTCAGTTTCCCTTTCCTGTTCCTCGGGGTTATTTTCTCGTTGACCAGTTATCACAGGTTGCGACTTCGGTAGATAGTTAGGAAGTTCAATGTAAGTGAATCTACCATAGTCTTCTGATTCCTTTCTTTCCTCTATGTTCTTGTCATCAAACTCATCAACACAGACATTAGTACTTTCAATTATCTTATTTGTAACCTTATTCAGACATTTGTATGTTTTAGTCTTAGTAGAATATCCCAAGAATATTCCTTCATCACCTTTAGAATCAAATTTCCCATTCCTCTCATCTTTCAGAATAAAACATTTGCTTCCAAAAATCCTGAAATAACTTATAGTAGGTTTGTGTCCAAACCATAGCTCATAAGGTGTCCGGTTGGTGTCCTTCTTTAGTTGTACTCGGTTAAGCACATATACAGCTGTGCTGGCAGCTTCCCTCTAGTATGTATAAGAAATATTCTTTTGTATCATCAGTGTCCTTGCACAGTCAATGATTGACCTGTTCCTTCTTTCAACAATCCCATTCTGCTAAGGTGTCCTTGGTGCAGAGACATGTCTCTTAATACCATGCTCATTACAGAAATTAGTAAATTCATCAGAGATAAATTCACCTCCTCTATCAGATCTTAAGCATTTTAACTCTTTTCCAGTCTCTTTTTCTACCTTTTCCTTATACCACTTAAACATCTTAAATGCTTCAGATTTCTCTTTCAAGAACATAACAATCATCAGTCTAGTATAGTCATCAACAAAAAGAATAAAGTATCTATCACCATAATAACTCTGAGTTCTCATAGGACCACATAGGTCGGTATGAACCAGCTCAAGTATCTTCTTTTTTGAGTATTCTTTGCTTTTAAAACTAGACTTAGTCATCTTACCTTTCTGACATTCATGACACATTGCATGATCCAGTTTTGACAAGTTAGGCAACCCTCTAACTCTTTTCCTCTTACTAATCTTGATCATGTTATCAAAGTTCACATGACATAACCTCTTATGCCACAACCATGCATCTTCATCCTTCATTAATAAACAAGAAGACTGATCAATATCAAGATAAAATAGATTATCTCTAGATTGTGTATTGGTTCTAACAAGTCTTCCTCCATCATCATAGATTTTTACCTTTCAACTCTCAAAAGCAAGTTGGTGGCCTGAGTTATTCAGATATGCCACACTTAACAAATTATAGTTCAGTCCATCTACCCAATATGCATTTTCACATTTTATTCTATTATTAATCATCGGTGAACCTTTACCTCTCACCATACAAGGTGCATCATTTCCCATCCTTACAGATCCTCCATCATATTCATCAAGTAGATCAAATTTTTCTATATCACTAGTCATATGATGTGTACAGCCACTATCTATGATCCATGTATCATTTTTGCTTACTTTAGTGATCAATGTTGTTTCTTCATGTTTCTCTTCTTCCTTTGAATCATCTTTCATAGCAACAAATACTACTACATCATCATCAGTGTCAGATTCAGATTCAAATTCTTCGGCTATGTAACATACCTTTTTCCCTTTGTCATAGCTATCTCAGTTATCTTTGTTGTTGTGTTGGTAGCCTCTATTGACTCTTCTCCCATAGCTTCCTTCAGATCGGTCTCTAGATCTATCATCATCTTTCTTATTCAAACATCTAGTAGCGATGTGGCCAACTTATTTACAATTAAAACATGATAAAGGTAGCTTGCCTCTATACCTTCCTTTACCTTTGGGAAATCTTCTCACCATAAGAACTTCAAGCTCATCAAGTTCATCATCGATATTACTATCACTATCATTATTCTTATTATTCCTGCTACTAGACTTACCAATCTTCAAAGAAGACATGAAAGTGGATTCAACAGAAGGTACAACACTATTGTCAAAATTATTCAATTCAAAGGTTGTAAGCTTACGGATTAGTGTGTCAAGAGTAAGATTGGATGTAGCTCTTGTTTCATGAATTGCAAAGATCCTGATTGCATAAAATAGCAACAAAGTTCTAAGAATCTTACTTATCACTGTTTCATCATCAATAACTCCATCAGATGCTCTAATAGTATGTACTACCTCTTTCAGTCTGTTTGTGTATTGCACAATGTTCTCACCTTCCTTCATCTTCATATCATCGAATCTGCCTCTTAGGCTTTCATCTCGGGCTTTGTTAACAATCAAATCTCCACTATATATTAGATTTAGCTTGTCCCACATCTTCTTAGCAGTATCACAACCCTTGATGTCTTCAAATTTGGCATCGGTATAGGTAGCAACAAGTTCCATCATAGTAATATTGTGTTCATGCCTGTCCTTCAGTTGATCAAGAGTTAAGGGACTAGTGGTCGATTCAATGTAGCCATTCTTCATTAGTTCTAGTGCTGAGTTCCCAATTCCAGATATGTGCAACATCATCCGGCTTTGCTATACTACGAAGTTATCTTTGTTCAACTTTGGCACTTCCCTCTTATACATCTTGAGATCTTTGTGCTAGAGTCCTTAAAACTCAGTTCTAAGCAACCACAGCTCTGATACCAATTGTTAGAATAACTGAGAGGGGGGTGAATCAGTTATCTAGTGTCCCACATCAAAATGTATAATCTAAAAAAAATTCTTCAACTTCTGCTACTCGGTAAACATAAAATACTTTCAGTGTCTATGTTTTTATTGATTGTCAGTCTAAAATTTATAGTAGTTACCGATCAAATCTAACATGTAATATGAAAAGTATGATAACAAGAAAATATCACAATCAACACATAACACAAGAGATTTAATGTGGAAACCCTATGAAGGGAAAAACCACCTGGGATCGGCAACCCAAAATTGTTCACTCTTCTGAAGTGAGGTTGGTGAATACCCAACCTTGTTAAAGGTTACAAACACACTGTTAGGTGTGACCTTGTTAGAGGATTTTAGACCAGAAGTTATTGTCCAACCAGTAGTCACTCTAGGGTTGACGGGATAACAATGTTCACTCTATGAATGAAACATCAAAAGACTTTCTTAGTCTACTCGGTTAAGAGATTTGACTATGTACAATGGTTAAATATGTAATAGTAGATGATCTTCCTTGAAACAACTTCAATTGCAGTTTACAGATTAATGTTCAGCTCATTCAAATCTTTCTCATCAATATATCTCTTCAAATTCAATACTATATCAACTTACTATCTATTGGTAATTACTCTATGTAGCTCGGTAATTGTTCTACAGCTCAGTTCTTACTAACCAGTATGATTAGAATGCATGAAAACTCCTTCACATGATAATTCTATAGTTTCTTCTTCTTCCAGTGTCTTTCAACAATGAAACCAATGTCAATTATATAGATGAGTAAATCATTTTCTTTTCCTCCATCATATTTTTCCACTTAATCATATTCATAGATTTTGTCGCTTTAAGCTTCCTCAGCTGATCTGTCAATAACACATTTCAATCTACTCCATTAGATCTTCCTTGAATTATGTTAGCCATCGATCTTCATAACAAACCTTATCTATTACCTCGATTTCATACGCTTTAGAGCTCATCACTTTATCAGCTAAACTAATCATTTAATTCCTTTCTGTTCTACTTGGTTAACAAAGAAATGCGTCGGTGAACACAAGCTTGGTTAACACTGCACTCATTATACACTACACTCCATCGGTGTATACTGGAATGCTTTATTTACCGACAACATTGCTTTGTGTCTTTCAGCTCTATTCTTCATCATAGATGAATGCAACATAATAAAGTTGATATCATCAAGTCATAGACTCATCAACAAGTTACTTAGTGTATTCCTTATCCTCATCTAACATGTACATCTTCCTTATGTAGATATTTTTTTTCTTCATCTCTTTCACCTTTCTTCAGATGTGTCGGTATAGTAACTTACAAGATAAGTACTGTCAAGCTAGTTGACATCAATGATAACATAATACTGATTTAATCATCTTGCATATCTAATCAGCAACTTCTCAGTAATCTTGAATTACAGATTCTCCATTCAGGTTCTAAATCAGTTGTAGTTCATCATCAACAAAGCTCTCCAAGCTAAATAAATATGGCGCATCTTCAAAAGCATAGGGGAATGGCACGACACCTTTGAAGATGAGTATCTTACTAACAATTCAATTAATCATTTCTTTAAAGATAATGATACGATGAAAGGATCTTATATATGGAATGGTTTCTCAATGAAAAGGATCTTTCTAAATCCAAGGCAAAATGGAAAATAGGGAATGACCACTCTATCAACTTCTTGAATGATAAATAGCTTTAGTTGGGACCCTTGAGGGACTATGGGCCTCTCAATATTTGGATGGAGGAGTGCATCCATATCTACGGTTCCCAAATCTATAACTATAGAGTGGTTAATGCTTGGGTGGACCTTTCCCAAGTGTCTTGGGACCTGATTCCTCTTATGATTTCCCTTAATGTAGTCTCCCTGTCCCCTTCTCATGATGTGCTTATTTTGGAAGGTTCTTCAAATGGGACCTTCAGGGTGGCCTTTGCCTATTCTACTTAGTTGTCTCAGGATCAAGAAGCCAACCCTTTTTGGGCTAAAGCCTGGTTCCCTGGCCTTACCCCCAAAATTAATGTCTTCTTCTAGCTCTTGCTTCAAAATCACATTCTCATAGTTGATAATCTTATAAAGAGAGGTTTCAAGATCCCCGATAGGTGTGTGCTCAGTAGATGCCAAGCTGAATCTATGGACCATATGTTTATTTACTGGTCCTTTGTTAGAAAAATTTGGCAATTTCTCCTTTCTGCTCTTGATTTATCCTCATGCTTTCCCTTGTCTTTCAAAGACCTTTTTACTCAATGGGCATTCTCTAAAAAATCTGATTCTCACTACTTCTACTCCCGAATTCTCCCACATTTATGTTGAGTAGTTTGGAAAGAACACAATAATCATATCTTCCGAGATAGTTCCACTCCTCCCAAAATCATCTTTGAAAAGATCCACTTTGCTGTGAAAGAATTTTTTATTTTTTTTTGTGGTGGCTCTAACCCTTTTGCAGGAAAGGACCAAATTGTTGTCTCTAAGAGGAGCATTGAGAAAAGACAAAACTATACCTAGAGCTTTCCTTCGAAAGGTTGGTCCAAGGCTAACTTTGATGGTGCAGCTAAAGGAAAACTAGGAAAGGTGGGTAGTGGAGGTGTGATCATAAATTGCTATGGTTTTGGGATTGCTGCTATCACCTTCCCTCTCAGCTCTCAAACAAACCACTTTGTTGAAGAAAGTGCCACCCTCCAAGTCACTCAACTGGCCTATGACATAGGGGTCAAAAATCTCTAGCTCGAAGGAGACTCCAAGAACATCATAAACTATTCAAATTTAAACCATTCACCTTCATGGACTATATCTAACATAATAGAAGAAATGCATGCTCTTTTAAATTCTTTTGAAAAGGTTCACATATCCCACGTGTATAGGGAAGCCGACCAAGTTGTTGACTAGTTTTCCAACTTGGATGTTAAAGGACACAATGATAAGATGGCATCACAGTGGAGATTTCCCTCATGAGGTGAAGGATTTAGTTGAGAGGGATAGATACCAAGGAAAGGAGGGAATAATTAATGATAATAATGAATTGTAATGTGGTTTATTGAATGTGTCATTCCATAAAAGGTAACTACCAGATGGATAGGAAGGTTAATAACTATGTGTCCCTTTTGCACGCTTTCTAGGTGTCCATTCCCAATATTTATATCTATTATCAAAGGCAATATAGGAGAAAGTTGAGGATAATCATTGTGAGAAAAAATCAGAACAACAATTATCTGTCAAACAAGAGTTTTGTCCAAATATATCTTAGTACAATGGGAGGGGAAAGACATAGGAGGGAGCCCACAAATGATAGTGGGAAATGGAGGAGATGCACCAAGGTATGGAGATCTCCTCAGATGATGAGTATAATGAAAATGTGGAAGATATGAATACTCATGAAGAGGAGGATAATTCCAGAGGTGAGGCCAAGAAGAAAAGGGATCAAGCCACGGGGAAAAATACTAATTTAAAGGGGGAATTCTCAGGCTAACTATCTATAGATCTACCTATCAGTGAAGGTAACACTCCCCCTCCCCCTTCTAGAGCCCATGAAAATACTTAGGACCCAAAAAATGAGGTTCCCGAAGGTGACCAGGATGAGCCCCCAACCCAGTCCCCAAACCCGTGCATGACTACTCAGAAGATAAGAACTAGTCCAGAGGCAAGTATCACAGCGACGACTCTAGAAAGGTGAAAAAAGTTTACCATAACTTCAACATGAACACTATGTAGATGGGGATTATTAGGGAAGCTATGAATCCCAAAATTCTTGAGGATGAGGATGGTAGAATCTAGAAAGAGGATCTGATTGACCCGACCTTGTTCGTCCTCAGTGACAAGGCCAGAGAAATGGAGCTAAACCTTCTCAATAATGCTAAGAACAATATGTTGGATTAGGTCAGGTCATTTAAATGGCTTTTTCACAAACTAAGAGACCTCAAGGAAAAAATGCAGGGAATCAAAAGCAACAAGGATCACAATGCTAGTGATGATTTTCGTCTCTTGGACTCAAGGGTTAATTAGATGGAGGAAAAGATGAAGAGTCTTGATGAAACCATCAAAGGTATTGCAGAGTAGAACTTCAACATCTTGAAGGTCTCAAATGAGCACATCAAATTGCTCATAGATAAAATGGAAGAAAAGTTGGATAGTAAGGAAGTGTGGATAATTAAAGAGGAAAAAAGGAAGCCCAATGAAGGTCCAAATAAGAGAACAAGGGCTAGGTCCAAGAAGAATAAGGATGAAGAAGACTCCAACAACATCTAGAAGATCAAGGAGGTGATAGAGAAGATGGAGCTTCTCGAGACCAATGCTTAGGAACCTATCCTGACCTTTCCTCCTGGTGCTTATTTCATGCCTCTATTTTTCCCTATTTTGACTATTTTGTCTCTGTTGTAGATTTTCTCTCAGTCTGCCTGTGGCCTATTTCATCTTTTGTTTCGGTTATCTTAAGACTTGAACTTTTTAATGCTTTATTTTAAGATGTAGTGGGTTTCAGGAACCCTATAAAACCTATTTTATGTAATCAAAAACATGCTTTCATTTGTCTTATTTCATTTCAAGGTTGATTTCAAATAAGGGTTTGACTAAGGAAAACCCATTTAGACAACCTTCTTTCCCCTTTTTATGTGTACAAGAATAGGTGGCGAACCTATCATTATAGATCCAAGAAAGTACAAGATCCGATAGACGATCTCTAAAACTTTTAGGCAAAAGTGTAGGTTACAAGATGAGAAGATACCCTATATCTGAGTATAGGACACCTAGATGACCTATACCCTCCAAAATAACCTTATATTTTAATCACAAGTCAATGTTTCAATGTAATTTAAATTTTTTGTTCATTACAAGTTTCTATCTGATTTTTATGTTGAACTCTTTTTGTTAAAAAATTCCATTTTAGTTCATTTATCTCCCTATCTTTCCATATTTCCTCTAATTGAACATTTACAATTCATTATCAATGAAGGGTCATTGAATCACTTAAGTCCCACTTGAGCAGGTATTGAGCCATCTTCCTTCTGGTTATGCATTAGAAAAGAATAATACTCCATCATTGCTTCTATTTTCTTATTTTACAACCGCATATCCTTTGTGTTTCTTATTTAAGTTGTTCTACATATTAGAATTGGAATATGACAAAAAAATAGGCAAGGCTAAAAGGTCTTCTCTATTTTTTCCATTTATAAAATTAAAAGAAAAAAATATTTTTTTATAATCATAACTACTAGTTAATTTATGTTTAATTTTTTTTTTATTATTGTTAGGAAAACAAGCTTTAATTATTATTGCTAATAAAATAAAATGAAATAATTAAGAGCATAGTGAGAGCAAAGATTTTAAGTATAGACATAAAATAAGTTTACTTTATTTATATATTTTATGTTTATTTTTCTTTTCTTATGTTTATTTTATTAATTAGACAAATAGACAATGAAAAAATGGTTGTAAGAAAAATAGACAAGTCTAATGCAAACACATTTTTCTATGATTTGAAAGGGTTTGAAGCAAAAAGTGCAATGCAAACGTATTATTATTATTATTATTATTATTACTTTTTGGATTTCTTCCATTAACTAGTGATTAAATCCAATTCTTTGCACCAATTATAATTTAGTATTTTCTTATTTTGTTAAAAATAACACATATTCTATAATCTAAATGTAAATTTTTGAGTTTATAATTTGTAAAAATTATTTTTTGATGATATGATTGGCTAACACATTTGAGGTCTTATAGGCCACTTTTTTAGGAATAAAGGCCATGACTAGCTTTTTATTTATTATTTTTTAATTATTAAATATTTTAAAGATTTTGAAAATTTTAATTAATTTTGTTTAATTTTTTTTACCAAAAGTCTAATGTGTAATTTGTATCATATTATATTAAAATAATATTGACTATTTTTGTTATATTATAAAATATTGAATTTTTTTGAATTTATTTTAATATATATTATATAAATTTAGATTTAATAGAATAACATTATAATATTGCTAAAAAATAGTTATTTGGCCTAAATATTTAATATTAAAATTAATTATAAGTAGAACTATTTTATAATTTAAAGTAATTACAATTTATATTGTATAATTATTCATAAAATTAAAAAATATTATTAGAACTATGATTATAATAATTTTATAATTATTTAAAATTAAAATTAAACTTGGTTATAAATTATTATAATTAAAAATTCACTTTACATATAAATCAAAATTAAAATTAAATTTATTTATAAAACTAAAGGCAAGTACTTAGCCACTACGTGGCACTTGTTATTTTTCTAATTGTTTGGAAGATTATTTTTCTTATTTATTAGTACTTGCCCATAGGCTAAGCAAGCTATAGTATAATTACAATATATTTAAATTTATAAATAATAAAAATTACTTTTTAATGATGTGATTGACTAAATTAGTTTGAGTCTTATACACGAGATTTTTGGAATTGAAGACATGCCAATTTTATTAGAACTTCTTTATACCATATTGCACAAAATTAGGCAAGGGAGGTTTGGACTGGAATTTAGGCTTTGGTGAACATTGTTGTGAATAACGAGCCTCTTAAAAAACAAAGTAATTTTTTTTTGTTGAAATTATAATAGTTTTAAAATATTCATGATTATATTATAATAATTTTAAATTTTAAATAATAATTAATGATTATATTTTGTATATAAAAAAAATATAGTTTGAGCTTCCTATTTATCATTATAATAAATTATATTATATAACCTTAGTTAAAGTTAATTATTTTTTTAATTTATACTTATATAAAAAATTTAACTAAATAGTTATTAATTATTATTATTATAATTAAAATAATTAATTATAACTTAATAGCATTAATCAAGTGGGAAAACCTCTGTAAACCTATTTCTCTTGGGGGGCTTGGCATTAAGAATCTGAAATGGCAAAACATAGCTTTAGGAGCCAAACTTGTTTGGAATTTATTTCAGAATCATAGTAGTAAATGGGCCTCTATTCTTCTAAATAAATATGTACCCAATGTTGATCCCATTAATATTTTTAGAGCTCACTCACACACTAAAGGTTCTCGAATGTGGAACTTCATTATAGACTCCAAGGTAATAATAAATAACTTACTCACGTGGAATATTGGATCAGGCACTAAAGCCCTTTTCTGGGATGATTCCTGGGGAGGATACCCCCCTTTAAATAAAGAAGGATTTTCTCAGGAATTTGTAGACAGCTGCAAAAATTATATTGGTTGCCACCTAAATGAATATAATGATCCAGGATTATAAAACACATGGAAGGACATAGAGAGAACCCTTGGGAGCTCCGATGAATTAATTAAACTAAAAGATATTCTTAGTAAAAGAAATATTTCTTGCAAAAAGAGAGAGGACCAACTTATTTGGACAGGCTCTAACAAGGGGAGTTACATTGTCAAAGATGGATATAAATCATTATTACAAGAGCAGAATCTAGACTGCATAGATATACCCTTAAATCTATGTTGGAATAAAGTATGCCTTCCTAAGGCAGGCAACTTTCTTTGGGCAGCAGTACAAAAGAAGATCTTAACAGCTGATAGAATTAAGAAGCTAGGTTACGAAGGACCCTCAAGATGTCCGCTATGTGAGTGCCAAGAGGAAGACACAGATCATTTATTATTAAACTGTGAATTCTCCCAAGAATGCTGGAATTGGTTAAGTAAATGTTTAAACTGGCAATCAGCAAGACCTAAGCATTTACTGAGTTTTCTCAAAGCTTAGCCCTCTCTAAATAAGAATAGTTTGTTTAAAGACATATGGATTATAGCCCCATCCATATTGGTATGGGAACTATGGAAAGAACACAATAGGAGGATCTTTACTAACCAAAAATTAAGTATGAAATCTTTAACTAATAAAATAGAAGCATCAATCATAGAAGTAACCAACAATAGATTATGAAATCAACACAATTTTGAAAATTCCTTTAAACAAAGCGATAATGATTTAAGAAGGATATGGCCAAATTTGGCTATTCCCCCTTTATATGGTAGGGGAGGAAACAAATCTAAGGAGGATAGAAATACATGTAAATGGTCGAAGCCCAAAGAAGGTTGGTACAAATTAAATTTTGATGGTGCCTCTAGAGGAAACCCAGGTATTTCAAGGATAGGTGGGATTATTCATGACTGAAAAGGAGAAAAGATTACCATGTTTGCAAAGCCTATTTAGCCAACAACCAATAATATGGCAGAATGTCTTGCTATCCTAGAAGGGCTAAAAATATACTTATAGTTAGGACTGACCAAAATTGTAGTAGAAGGAGATTCTCAAATTATAATAAATGCTATCAGGACCAGAAAAATGCCAAATTGGAAACTTAATTCGGAACTAAAAGAACTCCTTATAACATTGGACAAAATCCCTCAAACTGAAGTCAAACATATTTACAGAGAAGGTAATACAAAAGCTGATCTCTTAGCAAATAGGGGAGTAGAGGGGGAAGATTTTACAGAAATTCTTAAACCCTAATAACACAGGGGTAAGTCACCTCCTAGAAATTGAATTGCAATTTATCATTATAGGTTTCTAGAATAGATTTATTCTATTACCTCTGAATCACTATCCTTTATTAGGCATTTTTCCAACATCTTTAGCCAGCCCACTCACCGCTTTCTGAAGGTACTAAATACCTATCTTTAAATCTTCACTTAGAAGATCAGTATCTCTGTATCAGGGCATTAATGATAGTCTTGATCTAATTATTAAACTAGACACCTACATTTGTTTCTCCCCTACATATCAATCACAATTTTACTTAGGCCTCACTCCCCTGCTTTGTATGTGTCCTTTTTCATCTTGCTCCTACTTGCCCTCTCCATTGTCCCCCCTTTTTCTTCCTAACTTTCTTTAGGTTCTAGATAGGTTTTGTTGCATATATACTTTACCCTTTCGTAAGCCACCACCATTGGTTCTCAGGGCTCCCTCTTCTCTGGATAGCTTTTTACTTGCCCCATGCTTAGTTTGTATTTCCCTTTCCTTGGCTTTTAGGTTTGACTTATGAACCTCATCTGGATAGCCAGTCATGGCTGCTTCGGCGTCCTATCCTGTAGCACTTTCAACAGTGTTATACATTGAGTCTATATCTTCACAGGTTTATATATTTATAAGGTTTTTCATCTTTGAATTATCTTAGCACATTACCTCTTAGTGCCTCCATTTCAGCTTCATTTGTTCTAGAGTCACCTTGGCATTTAGTATCCTATTTTCTTTTCCCCTTATCAGCTCTTAGGCTTTTAGCTTTCTCCTACCTCGTTTATCTAGGAATGGTATGACCGCCTTTCATTCCCATCATTAGATTTAGCTCCTGCCTATTTTTTTTTGTTTTTTGTTTTTTTTTTATGTCGTGAACTGCTAGATTATCATGCTATTATTCTCATCCCCCCTGCGTGTCTGTTAGATTAACATCATCTTTTCTCTATTTTCATTATTTCTCGATAATCCATATAATGGGTTTCCAGACTTCATCATTATCGAGTTACTCCCTAGGATTGGTTGATTTTCATGGTATCCGCATCTTAATCGCATACCCCTGTCATTTGTAATTTTTCCCTCCTTAGGCTATGATATACCTATCACTCTCCACTTGCCCTGATAGTATTCTATCAGTAATCTTATTATTAGCCTTATTTGGACACATTATCTAGCCTCGGTCCTAGATTACTTCAGAATACTATCCGCCTCACCCGATTGATTATTATTAATTTTAATTTTGTTTAGCAAGAAGGATATATCTAACCTTACATATCCTAACCTTCGAGATGCCTATTTCTTAGCTCTTCATAGAGATTTAGCTTCACTCTAATGATGGTTATTTTAACATTGGAGTTTTTTAGACCTTATTGTTTTCTTGCCGCTGGATAGTAGGGGATGCCTTACCCAATAATATAGGAGATCAGACCCTCAAGGGCTTATCCTAATCATTATCAAGCCTGTTCGGGCCCCCTCATCCTATCATCATTTCTTATGTATTTAGGCGCTAGGAAATTAGACTGCTCATTCGTGCCACACCCCCCCCCCCCCCGCTTCTCACCATCATAGCAAATTTATGGGTCTCAAAAATTATAGTCATAAAGAAGCTCTCTTAAGCTCTCATGAACAATACAGAATCGAGCCTATTTAAATTTGATAGTTGCATTCTCACCTCAGTCATTCTGTGGGTTATCACCTCTTTCTTCAGATGGAATCCCGCCTCATCACCTTCCCTGTTAAGGAGAATAGAACCATGGCTTTTAGGGGACCTATACTACCTGAGACATGGAACCAAATTATGAATCCCTTACCAGACTTAGCCAGAAGAGCTATAGTCAAGTCAATAGGTGATCACTTCTTTGATAATTCCTTTACCTTCAGGACCAACGGTGTTATTATAGGAATGTTCATTTCTCTATCAGTATTCGCAGGCAAGAGGGTAGAAGAGATTATGCAAGTTTCTAATGCAATTTTCAACCTGGAACACCTCGATGGTCTGGAGAAAATGGTAAGGTGTATAGATGATCTACTTACAATCCCTTACCCAGAGGTGACTATGATCACTGACATAGACAAGTTGAAGGATATTCCACAACACCAATGTATCCCCGTGCTTACCTTCAACAATGAAGACCTTTTCGACAACATTGGCCAGAGATGAATTGGAATTTGAAGTACTTATACCAAGAAATACTCCTTGAAGAAGTTAGTATAGAAGAGAAGTTAACCTTTTGGAGAGATGAGGGTTTCAAGATTCCAAAAGAATTGGATAACATTGAATCATCCAAGATCCACATTGTTACCCCTACCGTTCAGCGATGCACTCACCATGGGAAAAATTTAGAACTAGAGGAGGAACAGATAATGGTGATGGTTAAGGAGGAAAGTAGCTGGACGTATGCTATGGTGTGTAAAGATGAAATAGCGTAGAATGTAGTATTCATGACAAGCTCGGTGCCAACTTTTGTAGACACAGTAGAAATTATGAATATGCATATATAGTTAGCATGACGAGCAAAGACCCATGAAGTTTATGTAATTATTTACGAACTATAGTAGACAATCTCAAATATAAGATTTGTGTTTGTAAATATGATATACACAGTAGAACGCTTGGAATTCTTAGTTGAAATAGACAATGGACTTATTTTATAATAGGTTTATTATAACACCTACTTTACTATGTTTTAGCATCCTCATAAGCTGACTTGTAATCTCTATGGTATAACTTAGGTAGATAGTTAAGATGTCTCTTTCTTAATGTTAAACCATCATGTAAATTCATTTTTTCAAGTTTATTACAAGATGAAACTAACAAATGCTCCTAAATTGATACCCTATTTGTACTATGCTCCCTAAGCTCTTTCATCCAGAGATCAACAATCGAATGTTCTTCGATGCCCAGAAATGGAATAGTTTTGCTTTAAGTACTTATTTCACCTCAGCACTAATCATATATCATTAATAATATCCTATAAATTTTGTATTTTTCTAGTATAGCATGTTCTCTTAGCAAAATATCTCCATTCATGGGGCAGAAAACCAGTCCCTAGGCTCCAACGTGCCACTGTACCACCAAGGTAACTACAAAGATTATGTCTAATTATTAGATTAATGTAAAACCTCATCTCATAGATCGCTATGATAGTTCATATACGTTCCCTTCTATCCTCAGACTAAGAAGAGACAGAGTTTACAAAACCTATGTTGTATTACTCCCGTTTGGCCTCCCCCCCATTATTTTATCACTGCCTTAGAATCTTAATAGTCGGGTACACTTAACGAATAGAGTTGGTTCTATTCTTTCATCTATAAATATCCATTCCAAAATGTCATCAAACCATCTATGTAGGTAAGATGGAAATTTCCATTAAGCTCACCTGCATAAGAGGTCAATTGACTTTTTATGGACCACTGCTGTCTAAACATGTGAAAAAGACTCAGGTTTAAACACGACCTCATTATCAGAGCCTTATTTAGGATTCTAGGCCCTGAATTCATCAATTCCACAGACAAGTTGCAGACCCTTACTGACATTACCTCTATGGTTGTAGCCATTTTAGCCTACTGGGACATCCACCATCTAGAGATAACCAATCTCTGTAGAAAGATTTTCAAAAAAAGATTCATAGGCAACTTAGAGTCTTATCTTTTCAAAATGCAATAGGATCCCCCATTTTTAGAGATAGGGCCCTTTGTTAAAAAACCTTTCCTTCACCACCCTCCTCTCATTTTCACTCAAAATAAGGAGATCTTCAATGCCAGAGAAGAAGATGTTAAGAGAAATGTTACCTTTCTATTCAATTATCTTCACCTCCAGGACCCCGAGGTGGAAAGCTGGTTCTATGATTACTAGAACCAAGATGAAGAAGGCCTCCCAAATAAGGTATATCTTTCAGATTTTGGGATGGTAAATACTCTTGATGTTTGGCTAGAAGAAGGCAATGCTCATCCGCCCAGTATAGGTTGATTTTTTATAGATGTATCCTAGCCTAGCTTTCTGTCTCTTTATGCTGACCTTTAAAGAATTATTCCAAGTTCAGTCTAGCATCCTTTTTTATATGAAATTGGAAATGGATACTCTCGTTGCATCTATGATTTCATTTTCTTATATAGAATGATAGCTAGATGAATTGGAATATATGATGCATTAGTATTTAGAGGTTACATTAGCACTAGATTTGTTATTAGACCTTTTCTTTCTAGTTGATGATTAATTATATTCTTACTCTCTCTATTATTTGAGGACAAGCTCCTGCTTTATTGGTATTTAGTGTCATATGTAGTCCTATATTATACCAACTAGGATCAATCTAGGTTTTAGGCTAAATCAAGTCAGTTCCATACTATGACCAAGATGATAATTTGACATAGCATCTTGTAGGTATCAATCCCATATCTTAATAAATGTTCAGTTCCCTTTTATGGAACTACAGGACAATGGGGCGTCTATGGAAATATGTTTGAATTGAATTAAACATTTTGGCTCTATATAAATAATAGGTAAGAGGGACCTCCATTGATCTTAAATGATGATCTTGGGATTTGGTAAGTTTAGCCCAATTAGAGTATTGGTAGAATTTAGCATGAGATTGAATTGAGTTGTAGATATTCCTGGGAGTTTTGGATCCTAGCCATTATTACTTTTAGAATGCATTATAATAATCATTCGTGAGCTTTTCATTATGGATCACTATGTATAAGATTGTTGCCCTTTAAATTAATAATACCCATTTTGCATCACTTTTTAGTAGGATTTAAATTATATTGGAGTCGAATCTGTGATATATTATTATTCTTCGGATATGAAACAAACTTCTTTCAAGAATGTTGTTAGTAAAGCCAAGTATTAATATGATTTTTTATTGAGAATTCACTTCATATCATTTAAGGTTTATAATTGATAATATGCTTGGAAGCTACTAACGTTATGTTCAGATCTCTAGTCAGATTTACCAGTTCACCGACTACGAAGAGGTAATATAATAAGGAATTAGATCCTACCCCATTTCCTTTTCTTCTATCTATATCAAAAGTCATTTATAAATTTTTAACGCCGTTGGGAGGTAGTATTTTTCTCGACCCTACTCTTTCCTACCGGCGCTTGCACTGAGCAGGGTTTCTATGTATTTTTAATTAGAAAAATCAATAAAATATTTTGGCCTCGGCCTTTTACCGATCAAAAAAAAATAAAAAATTAATTATAACTTAAATTATATATAATAATCAAATTATAATTATTACTAATTATTATAAATTTTATATTCATAATATTAATAAAAGTAATATTATTTATCTTATCAAACTTAAATTCTAACAATCAATTCAAAACTATCAAACTTAATATCAACTAATTAGTTAGATTATCAAATTTAAAATCTTCTAAAAATCTTATTATAAAACTTAAAGTTAACTATAATATCTCTTCATTACTAAGTTTGATTTTGCAAAAGTATTAATTCAAATTATTGTTAAATTGACAACAAATATTTTTACTAAAATACTACAAAGAAAAGTACTAGCCACTTGTTATACTTGCAGTAGGCAATACTATTGCATTCACCTGTGTCAATTAATTTAAATTTTCTTCATTTCTTTAAAATTTCATTAGTTTTCAAATGAGTTACATTTTATTTAACACTTTCTACATTATGCATAATTGGACTCAAAATTTTTAATTATAAATACTTTAAATATATTATAAATTAAAAACTAACTAAATTATTAGATTTTAAACTAATTCACAATGTTAATCATTGTTTTGATAACTATTTTGATTAAGAGTGTAAATGTTGTTCAGTTGATAGTTATTCATGTACAATCTTATCTAAAATTGAGATTAAAAAAGTCATTAACCAACAACTCAGTGTCTATAGTTGCTTCGGTAATCAGTTTCTTCTGTATTGATTTCCAATGGCCACCGTAGAATTCAAAGATAATCTTCTTTTGTTGAAAGTTGAGCTCGATCCAAATGAATGATTGGGTAGCACTCAACTTTGCATCCACTGACTTCAATGCATCTTAAGCTTTGCAAAATTAAAATAAAAGTTTAATTATTGTAGTAGAATTTAATGAGTTCAATGTTTATTTGACAACTATTGTTGATAATTTTTACTTATACATGAAGCTTATCAATTTAGTTTGAAAGGATTAAAAACATAAAAACTAAGACTTAATTAGCATGCTTTTCTCCAATTTTCTAGATAATAGATATTCTGAAACAAATAAAATAATTTCTTTAAAAAAAAATATATTGTGAATAAAATAATATTTTAAATAATTCTAAAAATTAAATGATCATATTTAAATTGTCATCTTTTACTGTTTTTAAAATAACTATATTTGAAAGGTTTACTGTAATTTTATTAAATACTAATTAAAATATAAATTTATAGTAAAATGCCCCTTCCTAATTTTCCTTATAAATATTCTTGTAATTGAGATACAACGTTGGGAAGAGCTCTAAAATTTATTTCACTATCATATTTCAATTTTAAAATTTATGATAGAAAAAATATCATATTAATATAGGTCACCCATTATCCTGAGAAAATATTAATATAGAAAAAAAATTTATTGAATAATTTTTTTTTCATTGTTTTCTTAGTTACTATATGATCGTAAAGAATTCTACCTTCATTGTTTTTTTAATATTGCACAAGAATTCTACCTTCATTGTTTTCTTAGTTACTATATGATTGTAGTAGAATTCTACCTTCATTGTTTTCTTAGTTACTATATGATTGTAGTAGAATTGTACCTTCATAATTGATTGTAGAAGAATTCTACCTTCATTGTTTCTTAGTTACTATATAATTGCAGAAGAATTCTACCTTCATTAATTTCTTAGTTATTATATGATCTCAGCTTAACTGAGATTTGTAATTTACATACAAATTTAAATACTAAGTTATTAGATAACTACCCAAAAAAACTCATTTTTTAAAAGATATAATTACACAAAAATAATTAAATAATTTTCAGTTCTCGTACCTTTCTGAAATTCTTCTTCCCTATGCGATTGAAAAACTCCCTAAACTCAGCCTATCTATTGTCAAATGCAAAAGATATGCAATTTTTCTAATTTTTGAGTAATTCATATGCCACCGATTAGGGTTCACTTCGGTGCAAATTCTTTAAAAAGGCGGAATGATATTGGACTATGGTCTTCCAGCATTTTTCTATAAAACTAAAGAAAGCACCTTTTTCTTTTTATTGAAGACATGAATGAGATTATTGAATAAGATTTGTGATGTCACTATATAATTACTAGCGCAGTCAATCTGACTTTTGATTTTCCAAAATTATACTCGGTAACCAACTTTTCACCAGGTCAAAAATATTTTTAATTTATGCTGATATAGATAAGTGCTTGGAAGAAACCCTGAACATCGACTCGCAATTATGAATTTCAATTCAATTGATTTTTTAGTGCTACATGCAACGGTGTGCTAGCTGATGATACTGATGCATGCACTATCAATGCACAAAATATTCAAAGCAGTTTAACGCGGTAGCAATCTAAGGTAGAGATTTATTCCAAAACGCTTGGAACGCATGCAGACCATCCCGTACAAGAGTTAGGGGTTTCGGGAATTTTCTTTGCACTTTGAATATTTACCCTAATACGGTATTAGGTTTTAGGGTTTAATACCATCTTTAATCATTTATGTTTAATATATACGAAAGAACGTTTTGGATCAGGTTTTAGATCACGAGTATCGACGAAAGAGAGATGATTTTTATTTTTATTTTGCAAACAGAATACTCATTGCAGTTGTGAAGATTAAAATAGAGCACAGGCAACAAAAATGACAGAAATATCAAAAGTCTTTGCTCGTTAAATCTCACCAAAAAACACAGCATAAGCATATATGGGGACTACGGCTTCCAACTTTGAGACATCCTCACACTATGAACAGGCTAAGCTTACTTTTATTACATTTTCAGACTATATATCAAATTAAAACTAAGAGTGAGTAGAATGGGCCAAGTAGGCGAGAGAGCCAAGTAATGGAGCATTGATATAGGTTGTAGGTTCAGAGTGCTGATAATCATGTCTGTCATCAAGAAACTGATCATTGGCATCTGGGCCACCCACAACTGCTCCAACCAAAAGGTTTGGATTGGGGGCATCGCTATTCAGGGATTGGAATCCTGCACTGCATCCAATGGGCTCTGGGTGTTGGGCAACTGAAGGCAGAGATGAGCCTCTGTGGTGAATTCGCTGTGGGTACTTTGAACCATACCCAACCATGTATGACATCTCCAAAGGATTCGAACCCAGGATGTAGTCCACCTGGCCCTTTGCTATTTCTCTGAGCCTTCGAGGAGTCACCGTCATTCCCCCACAAGACACTATATGTTTGGAGGACCTCAGATATTTGGCATAGGCCAAGAGTAAGAAAGAAGCAGATGTAACATACTGCAGATTTACCTCGGGCAATGTGTAGAGAAGTCCTCCTGTTCACACATGCACACTAGATTTAGGTTTTTGGGTTCTAATCAAAACACTACTATGCATTCAGTCAGATAAAGTAAGTTTTCACCAACCTGGTGTGTACTTCGATCCAGAAGCTGATGTTCCAGGCATGATAGAGCAGATATAGTTGTCAGCGCTATCTTTGTATTCTTCAAGAGACTGCACTCTTCCAATCAGGAATTCCTGCACAGTACAATGCATAGCCAATTGCAGTGAATACATGAAAACATTTTGTAGTAAAGCATCCACTTGGAGAGGTTTATCAGAAATCAGCAAGAAAATAAAAAAATTACAGAAAAAGTTGAAGTTTATCAGTAACTACCATGAAATAACTTGAAATTTATTAGTACCCACACTTCAAGTTTTTATACCTTGGATAAAAGCACTCGGGCTCCAGCATGTTTATTGAACCACCCAAATATATTGTCTGATTCATCATCTCTGAAACTCTGGCTGTTTGCTTGAATGTAGTTGAAATATTTGACACTTTCTGTTGCTTTATATAGCCATGCAGCTCCCCATAACAGTTCATCCTAAGACAATACCCAACAACATCAGTACAACCCTGACATTTTAGTGCAATATAATCTTGAAGCATATGATCACATTCAGTTGCTTTACCCGGTACCCAGAAGAAGAGCAATAGAATGGACAGACTGCAGACTTAAGCGAGTTGCTGTAAGATCCTCTATGCTTATCAGCGAAATCAAAAACCTAAAAGAGAGAATTTTATGAGCTACTAAACAAGAAACAGAATTTGTTAAAGCTTCAATTCAAGCTGTTGCTAAAAATCTACCATGATGGAAGCGTGAATGAGTCTCCTGGAATAGGAAGGGTCTTTTCTACGAAACACTAGGGATGCAGCTGCAAGAGCTGCAGCTGTTTCAGCAGCAACATCCGAGCCAGGATTCTGGCTGTCAATTTTATAAGCAGTTCTGACAGTGTCCATATCCTCTGGCCTCTCCCAGCATTTGTGGTCATTGTTAGGATCCCCAACCTGCATAGTTTCAGACAAGCCTCAATAATGTATAAACCCACTTGAAATAGAGATAGTGATACATCATCATGATTCACATTCACATAGATTGTACCTGAACATATATGGTGCCTGGGCGAGCAGTGGCCTTGAGAAGATAATCTGTGGCCCAGCGTATGGCAGTCTTTGCATTGAAGAGCTCAGTGCCCATGAATCTACCAAACTCCACAACACTCCATGAGAGCATTGTGGTTGTAAATGCCATCGGAAACCCGAACTTGACATTGTCACCCGCATCGTAGTAGCCACCGATTAAGTCTACCTGCATTATCAGTCATCACATTTACATTTACAGAACAAGGGAAACATAAACAGAAACTGGAAAACAAGAAAGCAAGAATAGGACATCATACATTGGCAGAAGCACCGTCAGAGAGACCCGAGTCCGTCCTCCAACTAATCCGTTGATTTGTTGGCAGCTTACCAGAGCGCTGGCCTTCATAGAAAAGAATTGCCTTTGACAAGGCATCAGTATAGTTGTGCAAACCAGCAGACCTCTGATGGCGGTGGTACTGGTGATACCTCAGGGAACTACAATTGTGTGTTTTCACCAGCATGAAAAAACACAACACCAAAATACTGCAAAAACTCCTCATTTTAGCACACTGAAATTGGATGCTTGAATTGTGACTTGAGAGTCCTGGGCAATTGCTGAAATTGGATGCTTGAATTGTGACTTGATAGTGCTGGGCAATTGTGGATTTATAGGGAATGGAAACCCTAATGGGGACGTTGTAACGTCGGTGGAAATTAACTAAAACAAAATTTGGGAGCGCGAAAATTTAATTCATGGGAGCTTTGGGAGGTGGAGAATCTCCCTCGGGAATGAGGGCGACGTACCCAAGTCAAGTTTTAGTCCAGTGAAGGCGAGATTACTTTTCAGGCGACAGAAAGTTGAGATTCTGGGAGTGTATTAGCCCGCACTGCGCAATTGTTTAACAACCGTGTTTCTTCCGTCTTCTGTTCGGTTTCTATTTCTCTTGGTTTTGTTGGAGTTACTTACGTGTCTAATAGATATTGGTTATTTAGGGAAGCACATGGTTATCTAGGGAAGCTAATTTAATGTAATTTTAACGTTTTCTATTATTTCATTATTTAAAAATAATTTTAACACATAATCAGGATTACATAGGTGTTACATTACTTTTAAAATTCATTTTCACACTTAATTATTGGAATCTCATGGATACTATCTCATTATTTAAAATTCACTTTAACACTCAATCAAGACAGACATATGGATATTATTTCATTATTTCAATTTCACTTTAACACTAAATCGGAGGACTCACACCTTGTGCTATATCATTATGTAAAATTTACTTTAACACTCAATCGCAGGACCGGCATGTGGGTACTATCAGAGTATCATTAAGTTCACTTTTAACACTAAATCGGAGGATTCCAACCTCGGTACTATCTCATTATTTAAAATTAACTTTAACACTCAATTGTAGGAACCCCACGTGGATATTATCTCATTATTCAAAGTTAAATTTAACTGTTAATAGCCCTAATAACTTATAGTCTATATTAATTATATTAATATTAACTCTAATTGAACTTTCAATAAACCACAATTCTTCTCAAGCTTTACTTGTGATTGTAAATGAAATGTTAATTATAATCTTTATTGAAAAATATTCACCTAACCCCATCTCTTTATTATATTATACTAATATTCACTATAATTGAACCTTCAATAAATCACAATTCTTTTCAAATATTAACAATAATTGTGATCATAATAATAATTTAATATAATTATAATATAGAAATATTAAGTAATCAAATTTTAATTAATAATAATATATAATATATAATATATAATATATTATATTATTTTTTTTGGAAGAAAGCTTAAGGCTTTTACATGTGGATATTATAACTAGAATATATTTTGGCTATAATTAATATTGATACAATATACTAATTATTCATATAATAAAAAAAAATTGTTAATAGAAAAATAATTTAATTCACAATGAATGAGTAATTAATGTAATATAATAGGGCTCACCACTTAGTATGTTTGTTAAGTAGTGGTTGTGTTATTGTCTCCACCTGGTCTTACACCTTTAGTGATCCAATGTGCTTGCAAGTTTGAGCCTTAGCCTTGTAATAAGGAGATGAGGTTACCCATTTGTGGTCTCACCAGTTCATAGGTTGAGATCAAAAGTGTTTCACATGCAACCATAGGGTGTGTCATGCCAACGTCACCTATCACGTTAAGAATTTATTGGCCTAATGTAATATAATTTAATTTAATAAATAACTATAAATGCAAGTGTAAATTGTATCAATATTTAACCTCATAATGCACCTGGGGACTATCTTATTGGCATATATATTTGTAACATAAGAAATACGGTTTACTAGTTCAAGTAGGTAAACTAATGATCTTGGGTTTTATTTTTCATATTGCATTGGAAGGAAGATGACTCACTAGGCTCAAGAAGACTTAAGCATTGAGTCGATGCATTGAGAAATACAAAATTGGAGGCTAAAAAAGAGAAAAGATGGATTTCAGAATGCCCAGACTGACAAAAAGTAAAATAGACCAATTATGTTATTATAAATAGAGTCCAGAACCTATTTTAGAGGGACTATAGTAACTTGGTTGACATGGTCGTAGGACTCAGTTGACTAGGTCAACATTTTCTCTGCACTTTCTGATGATTTCAATTGTAGACTTGATGCAAATAAAGGTGCAGGAGGATCCAATTAAGGACAATCCAACCTTGCAACTTCATAACAACACAACGGAATAACACAACACAACAATTATTTCAAATCAATTTTCCATTAACATGCCTAGCTGCAAGGCCTTCTGGGTTAGGGCCAATTACAATCAGAAACAATTATGCAAGATCATCAAGATCCAATACAACTCTAGCTAGTTTAGTCCTGAAGACTATCAGCAACTGATGGAAACCCTAAGGCATATCTAAACTTGAGCTCGCAAGCCTCCAAGAAATCTCCTTGTCTCCAAGCCTCAACCACTAGCTCTGTAAATACAAACTATCAGAAATCAATCTGATCTACAAGATCATGCAAGATCTTTTCCACAACTTCACTTATCCAATTCTCCAAATCATCTTTTTAGAACTCCCCATCTGATGCCTAAATAATTACCCCAAACACCCTTTAAATACTAATCATCAGCCACAAGTCAGCTGGATGACACCCTTAACTCCTACAAATAAATATTAAATGCAATACAAGTCAGCTCAAAAATTTCCTTACAAACATTAAATTCAACATGTCGGCCTCCAAATCCACATAGGAGAATCCAACAAAAGATACCAATAATAAATACACCAAGTCGGCCAGGCAAATCTTCAAGAACTCTAGTCAGTAAACCATAACTATCGAGCACCAATGAAATAACCGACCAAGACAAGAAACACCGAGCAACACAAGCATTACCAAGCACCAATTCCACCGAGTACGAGAAGCTTTGAAACCGAGTTCCTTCAACGACTGAGCTTCCTACAATAACTAAGACCATTGGTTAAGGCTGCAACCAAGTAACACCGACCAAATAACAAACCACCATGTAGATTCATTGAGGACCAAGAATACCCCTGCATCAGACACCCTAGGTTTGAAAAGATGTTCATACATGAGAAGAACATCTTCCAAGATTCAACACATAAATCCCGAACTAGTTCTTCACATACAAGTCCTCCATCTTCTCATCTTGCATCTCTTCCACTTCAGCTTCCTCTCTCTTTTCAAGTTTGCTTGACAATAAACAGGCTTGTTCTTCACACTAATCAACCATACCTTTAGGATCCACCAACTCAACTCCGCTACCAATACTTAGGCTTCTTCTACCAAGTGTTGTATCCAGCAAAGGCATTAGGGAAAACTTCTTATCATCCTTCTCAATAGTAAACACATTCTTCACACAATCATACATAGCTTTGCAATCATATTGCCAAGGTCTACCAAGAAAAATATGATAACTATTCATCTTCACAATATCACATTACACAAGATCCTTATACTGGCCAATCTGAACATCAATAAAGCATTGTTCTCTCACTTCCACAACATGATCATCTTGCAACCAACCAATCCTATAAGGACAAGGATGCTTCATTCTATTCAAACCAAGTTTCTAAACTATGTCCTTAGCAACAAGGTTATCGGTACTACCACTATCAACAATTACATCAAAAAGTTTACCTCCCGACTTGCACCGAGTCCTGAACAAGTTATTCCTCTAACAAGGTTCCTCCTTTGTACTAAGAAATATTCACTGAGCTAGCAAGTTCTCAGATTCAGGTTCATTCTGAATGTTCTCATTTCCCACAGCAGTCTATCGGTCACCAAGCTTCTTCTGTGTACACTCAAAAGAACGGTGTCTTTCTCCATAGTTATAACAAGTACCCTTAAAGATCACTATGCATGTCTTCTTCTTTAGTTCTATAGGTTTTTGTTCATCTTCTACATCAGTTAGTTTATCCTTCACCGAGTGATCAATCTTCTCCTTCTCTCAGGAATTACTATGTTGTTTCCTCTGCAACTTGTCTTCTACCTTCAGAGCATACTAATAAGCATCTTCAATAGAATCAATCTTCAGCATACCAAGGTCATCCTGAATATTGAATCTCAAACCATTCACATACGAAAAGTTCCCTATGTCCAAACCAAATAGTAAGCTTGTAGAACTCCTTGGTATAATCTTCAACAGAAAAATCCTTCTATTTCAGATTCTACAATATCTTAAACAAGTCAATCTCATAGTTAGTAGGTATGAACTTATCTTTCAATTTAGTCACCATCAACCTCCACCAATTGATCTTCATTTCACCTTCATCTTCTCTATCTCTTTGTAATTATTTCCACCAAAGAGAAGTATGTCCTTTCAACTTAGTCTATGCCAATCTCACCCGAAGAGGATCTTCAATTTCTTATAGCGTAAAGAAATCTTCAAGTTCACCAATCCAATCAATCAAGTTCTCAGGTTTAAAGGTACCAAAGAAAGTAGAAACTTCCATTCGGTAACTATTACTTAACTGAGCTCTAGATCTATTCAACCGACCAGTTTTGTCTTCACTAGATCTATCCCTTCGGTCATCACCACTAGATCTAGTGGCTTCAAATTCTTCAGCAGCTTCTTCATAACCATCCTCAGTACCAACATTCTGAGGTACACCAGTAATAGCTCTCATGATCTCAGTGACCATGTCATTCTTCATCAGTTCCATCTTAGATCTGAAATATGATTTCACCCTCTCTATAATCCTAGATTCCAGAGTATCACAGAGATCGGCAATTACTCTAGGGTCCAATCTTTTTGGAGGCATCTTTAAATATTAAGATAAACCCTCTATAACAAACCCTACACCGACCACCTTGTGACAATATCCAAGTTGCATGCAAGTCAAATCATAACCTACCACCTCACACAAACAACTATGGAAAGATTTCACAATTTCAATGCCATGGATCTTCAACTTGGATCATACAATCTCTTCGCCAACAAGATCAATTTTGCAGGATCAGCCCTCATTCCATAAGATCAACTCAACTCTAATACCACCTGATGTAGATCAAGGTGCAGGAGGATCCAATTAAGGACAATCCAACCTTGCAGCTTTAGAACAACATAGCAGAATAACACAACACAACAATTATTTCAAATCAATTTTCCATTAACATGCCTGGCTGTAAGGCCTTTCGGGTTAGGGCCAATTATAATCAGAAACAATTCTGCAAGATTATCAAGATCCAATACAACTCTAGCTATTTTAGTCTTGAAGACTATCAACAACTGATAGAAACCCTAACGCAGATCTAAACTTGAGCTTGCAAGCCTCCAAGCAATCTCCTTATCTCCAAGCCTCAACCACTAGCTCTGTAAAGATAAACTATCAGAAATTAATCTAATCTACAAGATCATGCAGGATATTTTCCTCAACTTCACTTATCTAGTTCTCCCAAATTAGCTTTTTAGAACTCCCCATCAAATGCCTAAACAATTACCCCAAACAACCTTTAAATACTAATCATCAACCACAAGTTAGCTAGATGACACCCTTAACTCCTACAAACAAATATTAAATGCAATACAAGTTGGCTCACAAATCGGCTTACAAACATTAAATTCAACATGTCAACCTCCAGATCCACATAGGAGAATCCAACAAAAGATACCAATAATAAATGCACCAAGTCAGCCAGGCAAATCTTCAAGAACTCTAATCAGTAAACCTTAACTACCGAGCATCAGAGAAACAACCGAACACTAGAGAAACAATTGACCAAGCCAAGAAACATCGAGAAACACAAGCATTACAGAGCACCATGTTGGTGTCCAAAATGATGCTTATGCTCTAACAGGCTGCCAGTATACCCTCAGATGGATTTTAGGAATGGTTAGCTCCAAAATTGCTATGAGGTCTTAGGGTAACTGGACCAACTATAGGGACAAGACTGCCCTCTTCTGCTTCTGGCTCTACAAAACCAAGGTGGGTGCACCTAACCTAGTACAAAATACACTTCATACACCAAGAACTAGGTTTGAATAATAGATAAATGGATAGCAAGAAAGTACTGAATGTTAACCACACACTCATTGACTCTCCATTGCTATAGGGTAGAACCACAAACAACCAATTACTGAAAATTTAAAGAATGGTTCTTGATTTATGCTTTTGAGATCATAACAACAATCAGTATTTGTTGATAATGAGATACTCACTCAAGCCAATGCCTCATCCATTGGGCAAGATTTCCTAGAACAAGAATGCTATACACACCAGACAATAGCTAAGATTCAAAACCATAAACACACCTACAATCCTCTTTACTGCTTATAAGATATCCTTACATAGACAATCAGATAGATCTATGTCCCATCTAAAGCATCATTTCATCTAATCCTAGATTAGAACTTAAGAATGGATACATATACATAAAACAATATGCAGAGAACTAGAAAGTTCAGAACCTATCTAAGTTGACACAAAGGAGAGATAAGAGTCATGTATTTGCATTAAGTATGAAGAATCCTTAAGTATAAACAATCAAACCAGAAGAGTCAAGCTTGCAAATTACAGCTTAGACTTGCAACTTTTTCTCTATCATCAACAAAATACCAAATGCCAAAATGTTACAATCCTGACTGGGCAGAAGACTTACAACAGAAAGTTTAAAATCTAACTCCCAATGCTACAAAATGATCATAAAAAATCCCTTTATACCAGGGTTACAATACAAGCACAATGATCATTTCAAAATCAAAAATTCAAATCCACCTAATCCCACCAAGAATTTAACACAGACAAGATCGGGATCAGGCTGCAACATGAAAGCTCAAACAATCAAAATTATCAGCCAACTAGCCCTGTACTGGTCTAAGTACTGAATCATCATCAAGCCCTAAGAAATCTAGCCAAATTGACCCCTGCAACACACTTTAGGGTACTGATTCATTTATTACCCTCAGCAAGACATTCCTCTACAACTACCATGGCAGCCTGGACCACATCGCAATGCTTAGCAATCACTTCCACCCACTCTGGTCGCTCAAGAATTGAATTTCTGGTACCTCTGTGCTTGAAAATCCTCTGCAAAATTCAAAATTGAATCATAATAGTCACCTCATGGCACCATCAGCATATCGACGGTCCTCATTTGAATCTCTGCTATCTTTAAGTCATGACCGTCTGATTAATCTTTACCTTCACGGCTTACTTTCCTTTTAAAACAACGCCCCATTACATTCAGCGAACTGGCGACAAAGACCTCCCCCAATTCGGGAGACATATCATACCTTTCACTAAAACTCTAGCAACTACATGACCGTTGTTCGCCAAGTTGCTAGAAATCTGGAGAATCGCCAAATCTTCTCACGAATGCGTGACAAGACTACGCTTATCGGCATTGCCAACTCTTTTAATCCAGACTGCTAAAAACTTAGACCCCACCTGGGCCCGCCTGATGCCACCTGTCACCATACCATTCGTTGGTTCATGCTCGGCCACTGAAAACACTGGCCCCACTTTATCTGGTGAACTGGCGACTGAAGGTTTTTTCTAGTTCACAAAATACTTACCACCATTGCTAAAATATTTAGCGATTACGTGACCCACTTGTTCGCTGAGTCGCTAGTCCATCTGGAGAATCACCAAATCTTTACATGAATGAGCGAGCACATTTAAAATTTATTAGGCTGCTAGACACTTTTATCACAACCGCCAAGGACGCCGAGAAAATAATTCGGGCCCACAAGGAAAGATCGATGATAGTCGCATGATCGCAAGGCTCTGACAAATTGCATGAGAAGATACACTGGTCGTTGATCCTCTGACATTGTCAAGGCTTGCTAAGCCTTCGGAAAATTAGGTCCCACTTTATCTCTGATCTGTTCACCTGTGGACCAATCATGAGGCTCTAACGATGCACACCTAGCAGATAGGGCCCAAAGAAATACCTTTTTTTTTTTATTCATCTCACCGCAAGACTAACCCTAGGGGATTCAGTGAATACGCGAACAAAGGCAACCTCTAATTTGTGAGACACTTTCTCTAACCATGGTCAAACCCTGAGAATATGCGAACAAAAGCTTTCTCCAGTTCACCGAATGATTCCTTAACCTTGAGTTACATCTTGAGAATATGCGACCAAAGAGGAAACACTTCAATTTGCCAAGTCGCTGAAACATTTGGGGCATGACTAATCTATCACGAGATTTCATGAATACATATTCGCCCAATCGCCAGACATATAAAAGACCTAACCACACAAAGAATAAAGCAAGAGGTTAAAAGGGCACATGTGGATTAAAGTCTTAAGTGACCAGATAACGTAACTTGAAATTAGAACAGGGCCAAGGCACATTTGAATATTTGAAATTTAACAGCTATTTTCTGAACTCCAAGGGTTTAAGGACCAGGAAGCTAGGAAAAATTGAAGAGACCAGGAAAAAGAAAAGGTCATGGCCATGAAAATTTTTGCATGTGCTAACACACCAGTTTTACCAAGCACGAGAAGCTTCACTGAGTTCCATCAGTGATCAAGCTTCCTACAATAACCAAGACCATTGATTAAGGCTGCAACCGAGTAACACCAGCCAAATAACAAACCACCATGCAGATTCACCGAGGACCAAGAATTCCCCTGCATCAAGACTATAACCGATGTCTTGAAATTTTTTATTTCGATCCTGAAATTGGTTCCACCTTTTCCTACACACATAAAAGAAAGTAAATATTGTGTAGAGTTAGGTATGCCTGAATCAAACCCTTGGTTGATGAGCCAACATTTAAATTGAAATGAAAGTGCATTGATTTAAAGTAGAAGCTAGATCTAAAACATGAATTATCTTATACCTTTATGTTATAATACTTCTTTGAATGTAGTCACAAGTGTTAATGCAATAGCTTTGAATCCACAAAAAAAGCCTAAATTAAAAGCATTTAAATACAAGTCTTTCACATTGAATGTTGTAGTTTTCCATAATCCTTGATGGACAAGGATGATTTGTAGACTTGAAGATTTGAATATTTGAATTATTGGATGCTAGAATGTTTGGAAATGGATAATTATTCCATGACATTAGTTAATATTTTAGTCTAGAGTAGTTATAATTTGTATGTAGAGGTTTATATCATCATTCATATCTTTTTGTATATATTTGTATTAATATAATCTATTTTTTGTTTAAATGAGGATATCGATACCTATGGAAAACATATATTTAATAGTTTTTCAATCTACTTTGTATTAGAGCATGCATGTTTGTTGCATTAGGCATATTTTCATATGTTGTATTAATTAATTGTGGACACTCAAGAATATTACATGTATTGTATTTTTCATAGTTGAGCACATGTTTACACATTGTACATACCATGCACTTCTAGTTGTAAAATATATCTCTAGTTTACAATTTTTAAGTTAAGTTAATTTTTTTTATCTTTTTAGAAATTAATCTCATTATTGTAATTCATCATGCAACCTTGTAATCATCTAATCATCAAATATTATAATTATTTTACATCTTAAGAAATGTAACAATTATTTTTTTGCTCCATCCTTATGAAAGGTGTTCTTTTTTTTGTTTGATGCTAGAGGTTCTTGTGTTATAATGGTATAGAGTATGGATTCAACAAACCCCTTCTCAAGTTTTTAAGGATTTATTTTCTTAAGGCTGTGTAGGATCTCCAAATTTCTACTTTTGTGTATATTTATGATAGAAAAAAAGAAACCTACACAACTTGGGGGTGCGGGGTGATGAATCAGTTGTATCCCAAAACTCAAAACCTTAATCAACTGTTATTCTTAAATCCCAGATCTAAAATATGAATATTGTTGGCTAACGTATTTATCCTTTTAAATAATAATTTAATTTCATTCTACAACCCTTCTTTTAAAGGACAAATAAGAACCATACTAAAAATAAATATAAAGATACTTTTAACTAGAAAGTAATAAAGGAATTGCTAACATTCATACATCAATATGAATTGAATGTGATTATTGAAATAAGAATTCTGAAAAATAGAGTGCACATACTCTATTTCAATGAAGATAAACTAAATATGGTTGAACTTATAAATAAGAAGCACACGATAAGATGTATAATAGATTCTCAAAGGTAAATAATCATTCACACTGAAAAATTAATTCGTAGAGAAACTCACTCTCATTTACTTATGTTAGAATTAGGTAATATTGAGAGGGGGGGGGGGGGGGGGGTGAATTAGTATTACTGCGCATTAATTTAAACTTCAACCAACTGAAAATAAACCATAAAAATGCTGAAATGAAAACAACATAAATGCACAACACATAACTCATTACACCATGATTTGTTTTTGAGGAAACCTTGGCCAAGTGATAACCCCAGTGGGTATGGTGCCCACAACTATGTAGTTCTCCTTGTTGATGGACTTAAGAATAACTTGTTGAGTGTTGGACAGCTAATTGATAAGGGATATCAATTAAAGTTCATTGATGAGAAGTGTTTTATCAGAGGTAAGACAGGAAACTTGATTGTAACCGGTACTAAATATAGAGGTAATGTATTTGAGTTAAATACATCTAAAGCTTCTTGTTTTGTTATGAAGAGAGATGATAGTTGGTTATGGTGTAGAATATTTTGTCATGTCAATTTTGATAAAATTGTGAAGGCAAGCTTGACTAATGTAGTGAGAGACCTACCAAAGATCATAAAAACATCTAACACCATGTGGAGAGAATGAGATATGGGAAAATAGACTAGAAGAAGCTATAAAAGTAAATCATATACAACCAAAGGAAAGTTGGATCTGGTACATACAGACCTATGTGGATCTACAAGGACAAGATTATACTATGGTGAAAGGTACTTTATACTTTTTGTTCATGACTTTTCTAGAATGATGTGGGTCACTTAAAGGAAAAATCAGAAGCATTTGACAAATTCAAGATATCCAAAGAAAAATTAGAGAATGAATTAGGCTTAAAGAAAAAATGTCTAAGATTAGACAGAGGTGGAGATTTTACTTCAGATCTATTCAATTCATATTACGAAGAGCATGGAATAAAAAGGCCAACATCTTCTCCTAGGACTCCATAGAAAAATGGGATAGCAGAGTGAAGAAACAAAATAATATTGGATGTTGCTAGGAGAATGTTTCTTGAAGGAAATATATGTCATATGCATTGGAGAGAAGTTGTTGGGACAATAGTGTACACATTAAACAACATTCAAACCAGAGAAGAGATCAAAGAGGCTTCTACTAAAGAAGAAGAAGAACTTGTTGAGATGAAATGTGAAAAGGATACTTGTGATGATGATACAAATGATGCTACTAAGATTCTTAAGACTCCAAGGTATGTTAAGAAAAATCATACTAAAAATCAAATTATTGGTAATACAAGTCAAGGAGTAATGACTAGATCAAAGACAAGGGAAGAAATTTGTTTGATTTCTTGATTTGAACCAAAAGACTACTGATGAAGCTTGTAGAGATAAATCTTAGATCAAAGCTATGAAGGAAGAGTTAGATCAGATAAAGAAAAATAACACTTGGGAATTGGTTCCTAGACCTAAAAATAAAAATGTGATAGGAACTAAGTGGATTTTTAGAAACAAAATGAATGAAGAAGGAATTGTTGTAAGAAACAAAGAAAGATTGGTATGCAAAGGGTACTCACAACAAAAAGGCATAGATTTTGAAGAAACATTTTCTCCTATTGCTAGGGTAGAAGCTATGAGATTATTTTTGGCTTATGTTGCAGATAAGGACTTCAAGGTATATTTGATGGATGTAAAATCTACATTTCTGAATGGGGATCTTGAAGAAGAAATTTATATAGAACAACCTGATGGATTTCCTCTATTCAAAGACAAAGACATGGTATGAAAGTTAAAGAAGGCACTCTATGGACTAAAGTAAGCACCAAGGGCCTGGTATGCAAGGTTAAACAAATACTTACTTCACCTTGGATTCAGAAAAGGTAATGTTGACAATAACTTGTATTTAAGAACTAGTGAAGATGGAATTCTAATAGTAGAAGTTTTTGTGGATGATATTATCTTTGGAGACAATGATGAAATGTGTAAGAAATTTTCTAAGGAAATGGAAAATGAACTTGAGATGTCCATGATAGGTGAAATGAAATTCTTTCTTGGATTGCAAATAAATAAGAGCAAGAATGGGCTTTTTATTTCTCAAACTAAGTATCTTAAAGAAATGTTGAAATTTTTTGGAATGGAAGACTGTAAACTAGTTGGTACAACCATGGTGACTCATCATAAATTGACAAATAATGATGAGACAAAGAGTGTTTTTTGACCAAGTACTAATCAATGGTTGGTGGATTACAATATCTGACTCACACAGATTGAATATTGCTAATGTTGTTGGAATTGTGGCTAGATATCAGGAAGAACCTAGAAAGAGACACACCTTTCTGCTATGAAAAGGATATTGAGATATCTGAAAGGAGAAATGGAATATGGCTTATGGTATGATAGAGATGATGGCTTTGAACTACATGCTTATACTGATGCTAATTGGGCAGGGAACATTGATGATAGGAAGAGTACTAGTGGAGGTACATTTTTCCTTGGGAAAAAGTTGGTTTCATGGCTAAGTAAAAAGAAAGATTGTATAGATCAATCTACTACCGAATTTGAGTATGTTGCTGCTACTATTAACTGCACTTAAATTGTTTGGATGAAAAAAATGTTGAAAGATATTGTAATAACTTTTGTTGAACCAATGGTTATCCATTGTGATAACACCATTACAATAAACATGTCAAAGAATCTTGTGATGCACTCTAAAACTAAGCATATTTCAATTAAGTATCACTTATTGAGAGACAAGGTAGAAAAGAAGGAAATAAGTTTGGAATACATTAGCACAAAAGAACAAATAGTAGACATATTTACTAAGTCATTGCCAAAAGATGTCTTTGAGTAGCTCAAAGTGTTAGGATTAACAAGGTAGAAATAACAATTATGTGCAAATATAACTAATATCAGAAAATAATAAACCACACAGAATAGAACACAAGACACATAGATTTAATGTGGTTCACCCAATCCCTGGGCTACGTCCACCAACAACGAGTCCAATATTATTATTATCCAGTGATTACAACTTGATTACAATCCATAATCCCTTACAGCCCAATTCTGCCGCAAGTACTAAAATCATACATAATGAAAATCCCTAACCCTAATCCATATTATACAATATTTTCCCGCTTTAGGGTTAGAATGAGTTATAAGTAGTCAGCCCAAATAATCAAAAAAGTAGCCGGCGAGGTCGGGAGGAAAAGTGTACAGTACTTTCCTAGATAGTACTTTCCTGATTAGTCACCACAAGCTAACAATCTCCCACTTGGTGACTGATCAGTATCCACACTATACTAAAAAACCTCCCACTTGGAGACTGATCCTGTAGCAATACCGCTACCCACATGAGGCTCCCACTGGCTTGAACCACCTTGGACTCAGTTGTTCCTTTATTTTGTTCAGTCTAGAAGACCAACTGAAGCTGAACATGAGTTCAACTTCTCCCTTGTTACTACCTTTGTAAACATATCTGCTGGATTATCATCAGTATGAATCTTTTCCAGCCTTAACTATCCATCATCCAAAACTGATCGAATGAAATGGTACCGCAACTATATGTGTTTTGTCTTTGAGTGCAAAGCAAAATTCTTTGCAAGATGAATGGCACTTTGGCTATCTGTATGTAGAAAATTATCCTTTTGTGGATGTCCCAATTCTTCCATGAAGAATTGAAGCCATATCATCTCCTTGGCTGCCTCTGTAGCAGCAACATACTCTGCCTCTGTAGTGGATAAAGCAACCACCTTTTGTAGTCGAGAAATCCAACTCACTGCTGTCCCACCAATAGTAAATATATAACCTGTAGTACTCCGCCTGCTATCTATATCTCCTGCCAAATCTGAGTCAACATAGCCTTGTATAGTAGTAGTAGAACCCCCAAAGTGTAAACACTTACTGGATGTGCCTCTCAAATATCTGAGAATCCATTTGACTGCATTCCAATGCTCAATACCAGGGTTACTCATATAACGGCTAACGACTCCCACTGCGTGTGCAATATCTGGCCTAGTACATACCATAGCATACATTAAGCTCCCTACAGCTAAAGCATAAGGTACCTTAGACATTTTAGTCTCTTCTTCTGGTGTCTTGGGACACATATCCTTAGTCAATTTCAAATCACCAGGCAAAGGTGTGCTGACAGCTTTGGCATTTTCCATAGAGAAATGTTGCAACACCTTCTCAATATAATCAGCCTGAGATAGAGACAATTTCCTATTTTTCCTATCTCTACAAATTTTCATACCAAGGATTTGTTTTTCTGCCCCCAAATCCTTCATAGCAAAAGATTTTGCTAATTGTTGTTTCAACCCCTTAATGTGATCCATGTTAGACCCAGCTACAAGCATATCATCAACATATAAACATAAAATAATGTAGCTGTCATCATCCAACCTCTTAAAATAAACAAAATGGTCAGAATGACACTGACTATATCCATGCCCATTCATAAAAGTGTCAAATTTAATATACCATTGCCGAGGTGCTTGCTTCAAGCCATATAAACTTTTCTGCAATCTGCACACCAAATTCTCCTTACCCTTGACCTCAAATCCTTGTCGCTGAACCATATATATTTCTTCATCCAAATCACCATGAAGAAAGGCTATTTTAACATCAAGCTACTCTAAATGCAAATCTTCAGTAGCCACAATACTTAAAACAGTACAAATAGAAGTCATTTTAACAACTGGAGAAAATATCTCATCAAAATCAATACCATGTTTCTGTGCAAATCCTTTTACGACTAATCTGGCTTTAAATCTTTTCGTACCTCCATCCTCTTCTTTGATCCTATAAACCCATTTATTCTATAAAGCCCTTTTACCTACAGGTAACTTACATAAATCCCACGTCTGATTTTTCAACAAAGAGTCCATTTCATCTGTCATTGCAAACTCCCACTGAAGCTTTGTATCCACCTGCACAGCTTCATTATAACATTCAGCTTCACCACCATCTGTTAATAGAATAGAATACAAAGATGGAGAAAATCTTTCTGGAGGTCTACTTAGCCTTGTTGACCGTCTAACACTCACTGGGGTGTGTGGTATTTGTTGTTGTTGTTGTTGCGGAGCATAAGGAACTCCTGGAACATGAACTTGTGGAGTATCATCCAGTACTACATAGTCATTTTCTTTCTTCTCATGCTGTAGCAACAGATCTTTGTACAATACTTTCTCATTGAATATGACATCCCTGCTTCTTACAATTTTATGATTTTCAAAATCCCAAAGCCTATAACCAAATTCATCAATGCCATACCCAACAAATACACATTTCTTTGACTTAGCTTCCAGCTTGGTTCTATTTTCAGAATCTATAAGTGCAAAAGCTTCACAACTAAAGGTTTTGAGAAAAGAATAACTCACCTTCTTACCACTCCATGCTTCCTCTGGAATACCACAGTCCAAAGGAGTAGAGGGGCATCTATTGATTAAATAAACAACAGTGTTCACTGCCTCTGCCCACATATTTTTGGGCAGCCTAGCATGCAACCTCATACTCCTTGCACACTCCATTATTGTCCTATTCATGTATTCAGCCACTCCATTTTCTTGTGGAGTCCTTGGTACAGTTTTTTGCCTACGAATACCATTAGAGGAACAATATTCTTCAAATTCTGTGTTGCAATACTCACCACCATTATCAGATCTGAGACATTTTAACTTTTTACCAGTCTCATTCTCAACCAAGCATTTCCATTTCTTAAAAGTTTGAAATACATCAGATTTTTGTCTAAGGAAATAAATCCATACTTTTCTTGTTGCATCATCTATAAATGTAACATAATATAGAGAGCCACCAAGGGAAGATACCTGAGCTGGTCCCCATACATCTGTATGCACAAGCTCTAATCTCTCATTTTTCTTTTCCTTCCCACTCTTCACAAAACTAACTCTCTTTTGTTTTCCATAAACACAACTTTCACAAAAATCCATATTGACACATTTCAAACCAGGTAAAACTTTCTTTGAATGAAGTAATTTCATACCTTTTTCACTCATGTGCCCGAGTCTGTTGTGCCACAGTGCTGTGTCAGAATCTACAGCAACAGTTTGATGTTCTTCCTGCTCAACTGCAGCCACTATTCCTGAACATTCATTATCTTCTAAAACAATTAAAGTAGAAGGAACAGTATGACCTGTACAAAGATATAAGGTGCCTACTTTCACACCTTTTGCTACTACTAAGGAACCTTTTGAAACCTTCCAATTTTTATCATTAAAAGTAACTGTGCAACCCTCATCACCCAGTTGCCCTGCTGAAATTAAATTCCTACTTAGCCTTGGAACATGTCTTACCTCTTGTAGTAGCCAATGATTCCCATTCTGCAACTTAATCTTAATTTTTCCCTTTCCAACAATCTGACAGGGTTCATTATCTCCCAAATAAACTAGCCCAAAATCCCCTTGGACATAATCAACAAAATAACTTCTATGGGGTGTAGCATGAAATGAAGCCCCAAAATGTAAAACCCATGAATCATCAATACTTTCTAAGGACAAGAGAAAAGCATCCTCCTTAGATTTGTTACTTACCACATTTGCCTCCTTGTTTCCATCATTTTTGTCTCCTTGATCTTTCTTCTGAGACCAACAATCTTTCTTCTTATGACCTGGTTTTCCACAGTGCCAGCAATCATTTGGCCCTTTAGATTCGGACCTCTTTCCCTTTGATTTTCCTCTTGATTTCCCATGATTTCCAGCGTTGTTTCCTCTATCTCTTGTTCTGCCTCTGCTTTCTGTGTTCAATACACTACCCGATGTGGATGCCCCTAAGCTTTTCCTACGAATTTCCTCACTCAATATAACACCAATAACATCATCATACTTTAGGGTATTAGAACCAGAAATAGAATTACTAACAGCCATTACCAAGCCATTCCAGCTTTCTAGCAAAGAACACAAAATCAAGACAGCCCTAACCTCTTCATCAAAAGTAATTTTAACTGAGGTTAATTGACTTGTAACTGTATTAAACTCATTCAAATGATCAGTAACTGATCCACCTTCTACCATTTTCATATTAAATAAATGCTTCATAAGAAATACCTTGTTTGAAGCTGAAGGCTTTTCATACAACTTCGCTAGGGTTTCCATCAGATCTTTAGCTGTCTTTGCTTCAGTAATATTGAATGCCACCGATTGTGCCAGGCATAGATGAATACTCCCCAGTGCCTTCCTATCCAAAATATCCCAATCCTCCTGAGACATTGATTGCTCTTTCTTGGCTACTCCCTCTAATGGCCGCCATAGATCCTTCTGATAGAGATAATCCTCCATTTGCATCTTCCATAACTGGAAGTTTTGCCCATTAAACTTATCAACCTTCAGCCTACCCTCGTCTGCCATTTCTCCCACTTAACCAAGAGACTCTCCCACTAACTCATGAGACCTGCTTCAGAGAATAGATGAAAGAATGAATGAAATAACCTCGCTCTGATACCACTTGTTAGGATTAACAAGGCAGAAATAACAATTATGTGCAAATATAACTAATATCAGAAAATAATAAACCACACAAAATAGAACACAAGACACATAGTTTTACGTGGTTCACCCAATCCCTGGGCTACGTCCACCAACAATGAGTCCAATATTATTATTATCAAGTGATTACAACCTGATTACAATTTTTAATCCCTTACAGCCCAATTCTGCCGCAAGTACTAAAATCATACATAATGAAAACCCCTAACCCTAAGCCATATTATACAATATTTTCCCACTTTAGGGTTAGAATGAGTTATAAGTAGTCGGCCCAAATAACCGAAAAAGTAGTCGGCCTCAAAAAAAAATTTCCAATCCCTAACCCTAAGCCATATTATACAATATTTTCCCGCTTTAGGGTTAGAATGAGTTATAAGTAGTCAGCCCAAATAACCGAAAAAGTAGTCGGCCTCAAAAAAAAATTTCCAATCCCTAACCCTAAGCCATATTATACAATATTTTCCCGCTTTAGGGTTAGAATGAGTTATAAGTAGTCGGCCCAAATAACCGAAAAAGTAGTCAGCCTCAAAAAAAAATTTCCAATCCCTAACCCTAAGCCATATTATACAATATTTTCCCGCTTTAGGGTTAGAATGAGTTATAAGTAGTCGGCCCAAATAACCGAAAAAGTAGTCGGCCTCAAAAAAAAATTTCCTCGGGGGCTGCGGCCCCGAACCCCCGCTCAGGGCCCGGCCCGGCCCCAAACCCCAGTGAGGTCGGGAGGAAAAGTGTATAGTACTTTCCTGATTAGTCACCACAAGCTAACACAAAGGTATGGTTGGGGTGCAGGCCCCTCCTAGTAAGAATTAAATGATGTAGGGATGCATCAGTCTAGAGGTTTTTTAGAGCCTTGTCATATTCTAGACTTGATGTATCGATCTACTCCTTAGGGGGAGTGATCAATTGTAGACATTTGTTGAAGAAAATTGATGACTAATGGCACCCTTTTCCATTTTTGTCAAAGGGGGAAAGAGACTACGTGAAAATCCTATGGGAAAAAGGCTATGTAGTAAAGATATTGAGAGAATACTTTTGGGTTGATGGATTTTCCCATATGTTACCATCTATGCAAAAGGAAGAGATTGTTAAATATTGCTAATGCATTGGGGAGATTGTTGAATATATTTAATATGTTTAATCACTACGTTGAGTGATGTTGGATTTATTGTTTTCATTTGTGTTTTGTCACTGATGTCAACATATGTTTCTATGAGGAGAAAAGGATGGTTATTACAATGTACAGATACTGTACTGATGTTTCATAATGTGTGAAGTCAACTTTGTGTATAAAAGAAGGTGTTTTGATCTTATATCTAAGAGCGCATGATATAATATTGCATATTGACTGAGTTACAAAAGATTTAGTGAAGACTAGTTACTAGACTATGATAGTGGAAGTTGAAAGAGTAAGTCTCTAAGTTTTTGGTATATCTTACATGTGATGAGGATTCAGTATACATGAGCTTAAGGGATGAAAAATAGTGTACAACTAAATATCTTTTATGGTCTTAGCAAGGTACAGAAAGAAGGATGATGTCAATTGTGGTGTGTGTTCTGGAGAAGACCTATTTGGAAGCTAACTTCAGAGTTGTTATGTGTATCATGGATGGTGAGCATGAATTACAGATGTTGGTCCTTAATTATTGAATTTTAATTGTTTTATACTTGTTTTAGATACCATGTGTATCTTACCAAGGAGTTATGTAATTATTTGTATATTAGGAAAGCCTAATTGGCTGACCTGATCATTTATTTTGTAATAGGGTATTTATGTAAGATCTTTTCTTTTGAAAAGATATGGGAGAATATATGTGATATAAAATAATATTGTGAAGGTTGTGAGCTTATGTCTGCTAGATGTAGATTAGAGGATAACTTATGTACTTCAATGGAACTAATCAAGCAAAGATAGTTGCTATCAGACAGTTCAAAGATTATGTATTTCTTACATACACTTGTGTTGCGAATAGTGAGTTCTGAAGGTGGAGATAACCTTCTTTGGGAAGTGAGCCTACCCTTTTTCTTGACTCCTAATAGGGTCTATCCTCTAACAAGGACTATGTACTATAATTCTTTAATCAGCTCCTAACAGGGATAGATCTTCTAATAAGGACACTATACTCTCAGTACATCATTAGTGGGTGTTATTTCACACCAAGGTTTTACCTTTAACAGGGTTTCCTAGACAACAAAATATTATGTTATTATGTTTCCATTCATTGTATTCATTTGATTTGATATTGTTGCTATTCAAAGTTTAAAGTTTAGTAATCTAACATACAAATGCCTAACCTTGCCCCCTCTTAGTTGTATTGGTGGACTTTTATTCCTAAAAATCTTATTGCATTATCATTCTAGAATAATATTGCATTCATTCTAGTTTCAATATCTCATTCTAGCTTTGTTAATATTGCATTCTAGTTCATTTCTAGTTTGCATTGTATGTGAATATTCCATTTTGAAGTTTTCAAGTCACTAATCCTTCATGCCAATTTTATAAGCATCATGAGAAAGATTAAACTTGCTTGAGCTAGGGAGCAATAAGTCACTTTTCAAGATTTAGTTGGTTCATTTGATATGGCCTCCTATAGCTAAATTATTGAGCTAATGTCTTATTGAGTGTTGATTGTTCTCTAATTTGAGTAAAAAAATTTTACCACACAAGCAAGAGCACCAGTGGTGGTGCATTATTCTTTGGGAACTTGTTAGTCTCTTGGTTAAGCAAGAATTTGGATTATGTTACTCAATATAATACAGAATTAGAATATGTGGCAGATACTTTAAACTATTCATAGGCCATTTGGATGAAATATATGCTAAGGATATTGGAATAATCTTTGAAGAACCAATTATGATTCATTATGAAAATACATGCACAATAAATATGTCAAAGAATCTTATTATGCACACAAATGCCAAACATATCTCAATCAAATATCATTATTTTAGAAAGAAAGTTGTTGAAAAGGAAGTCAGAGTTGAGTATGTCAACACAAAGAAGAAGTTAGCAGATATATTCACTAAACCTTTTCCAAAAGATATCTTTGAGTATCTCAGAGATATTTTTTGTGTTAAAACCCCTCCTTCCAAGAGCTACATGATGTAAGAATACATCAGTCTAGTATCTATCAGAGCAATATTTCTCATTGGACTTGATGTTTGGATGCATTCCCTAGGGGGATCAATCACATGACTTAACAAGAACTTATATGGGTAATTGAGCACCTAAGAGTGAATATTTTAATGAGTGGAGAAGGAGAATCTTAAAGTGATATGTAAATGATATCTGGCACCCTTGTCCATTGATGTCAAAGGGAGAGTGATATGTGAAAAACCCTATTGTATTAGGGGGACAAGAGTGAAGATATTGAGAAGGTTGTATAAGGTTTTTTGATTGATGGTTTTTCATCATATGTTGCTATGAATTCCTAAGGGGGGTATTTTTAGGAATGTTGTAGACATTTGTGTGTTTTTATTCATGTCAACATATGATTGTGAAGAATTGCAGAAACATTGAAGAAGATGTTGAGAATAATGTTTCACAAAGTGCAGGAAAGAGTGTAGAAGGAATGAGATGATCTGTGTTGCATCTCTAAGTCTGAGAGCTTGTATTTTGGTACTAGATAGTGCTTAGAGTGGTTTTCTAGGATTGCAAAATCTGATTAGTTGGTTACAGTAAGTTACAGTGGAAACAGTATGGATTGGTCACAGGATAGTGTAGAGGAAAACCGTGAAATGGTTACTTTAATTTTGAGTATAGCATGTATGTGAGATGGGTTTATTCTTGGAAATATTAGGACATGGTATACATGTGACACTTCATCATATATGGACATGAGGTCGTAAGGATCATTATGATGTTATTTGTAGCGTGCAACCTTGTGCAGTTTTATTTTGTGCCAACCTATGAGATGTGACATGTCCTACCTTTTGCATTCAGATAAATTATAGATTATGGACTATGTTAGCAAACAAAAGTTTCTTATTTTATTTTGGGTGTGAATATGAAGATGTGGGTACGACGATTGCTGATGTAGAGCAAGTAGTGTGATAATTGTACATCATTGGAACTATTTTAGAAAAGGAGTTGTTGTTAGTCATTTCATTATTTGTAATCATTATATTGAGATACTCTCATTTGGAAAGTGGTTCTAGAAGGTGGGTTTAACTTTCATAAGGTGGATTTAACCTTCATATTGGGAAAGTTTCTCTGAGCGAAAAAAGGATCATCCTATCAACTCCTAATAGGGTTCCTAACTCAAAGAAATGAGTTTGTCCTTTAATAGAGATGGTGTACTAGTTATATTTATCTGATCCTAATAGGGAAATCTCTTGTAAGTGAGATAATTTATTATTAGTGCATTATCTGTGGGTTTCATCCCCATTGGGGTTTTTCCTTTAACAGAGTTTCTCCAAAAAATAATTCTTGTTGTTCTAATTTGTGTTACATTTGATGTTTTAGTTTTTCATTTACTATTTTGATATGAAAAGATAAAGTTTTATATTAATGACATAAGTCTCATTCACCCCCCAAGTTGTATCCAAGAGTGTCATGCTAGCGTCACCTATCATGTTAGAAAATCTATTGGACACTCTTTAAAAAAAAACAATGTAATATGATATTATTTAATAAATAAATATAAATGCAACTATAAATTATATCATTATTTAACCTCATAATGCACTTAGATACTATCTTGCTTGAATATATATCTATAACACAAGAAATAAGGTTTACTAGTTCAATTGGGTAAACCAATGATCTTGGGTTTTATTTTATATATTGCATTGGCAGGAATATGACTAACTAGACTCAAGAATTCTTAAGGATTGAGTGGGTACAATGATCCTTCATTACAATTCAAGTTGGTTGTGCAAGTGTGATTGATAAATACAAAGTTGGAGACTAAAAAGAGAGAAAAGATGGATTTCAAAATGCCCAAACAAACCAAAAGTAAAATAGAGCCCAACATCTATTTTAGAGGGACTATGGTGATTTGGTTGATATGTTTCTAGGACTACTCTGCACTTTCTAATGATTTAAATTGTGGAATATAACCAATGTCTTAAAAAAAATTATTCCAATCCTAGAATTGGTGCCACCTCTTTCTACACACATAAAATAGAGTAAATATTGTAGAGAGTGGGGTATGCCTCAATCAAACCCTTGGTTGCAGAATTAACCTTGAAATTGAAATAAAAGTGCGCTGATGAAAAGTAGAAGCTAGATCTAAAACATGAATTACCTTATAAATTTATTTTCCAATGCTTCTTTGAATGTAATCACAAGTGTTAATGCAATATCTTTGAATCCACACAAAATCCTAAAATAAAATCAATGAAAGAAAAGTCTTGCACAATGAATGTTGTAGTTTGCCATAATCCTTGATGGAGGAGTATGACTTGGAGACCTGAATGTTTGGATGCTAGAATGCTTGGAAATAATTGATAATGATATGACCTTTGTTAATATTGTATTTTAGAGTAATTATAATTTGTACATAGGTTTATGTAATCATTCATATATTTGTGTATGAAATTTGTATTAATATTTTCAATTTTGTGTTCAAATGAGGATATTGATACCTATGTAAAATATCTTTTTAATAATTTTTCAATCTATTTTGTATTAGAGCATGCATATTTGTTGCATTAAGCATATTTTCATATGTTGCATTAATTAATTATACATAGTCAAGAATATTAGCATGCATAGTATTATGCATAGTTGAGAACATGTTTACACATTGTACATACCATGCACTTCTAGTTTTTAAATCTATCTCTAGTTTACATTTTTTATTTTGAGTTAAAAAAAATTTAGCAATTACTCTCATTATTGTAATTCATTGTGCAACCCTGTAATCATCTAATCTTCCTATAAGAATTTGCAAATAGAAAAGATTGAACCAAGGATCTAGAGGTGAAAGAAAAGAACAAGAGAGATGATATGAATACAATGATTGATATTGAATTGATCCAATAAATTTACCTTTGATGATTTCATAATAGGAATCCTTATATAGGAAAGATGATAAGAGAGAATGATAAGGATCTGATAACCTATCAGCTATGCTAGGTGTAATCAAATGTCCACCAAATGTGGATCATCCTCCATTATGTAATGAAGTATGTGCAATAGGATTAGGATGATAATGTGATAAGAACACTAAATATGGATCTCACATCAAAAGTGGAATTTCTCCTACACCATGTGCTTAATTGAGGTGCAAACTCCTAGGTGTCTCAATGACAAACAATGATAAAATGCATTATATCTTAAGTAAGATTAAGTAAAGTATAATTAGGAATATTTAATTACACCAACACCCCCCCTTAAGTGCAAATTAGGGGAATGCACTTAAACTCACAATGCAAGATGGGTCTCGTCTACTAGGCCATGTTAGGTTAATAGGTACCCATGTACAATATGCAATGAAATACATGAAATGCAAAAGCTCTTATAAAGTGGAGAAAGAGGCAAAACCTCATTGAAAAAATCCTCCCCTAAAAAGAGAGAAGGAAAAAAGATGCATGAATGGATGGAGTCCTAAAGACCCCCCAAGAACTACATACATCATGTATATACAAAGAATTATCTCTCCATAAGAAGGATAGGTGGAGACATGATATCCCCCCCATAATGAAGAAGTTCCCATGTTGATTAAGAGTACCTAAAAATAATATATAAGCCAATGCTTACAAGAAACATGTATCCCCTTAGGAAGAAATAGATACATCAAATGATGAAGAAGACAATCCATGTGCAAATAGAAGGAGGAAGAAGATTAAGGTATCCATGCATGAATCTCTGAAGACTGAATAGATCTCTCCAAGATCGAAGAATCTATCACCTCATGTGATAAACCAAGTGAAGGAGGAGAAGAATCAAGAGTGTCAATCTCCAAAGAAGGTGAAGAAGTATCCTCGAATATGATGCTACCATCAAAGAAAAGATAAATCCCCTTATGTATGTCTCCCAAATATGCATCATGAGAATCAACAAATGCTGAAGAGGCATCCATCTAGTCATCACATTTTGCAAGATCTAAAACACTATGATCATCTTGTTGAATAGTAGAGCCCATATTTGAAGAAGCAGGAGGTGGAGGAGTAGGAAGCTCAACACTCATCTCAACAAAAAAATGATTCAAGTGTCCAAATTTCTCATCATATACATAATTATCCCTTGGAAAAGGGATGTGTACATCATAAATATCATCATCATCAACAACAAAATATGAAAAAGAATACAAGCGTGATGTATGATCAACAACTCCCATAGCTATGACATTTCTAGTCTCCATGTCTGTAATGTAGACATAATCAGGAGTGAACTCAAAAATTTTACCTTGTTCCCCATGTGTAATTTGGTAAATTAAAAGGAGATTAGTGGTCAAGGATGGTACATAAAGAACATCATTAAATTTCCCCTCTCCCATAGTGTTAGGATTAACAAGACAAAAATAATAGTTACATGCAAATATAACCAATATTAGAAAATAATAAGCCACGGAGAAAAGAAAAAAGACACAAAGATTTAATGTGGTTCATCCAATCCCTGGGCTACACCCACCAACAATGAGTCCAATATTATTATTATCCATTGATTACAAGCTAATTACAATCTGCAATCCCTTATAGCTCAATACCGCTACAAGAAGCTACTAAAACATACATCATAATGAAATCCGTAACCCTAGACAATTTTATACAAACTTATTTTTCCACTTTAGGGTTATAAATTTTTTACCCAAAAATAGCCAATAAATGTGGGTGACCGAACCCTAGCGAGGGCGGGGAGAAAAGTGTACAGTACTTCCCTGATAAATCAGCACAATATAACACATAGGAATAGAACCTTTCCCACAAAATATCATGAATGTGTTGTTACCCATCAAAATATTAGGATAATTACAACGCTCGATAGAAGAAACCATATCCATAGATGAAGCCATATGATGTGATGCACCTGAATCAAGAAGCCATTTACCTTTCTCGGGATGTGTGGAAGCCAAAAGTGCTTGTCCTTTACCTTTATCTTTAGATAATGATGGAGATGTAAAAGATACCAAATGTGTAGAAGGAGTAGACACTAATGAGGGAAATTGAAGGTTGTACTTCTGAATAATGTGAGTTATCTCATCAATATTATTTTGAAAACACTTACGCTCATAATGTCCTATCTTTTTGAGATAAGCACATTTACCTTTTTCATGAGGCTTAGGATCCTTATGTTGTTTCTTTCCTTTCCCATTAGAATTCTTTGAAGTGGACTCACTTGCAATGAATGCATGATGTGTGGAAGGCTTCAATTGACCCATGTGTGCCAACTTTGCTTGTTCCCTTGTGATTTGAGCTATAAATTTATCAAGAGAAGACAATTTGTATGCACTTCCAAGAGCATCCATAGTAGCATAGAATATAGAAACAAAGATAGAATAATCAGGACCAAGCTTGGAAAGAATATAAAAAGATCAATTGTTCATCCCCTTTAACAATGCCACAAGTAGAAAGCTCCAATATAATAGAATTGAACTTAGAGAAAAAGTCTTGAATATTATCAAAATCACTAGGATTTAGACCTATGAGCTCATTCTCTAATTTGAATTTTCTCATTCTATTAGGTTTACCAAAGAGTCCTTCTAATATGACCCAAGCATCATGAGGATGTGTTCAAGATGCAATATGAAAGTGAAAATTGTGAGATATGGATGATCTAAGAGAGCCAAGTGATTTATCCCATCGATCAAACTATTTTCCCCTTTCTGCAATACCTATAACTGGTTCTTGATCCTGCCTAAGAGTCATTCTAAGAAATCCAATACTCAACAAATGATCACTTAAAGATACTTTCCATTCATCGTAGTTATATTGAGTGAGTATTTTAACCTTTGAATTATCAATAATACAACCAAATAATGACCGATAACTACTGATAACTCCGTCAAATGACTAATGTAAATCAGAAAACTAAAATCCAAGTATTAACCAAGTTAAATTATAGCCCTAAATAGCCTATTTTTTAGAGTGATATATCCACCCCAAATCACTAAAATCTGATTGCAGATCTGGAAAGTAGACAAAAAATCATGCACTTTCAAAAACAAATTCATCTCAAAATGTTACCGTATGTGCCCAAAAAAAGCCCTGGAAGTTCCAGAAATTAGGAATAGGGAGGAACAATCATGAAAATCTACAATTTCTAATAAATCAAGCCACCAAATTGTAAAACTAATACCACTAGTGGATTCTTCAGACAATTCTACCCAAAATAATTTAAAAAAATTACTCGAAAAAAGGAACAAAAATGAGCAAGATACAACTCTTTGAAGTTGGACTGCAAAATAAAAAACTCCAATGGTGAAGGCAAAAATATTCCAACCCTTGTTGATGTCAGAAAATAATATGTAAAATTTGACGTCCATATGGATGTCACTGAAATGACCAATTTGGCCTATTTTGATGGCTAGATGGCTGTCAAAATTAAGCTCGTATGAGGGTGACATGGAAAAAAATTTAGCGGCCAATGATGATGTGGAACTGACGTAGGTAGGTGATGTGGGTCATACAAAAGATGATTTCATACACCATAGTACTGGTGTGGGAAAACATGTTGTTGTTAGGAATGGGAACACTAAGAGGTGGGGGGGGGTGAATCGGTGTTCACTGTATTTTAACTTTTTACTTTAACTGAATACTGAATTATAAATTCTTAAGTATTGAATTAAACATTCACATAAACATGAAACATGAAATCAACACATGACACCAATATGGTTATGAGGAAACCCAAATAGGTAAAAACCTCAGTGGGACTTGATACCCACTAATAATCTGCACTAGTGTTTTGTGATCCTTGTTAGAAGATCCTTTACCCTGTTAGGAGTAGCTTTACAATGCTTTTAGTACAGTAGACCTTGTTAAGGGTTAGACCCTATTAGGAGTCTTTTACAATGATCCCTGTTAGGGGAGTGGACTCACTGTCCTAGAGCTCACTGCTCAAATGATGAAGGCTACAACCTTCTGAATCAGATATGCACTATATCTGCAAGTGAACTGTTACTGTGACATTGCTTGTCAAATCAATTCCTTTGGTGCACTGATGCTTTGACCTCTTGCAAAGCTCTAATACATCTTATGCTCTCTTCACATAACTCTAATTTTCTTCTCACAACTCTATTTCCACTTCCATACCGAATACAATGGATTCACCTTATATTTATACGCTCATACCAATTATACAATTAGGTCAACCCTGTAACTAATTACAAATAATGCTTCCAAATGAATTGTCTTAAGCATGCTTACAATTATACATGTACATATATTGGCAACCTAAATACAATGGGTACATAGCCTCTATAACATTAATTTACAATCGCAAACCAAAATAGTTACTGTCGGCTCTATGCTCTGTTCTCTACTGGCACACATTGGCTGTGCAACTTCAACTGACTGTAACTTTCACATCTTTTCATATCTACTTATGCGCTCTTATACTAAGCATAAGTATAGTTTAACAACCTTAAATTCTATGGCGCATACCATAATTCATCCATACGCATGGGTGCAGGTGCTCTGAGTCTCTGGTGCTCTGTATGTTGTCCAGTCTTCAACACTTAATTGATTTTTGATGTTTACACTTAGTGCGCTGACTCCAAACTACTATATGACTTTGTTTCCATAATGAAAACACTATATCTATTCATATATTTCAGTATAGACAACTTTCCAACAAACTCCCCCTTTTTCATTGATGGCAACAAAGGAATATGGCCAAGTCTCTAACTGATCCTTTACACAAAAAACTTTTATCTTCTATACATTTTATACAAACTCTTATATCTCCCTATACATATATGTACTCCATATTCTATACAACTCCCCCTTTGACATTAATGACAAAGGTGCGTAAAAAAACTTTATCTACATACACTCACTGAGGGAAAACATCCGGATATGCAATCTTGAGTTTTTGGATCTCCTTCTTCCAAAAGGTTATCAGAGAATTGACTATTTGTAGATGCGCGCATAATGCATATTGAAGCTTCTCCATCTTCTCCAATTATTTTCTTGGACCTTGATCATATATTATCATGGTCGCATCAATCTCCTTTATGTTTTGATTGAGAATGTCTAGTGAGGGCGCAAGAGCATTCCTCAATTGAGTCTGTCTAGACCTTATCTTCTCCATTTCTTTCTCCACCTTCTCAATTATGTCCAACTAACCTTGATAGACATTGTTGCACATGTTTGCATTATTTTTTGTTTCTAGTACTAAAATCTTCACCTTCTCAATCATTGCCTCTGCATTTTTTATCTTCTTTAGATGGGCATCGGTGAACTTATCTTGATCCATGGATTCTGCAATGACTTTCCTTCCTTGGTCTGCAAACTCCTTCAATTATGTCTTACTAGACTCAAGAGAGTTCAATTCTAGTGAAAAATTACTCATTAGTTCATTAAGTCTCTTCTTTAAGTATTTCTCCTTTGTCACTACGGCCGCAGATTCTTCTAGGCTTGACAAATTTTCTTTGAACTGAGAGATGACTATGATTACATCATCAACTGAATGTACATTTACCATTTTCTTATCCTTTGGCAAAAAACTATTCAAAATATTTACTGATTCCACCAGGACAGGATTCCTCATTACTTGCTTCTCCTTCGCCTTCTCCATAGCTAGGATGCTAAACTTAATTAGGTCTTCTTCCTTCCAGGAGTCCAAATTGCTAGTATTAGGTGTGAAACTTGACAACAATGTCGAGGAGGGAGTGATGGGAGTGCTATCCATCACCTCCTGCTTCACTTTGACCAAATCAATAGAAGATTTATCTTTATTTTCTACCTCTACTCCTTTCTTTTCTTCTTCTTTCTCATCAGATATATTTTCTATGATTACTTCTTCTTGCTGAGTGGGAGGGGTATTGTTGCATAAGATTTTTACTTCCTCGGTGCTGACAAATGCTTCCTCAAACTTGTCCAAGTCCTTTTCAGTAGCTTCCATGGCTATTTCCACATTATCTATGATAATTGTGCTATCTTTGGGTGATTCTGACATGGGCGTTGAGTCTTGAGGACCCGTCATTGGTACATTAGTGGGCTTTGCCACTTTATCTTCCTTAATGGGTGCATGAGTGATGGGCACAGTGGTTGGTTTGATCTGTTGCTCCAACAACACCTTTTCAAAGGATTTTTTTGTTTCCTTCATAATCAACTCATAATATTTATTCATGATGTGAAGAGTCCTCATTTTATTTCTTAGGTGCAGCTTCACCAAATTCAATATCATTTTCTCTTCTTTAGAACATATAGGCAGAGTATCTTCTAATACTAAATCTCTTATTCTTTGATCTTCCTCATTAGCTTGTCTCTTTAGATGTTCTAAAATGTCCCATACATTATCTGGAATTTCTATTTTCAACTCAAGAACTATCTTTCTAAACTTTATCATATGTTTGATAATCATATCATGAATTTCTGTCTTATCAATCTCACTGTATGATTCATATAACTTCCCTATTTGATCAATTCTTCCCTCATCAACAATTCTAGAGCTCAAAACTTTAAGACTAGGCCTGAATCCTACCTTAGGAGGTGCTTGAATGTTTTTCCTACTCCTTAATGCTCATAAAGATGGATGACTAGTGCTTGCTTCTTTCTTCCTCTTGAATAAAGGCTTATACTCCGAAGGAGTATCTTTGGGCACAAAAGGAGTATTATCTTCTTTATCCTTTTGACTATCATCTTTTTCAATTTTTATCTTTTTCATCTTGGGATCTTCTTGTTCTTCTATTGCACTCTTCAATTCTAGGGCAATCTTCTCACCCCTTTCTTGATCAAGGTCTACTTGTGATACACCATGAATCCTTAGAATCTCTAATGTGACCTTTGCAACCTTTCTTTTTGTTGCAGCACTATTCAGCTTAGCATCAACTTCTCTAGTCTTCTCTTCATAGGTTCCCCACCTGGGTTCATTGACATTCTTAGGGGCTGATAGTAGTACTTGTGCATAAGCTTCAAGAACTTGTTATTCAACCTCATACCCAAGTGGATGAATCCACTTAGTCCTAGGTTCTATAGCTTCCATACATGTAGTATCAATCTCCACCATGAAGCATATTGTATCCTTATACTTCTCTACAATACTCTTAGGAATCATGTACCTCATCTTCATTCTTGCTCTAAAAGTCTCAATTCCAGGGTAATGTAATCTCTAAGTGTGGTTTCTATGGTTTCCTTGTTCGATATCTGATGCATGGTAGGAATGGACTTGTCTAGATACAAGTCTGACACTTTACCAACTATATCAAGGTACATATAGATGATTAGGGACCCAAACCTGAATACCTTAGTCTTATCATGTTTGATGGCTTTCATATTGTCTATCAATTGTGCGTGCAAGATCTCACACAAGTTGAACTCTCCATCTTCTTGCACAAGATGGATGGCTACTAGAATAGTGCCCACAGACACACTATTCAGCCTGCTAGTGTGATGAAATCTGTAACCCAATATCATTGATATCAACTTGATGTCTAGTTACTTTATAGGCTCAATGGTCATGCCACGCTTATCACTTTTGGATTTACAGACTTTCTCCACCATTTTCCTGACATCCTTACCCATAGGAAGGATGGCACCTATCTTAGAAAGGCCTTTCATCTCATGAATTAGGTCTCCTATTATTCTTACTGTACATCTCCAATCTAAAACAATTCATCATGGATTCTGGTCAATAATATCTTAATCCATTCAATTTCATAGAATTCATATGTCCTGGCATACTCAACAATGGGGTGATCATTCCATTTTGTGTATTCATCCATGAAGGTTTTGTCTAGTTTTAACATTGTGTCCATGTGTGCCCTTAACCTATCTAGTCCAACAGGTTCCTTCTTATAATAGATGTAAGCCCTTATGTCTTCTACATGCATGATGCCCATCAGCATGTGGTAGAATGCTCCCTCTAAATCATCTAGGGTTGATTTAAATGGGTGCCTCTTGAAAATATACCTCTTCTTATTAGTAACATCAAAAATAATAGGAGTGGCCATGACTTACTTGATATTTTCTTTCCAAATGATCTCTGAGATGTTCTGACGGTTTTTGAATTGGTGCAATGAGCTAGGGTTTCTACAATCGATCAAATGCACTACAATTACTAATAGCTCAATCTCCAAATCTTCACAACAACTTCCAAGGCTCAATCTACTCTCCAATCACTCTAAATATGAATGCAATGAGTGAATAAACAACTTTATGTGTACTTAAAGTAAGAAATTCACCATTAATGCAACTCACATAAACCAAGTTGTCACTTCAAATTTTCAAACTCAAGTTCTGCTAACAATCAGCATGTGCTCTCTTGCACAATGATTCCTATACACTTCAATAGCTTAAGTCAAAAGGCGCATACTCTGAGGATGAGTATACTAGCCACGTAGGGGTCTAGAGCTAAATTATCTCGCCCTATGACCCTGAGGGCCATTTAAGTAGATGTAGAGGGTGCGTCCACTTGGGATGCATCCAATACATTTTTTTCTTCTGACCAAATCAAGCTCACATCTTCTGAGGCCTTCACAAACTTGACTTCTACTTCAGGATCCAAAACTGGTTCTTCGGTCTTTTTAGGGCTTTCTTGACCTTGCATCCTTGATCTACAAAACTTTGAGATATGTTTAACCTTGTTATAGGTGTGACAAATCACTGGAGGTCTATTATTCCTTGCCATATTGACATGAGTCACCATTTTGCATGTTCTGGCTGAGTGACCATTATAGTTACATATCTGACATGTAACATTCTGAGAACTTCTAACATTTGTCTGATTCTAATTTCTTTGATCATGTTGAATCCTGCTCTTCTTACTAGTCTTGAAATTTATTTCTCTATGACCAAATTTATTACATGTATAACAGTAACCATTAAAATTTTTTACCTCTGAATAGTTCCTTGCAATGTGTCCATGCTTGTTACATGCAAAACAAGTGCGTTCTACAAGCTTGCACTCATTCCTAGGAGGACCACCATTGTCTTTGGTTTGATCTTCAAACTTCTCATTATCAGTAGAGTTCTTTTGTGAATCCTTTCTTGCTCGTATACTATCCATCTGATTTTGTGCTTCATTGTATCTGTTACAGCTAGTGTCTCATTTGATTCTTCTTGCATATAACTATGATTCTACCAATTCAGCACTAGTGTGTAATTTGGCTATATGATTCTTTGACTTTTTTAATTTAGACTCCAAGCTTTCTTTGTTGTTTCTTAGGTCCAAGATTTCCATGTTTTCTTGCCTTAGTTCTTCATTCAACTGAAGGTTTTCTTTGATCTATTCATCACAGACTTCCTGATTATTAGTCAACTTATCATCAAACTCTTCAAGTTGTTCTTTCAAGGACTTATTTTCTTCATTCAGCTTCTTGATTTTTTCTTCAAGATCATTGCTAGAGCATCCTTTCAAATCCTTTCTTATTCTTTTGATAACTAATTGAGCATCATTGAATTTTTCTTTTAGTTCTTCAATTTCTTTTTTTGAATTGTCCAGGTCTTCAAGAGCTACTTCAAGATTCTTCTTCAAATCTTCTTTGTCCATGATCTCCTCAAGTGGTTAAACTTCTTTGATGAGGACCAGAGCTTTGATACCAATTGTTAGAAATGGGAACACTGAGAGGCGGGGGGGGTGAATCAGTGTTCACTATATTTTAACTTTGTACTTTAATCTGAATATTGAATTATAAATGCTTAAGTACTAAATTAAACATTCACATAAACATGAAACATGAAATCAACACATGACACTAATATGGTTATGGGGAAACCCAAATAGGTAAAAACCCTTGTGGGACTTGATACCCACTAATAATCTGCACTAGTGTTTTGTGATCCTTGTTAGAAGATCCTTTACCCTGTTAGGAGTAGCTTTACAATGCTTTTAGTATAGTAGACCTTGTTAAGGGTTAGACCCTATTAGGATTCTTTTACAATGATCCTTGTTAGGGGAGTGGACTCACTATCCTAGAGCTCACTACTCAAATGATGAAGGCTACAACCTTTTGAATCAGATATATACTATATCTACAAGTGAACTGTTATTGTGACACTGCTTGTCAGATCAGTTCCTTTGGTGCGTTGATGCTTTGACCTCTTGCAAAGATTTATTACATCTTATGCTCTCTTTGCATACCTTTTCTATGCTTCTCACAACTCTATTTCCACTTTCATACTGAATACAATGGGTGCACCTTATATTTATGCACTCATACCAATTATACAATTAGGTCAACCCTATAACTAATTACAAATAATGCTTCCAAATTAATTGGCTTAAGTGTGCTTACAATTATACATGTACATATGTTGGCAACCTAAATACAATGGGCAAATAGCCTCTACAACATTAATTTACAATCGCAAACCAAAATAGTCACTGTCAGCTCTATGCTCTATTCTCTAGTAGCACACACTAGCTATGCAACTTCAACTGGCTGTAACTTTCACATCTTTTCATATCTACTTATGCTCTCTTAGACTAAGCATAAGTATATAATAATAACCTTAAGTTCTAGGGTGCATACCATAATTCATCTGTACGCATGGGCATAGATGCTTTGAGTCTCTGGTGCTCTATATGTTGTCCAGTCTTCAACACTTAACTAATTTATGACCTTTACACTTAGTGCACTGACTCCAAACTGCTATATGACTTTATTTCCATAATGAAAATACTATATCTAGTCATATAATTTAGTATAGACAACTTGCCAATAGTTGTGGCAGGATGCCACTTGTCTAGATCTAATTTGTGGTCGTAGGCCTGAGGTGGTGTGTTGGTGTGGCACAATCAACCATGTGGCCGCTAAGAGGTCACTACTTAGTGGTCTCATAGGGTGTCACATGGCATATTTTTTTTGGGTGGAGGAGCCATGGTAGCGGTGCCATGATCTCTGCTAGGGTGATGGGATGCTCAGGTGGTAGTGTGGGGATTAATCCCACATTACCAGTGGGATGGGTTTCCAAACCCTTATTATATGAGGGCTTAGCTATTAATCCAAACACCAAGCACAGTGTCCACTCGGGCACAAAGTCAAATTTTGGCTTGAGATCTACTCGACTCGATCCCAGGTGAGATTTGCTGAGATTTGGGCTCGTTCAACTGTCTTGACTTGATCTTTGAGCTTGGGTAGGTCACCACAGTGAGCTAGATGTCAAAGTGAAAATGTTTGTTGCAACCGAAATAAGACTTGTCCCACATGTAGCAAGTAGTGGGCTTCTATTTTTTTTATATGCAAATGATCCCTTTGTTAAGTAGAGATAAGAGATAGAGCTCGTCTTCATTCTTGGGTGTGAGCTTAGTTCCTAATTCTTGTTCCCATGTCAGTTCAAGTGATTATGATGATGTCACACCACTTTGTGATTAAATCAAACATTGGAAACAAAGAATATTCTCTTTGTTCCTTGGAAATAAATTTAGGGCATGTACCTAGCACAAAGACAGATAATACACTCTTTGTTCCTTGGAGATAAATGCAAGTCACATACCAAGCCCGAAAAGGAAATTTTACACAGAAAAAAATTTCTGAGAAATAAAAGAATTAAAAAATTTATTTTTTTTTCAAAAATGTACCACAAAGGTGTAGATTGGGCCATACAGCTCGATTTGCAAAAAAAAATTCTCAATTTGGACTTTCACCAAATATGGGTGAGTTTATAGTCAATCTTAACTGAAACAACCTCCCAGATGCAATGATGAAGTCATATCTAACCCAAGATACTTCCACAAAATGTTGGTCTTCTGATTTGATATTTGGACCTTCAACACTTGCAACAAGATCTCTCCCAATAGACTAATCAAAATGCTCCAATGTCTCTGATATCATGTAAGAATTTTCAAATAGAAAAGATTAAACCAATGATCTAGAGGTTGAAGAAAATCACAAGAGAGATGATATGAATGCAATGATTGATATTCAATTGATTTAATGAATTCACCTTCTATAATTACATAATAGGCCTCCTTACATAGGAAAGGTGATAAAAGAGAATGATAAGGAGATGATAAGCTATCACCTATGCTAGGTGTAATCACATGTCCACCAAATGTGGATCATCCTTCATTATGCAATGAAGTATGTGAAATAGGATTAGGATGATACTATGATAAGAGTACTAAAGGTGGATCTCACACCAAAAGTGGAATTTCTCCTACACCATGTGCTTAATTGAGGTGCAAACTCCTAGGTGTCTCAATGACAAACTAAGATGCAATACATTATCCTATGTAAGATTAAGTAAAGTGTAATTAGAAATATTTAATTACACCAACACTTCCAATACTATAATCATTTTACATCTTATGAAATGTAACGATTACATTCTTCCTCACTCCTTGTGGAAAGTGTTCTTGTTTTTTGTTTGATGCTAGAGGTGCTTGTGTTCTAAAATTCAACATGGTACATAGTATGGATTCAATAAACCCCTTCTCAAATTTTAGGAATTCATTTTATCAAGGCTTTGTAGGGTCTCCAAATTTCTATTTTAATGTAAATTTATGATAGAAACAAGACAACACACCCAACTAGGGGGGTGAATCAATTGTGTCCAAAAACTCAAAAAACCTTTATTAACTCTTATCCTTAAATCCCAAATCTTCTATATGAACATTGTTTACTAAAAAATTTGTCCTTATAAATAATAATTTAATTTCACTCTATAACAATTTCTTTTAAAGAAAAAATAAGAAACCACACTTGGGTAAATGAAGAATTAGTTTCCCTTTGAATTAAGGTATATCTCCCTTTAAAACATTTTTAATAAATAAAAACCATACTAAAAATAAATCTAAACATACTTTTAACTAGAAATTAATAAAGGAATTGCTAACATTCATACATCAATATGAATTGAATGCAATTTTTGAAATAAGAATTTTAGAAAATAGAGCACACAAACTCTATTTCAATGAAGATAAAATCAATTTGGTTGAACTTATTGTTAGAAATAGACCCAAGAGATAACTGAGAGGGGGGGGGGAGGGGGGGTGAATCAGTTATCTACAAGATTCAATTCTTTATCTAATTAAGTATAGAAGAACATTAAGCATAAATATAACAAGATAATACTTAACAAATCACCAAAATTTTGGTTATGGGGAAACCCAAATAGATAAAAACCCCAGTGGGAATTAACACCCACTAAGAACTTCACTAGAGTATTATGATCCCTATTAGAAGATCTTACAACCTTGTTAAGAGTTGATCTTTACAATGCATTAAGTATAGTGACATGGTCAAGGGTTGGACCCTGTTAGGAGTCTTTTACAATTAACCCTATTAGGGGTGAGGACACACTGTTTGGGAGCACATTGCTCAAAGGGGTGAAGGCTACAACCTTCCATTTAATAGATACACACTATATCTAGATCTTTGGTGAACTACAAGGTAGACCTATTGTCTTGATTAGTTCTAATGAATAGAATACACTTTCTTTTTTGTTACATATACCTTCTACTGATGGCTCAGTACTTTGCACCTTCTGCTCTACTCTATTTCTTTTAACTATCTTCCATGCTTAGCATTAATAATTGACTGCCTATAAATATCTTCCTCTAAATGATATAATCAAGTTAGCCTATTAGAACCATCTTGAAATCATATTAGAGAAACAATATAACTCTTGAATAATATCACAGTTTTCTCTACTAAGCATGCAACACAAATTGGGATTGCACAACTCCATAGGAGTAAGTGCATTGCTTCACACAGTCGGCTCCATCAATTAAACTATAACTGTATTCATATGTTGAATTATGTCATGCGCTCTTAACCAAAAATTATTAACTCTCCTCTAAACATAAATCCAAGCATGCATACCAAAATGGTAGGTGCAACTACTACAACAATAAATTATAAACACTATCGGCTCTACCAAATTAGCTCGGGAAACTGTGACTGTCAATTGGAGACTTCATAATTCAACTTTTACTACACATTTGACCCTATATCCATGAACATAGCATCATACATATGTCTACAACATAACTATAAATGTGCAAGGCTTTACTACAAATGTACTACAAATCACATACATAACTCTTCCTAGGACCTGTCAGGAACACCACTAATACAAACAACTATATTATTGTCTTTACTCATAATCAACCTTTGCATATATGATATCATGTTGATAACATATCCATACAACATATGCTCAAGGCTCTTTCCATCAATCTTCTATACATGTATCTTATCATATGTTGTCATCAACGACAAACATATAGTCAACAATCTGGCTTGCTGGTAAATCTCCAACAATCTCCCCCTTTGACATTGATGGAAACATATGGAATGAAAAACACCACCAATCCAAATGAACAATTATTTTATAACATTCTCCATTTCCTCAATAAAACTCCCCCAAGTATGGATCCTCCATCTACTACTGAAGGCTCTAAATATCTATTGCTATATACTTCCTCTATTGATGCTTACTCCTACTTTCTTGAATATACTCCCCCTTTCTAGATAAGAACAACTATTTTTTTTTTTCATGACTATATAGTACTCCCCCTTTGACATCAATGGAAAAGGGCACCAAAACAATTAAGCATAGGTACTACTCCTGAGGTAGAGTACTAAACCATGTTGGCATTAAGTATGTTTGTCATTAGTGACAACACTTATTCAGACTCTGTGTGTTTACTGAGCTCATCTAGAATAATAGTGTTTACCAAGTAGACTGAGCTTCGCAATGCCTACCGAGTTATCATTACCAAGTGATGAGATGAGCAGTGTTTACCGAGTGCCAGCATGGTAAACAGGGAATTCAATTTCTACCGAGTGACACTATATCTACCGAGGCTCCAGTATATACCGAGTTTGAAACTACAACCGAGTGGTTAGTATGGACCGAGCCTCCACTTCTACCAAGAGCATGATTATGTTGAGTATTGTAGTGGATGTTGAGTATCAAAAAGTCACCGAGTTAGTTTGCAGGAACTTTGTAACTATATTTGGGCTGACTCAGTAATATTTGTGTTAGCTTGTTTAAGAGCTAACTTTGTAATTATTTTGTAATTGTTTTGGATTGATATATAAACAATGTTTTTTATCATATCCAAGGTGTGAATAAGCAAGAAGTGTGTAACAAAAAGAATATGTGCATATGTGAAGATGCAAGAAAGGTAGAGATAAGTGAATTACAAAGGGCTACAGCAGTATAAGGAGTAGCAGAGATATATCTATCATAGAAGGTAATCAGTACATCTAAGAATCTCAATCAACAAGTACAGTTGCAAGTAAGAGATCTACTGTTTCATCCTAACAGGTGATTCAGCCCCCAAATCCTTTAACAGGGTAGACTTAACAGTCTTTTGTAAAATCTCTTAACCGAGTGCATACTTCATTGTATGTTTGTAAATCCTCTAACAAGGTGGACCTAGTAGTCCTAATTGCTCCTAACAGGGTAGATCATCAAAAGTGCTCATTGTAAGCCTTAACCGGCAAACTTTATACTGCAGTATTGAAGTTTTGTGGGTATCATCCCCACCCTAGGTTTACTTTCTATTTGGAAGGTTTCTGGGTCACCAAATGTGTGTGTTCAAAGTGTTATGAATGTTTTATGCTTTCAGTTTCTCATGCATGCAATCAGAACAATTAGCTAAATGTTATTTGGAATATGGTTAAGATCTGAAATTGATATAAAAGTTTTGAAGTTACTAATTCACCCCTCCCCTCTCAGTAACTTGGCTAGTCTTGAATATTTCCAATAATTGGTATCAGAGCTTTGTGGTTCTCAGGATAAAGTTTGACAGCTTGAGAAAAGATCTAGCACAATGGAGATATTCATACTTAACAAAGTAATTGAAAATGAAAAGCTAGATCTAGAAATGGCCATAGCTCAACTCAAGGAAGCAAAAGAGCATCTTTCCCAATCCCTAAAGAGAAGGAAGGAACTTGCAAATCAGATGAATGACCATTAGTATGTTGAAGAAAAGGTTGAAGGCTTTTTCCCTTCAAGCAGCTCAGATGAAGTAAACAATGCAATCAAAGAACTTCTAGAAAAGAGTGGATCTCTACACGAAGAAGTAAGAAAATTGAAAAGAGAACAGGAAATTTAGTCAACAAGATTTTGTGAAATCTTGGAACAAAGAAAAAAGATGAAAGATGAAATAGATGGAAAGAACAATGAAATCCAGAATCAAACTCTTCAGCTAGAAAACCTTATTAATCAAGTCTCCAATGCAAATGAAGAAATCTTGACTCTAAGATCAGAAAATGAAAGGATAAGAGAGGAGCTAAGATCTGAAAAGCAAATCAATTTAAGATTTCTGAATGACCTAAACACTGAAAGGAAAATCAATGAGAGAATGATGAAATCTCAAGAAGATATGAATCAACTACATAAGCAAAAAGGAAAAGCAGGACTTGGATACAAAGAAGAAGGTGAATCCTCCAAACAAGGTACTCAAACAAATCAGAAACCTAGTTGTAATCACTGTGGCAAAATTGGTCATACTTTAAACAAATGTTGGAACAATGTAAAAGAAAAATTCAATGGAAAATGCTACAATTGCAATCAGCATGGTCATAAAGAAAATGAATGCAAGGAGAAACCAAGATTTAAAGGCAAATGTCACAAATGTAACAAACAAGGTCACAAGGCATCAGAATGCAGATCTAAAACACCCAATCTAGTAGAACAAATTGTGAAAGCAATATTTGGTTGGGCTTACAACACTTGGTGTAGGTGTCATTGTTGTGGAGAATATGGACACATTGGCATAAATTGTGTAAGGCATCACTTGAGAAAAAGGGATACTACCATAAGATGTTATGCATGCACTAAACTTGGTCACATAGCCAAAAATTGCATGAATATAGGAAAAGTTGAAGATGAAAAGAAAGAAAAAGAAGATAGCATCAGGAAGCAAATGAGACAATAGTGGATTCCTAAATCTACCGAGAAAACTAGTCCAAGTAATGAAGTCACTCATGAAGAGGGTGGCTCTATCAATTCCAACTAAGTCTCCAAGGAAGCATTAGAACTGTATCTTCATAGAAAAATTCCAAACAGTTCCTAAATTGAGAACAAAGAAAGATCCAAATCAGTATGTAAGATACAAGAAGATCACAGGAAGGTCGGTATCAGTTACCACCCAGCAAGGTTAGGAGTAACCTAATTTCATATGGTTACCAAGTAAGGTCAGAGCAGTATGAATTTGTATGTTCACCGAGTTGTGGAATCTTCATTAAGAAATTAATGCATAGTGGATGACAGTCAGTCTAGTTCAATACCCTAATTCCTACGGAGCATTAATGACAAAATTTTAACAAAAAGCATGAAATTGAGTTCATTCTTCACCGTGAATATCAGCATATTGAGCATTTCCTAGTGCGATCAAGAGATTAGAAGCAGAGCAGTAGGAAATTGAAGATGCTGTTATTGAGAAAATGGGAAAATGGAAGTACTCACCTGATGATATGGCTTCTCAAATTCTAGGTGTTCTATTGGATAAAGTTAAGATGAGATGGTCCAATGCAAGGCAAACTGTCAAGGACATATATGCTCAAACCTTAAGATAATTGATGCCAAGTTTGAAAAATGCTGAAATCAACAAGGCATTGATAGAAAATGAGTGCAAAATGACACTAAAATTCAACAATTGTTTGATTTTGATCAAGGATATAGAGTCAGTTGTGAAGAGTGCAAATTTTAGTTGGAAAAACATCTATCATCTTCACAAATTGAGTGTTGAAACTATGATAATAAAAGATATTGAAGAAGAAGAAGAAGAAGCAATTCAGATAGATAATGTTGAGGAATAAGCTACCAAGGAAGGAAAGAAGAATGATGAGGAAGATGATCTAGTTTGGATAGCTATAGAGGTAATTGCCTCACTTCCTCACTCTCTAGAAAAAGTTGCTACATCTAGCCCGGAGATAGCTTCAAGTGTGATTGTGACAACACCTATAGATGCATCAAATGTCCAATCATCACTAGCATAGCTCAATGTATCAATGATAGAAGTGGCTACCACTTCATCCACCAAGTTTCAGCCTCCATCTTCCACTGAGTTGCAGTCTCCAGCACCTCCTTCAGTTTTGAGTTTTTCAGCAGCAAGTACTTTAGTTTTGGATAACTTAGTAAGTACTTCAGATTCTACAGTTGTAAATAATTTAGTTTTGGGTTTATCAAGTATTCCAGTTAGCATTCCATTAGTTAAAGTCTATCATTTTTCACTACAAGTCCTACTATGTCTACAATAATTTCTACTACAAAGGCATTAAGTACAATGATAGTTGGACCTAAGGTTCAACCGAGTATAAGATTTTTGAGCAGGAGTAAAGATATAGAAGAAGATTTAGATTTAGATGAGGAGATAGAGATTCCACAATTAGATTTTGCAAATCTTTCAGTAGACCAAATGCAAACAGTTGGTGAACTCCTCCAAAAGAAAGCAAAGCAGAAGAAACTAAAAGAAGAAAGAGATAGGAATTTAAGATCATTGAGGATGCCAAGAACATTTTGACAAAAGCAATAGGTGTTGAGGTTGATTCCTCTCAACACATTTTGTTGTAGTTGGTAGAGGCAGTAAACAAGTTCAATGAGGATTCTTTTGGATCAAACAAGTTGCTTGAGAAGGCTGAGAAGAAGTTTGACAATAAATTACTTGAGTGTATTGCTCAGCGAATAGCTATCAATCAGGTAGGGTTATCTTCAATTTTGACTAACATTGAGTCCTCCTATTCTAAGGTAACATCATTTTTTGTCAAAGTATGTAATGTTATCAAGTTCTCAAAGGAGATTAAGGACAAAATAAATAAGATTGATGAGGATCTAAAGGTCAGTGCACAAAAGTTGCAACTTGAACCTAGTTCAAGCTCTGCACATCATATGAAAGTTGGATTCCTATCTGATAAGTAGTTAGAGTTATTGAGAGAAGATATAAGGATCAGGTCAACATTAATAGATATTCTAAACATGATCCTTCCCATAATGGATACAATGTAGAAGCATATTGCCCACTCAAAAACATTGATCCATGACAATTAGTTTTCAATTGCAGATCACATGATTGAACTCTCTGCAAAAGTCCAAGTTGCACTCCATACATGCAAGATTTTGCAAGAGAATTGGGATAGAACTCTGGCACTGATTGGCAAGGTACATTCTAATTTTCTCTCACATTTTTGCATCTTCATGTAAAATATTTGTATATACACCTTTGGCATTATTGTCAAAAAGGGGGAGAAAGTATATAAGATAGGGGGAGATATATGGAAAGATATGAAACATATGAAAGGGGTAAAAATATATGAGAGAAATAGGAAATATGAGTATGAGGTGAAATAAGATATTTGTATATTTTTATACTGTATGGGGAGTCATGAAATGAAATATACAACAAATTGACAAAGACAAATTTTGAAAAATCAAAAATAGATTCAGCATGAGTTTTGTATATAAGTTTTGGGCAATAAGTGTTTTTGTCACTAATCCCAAAGGTGGAGATTGTTGGCATTAAGTATGTTTGTCATTAGTGACAACACTTATTCAAACTTTGTGTGCTTACCGAGCTCATCTAGCATAACAATGTTTACCGAGCAGAATAGTGTTTACCGAGCAGACCGAGCTTTGCAGTGCTTACCGAGTTATCATTAACGAATGATGAGATGAGCAGTGTTTACCGAGTGCTAGCACAGTAAAAAAGGAATTTAGTTTCTACTGAGTGACACTATATCTATCGAGTCTCCAGTATATACCGAGTTCAAAACTACAACCAAGTGGTTAGTGTGGACTGAGCCTCCACTTCTACCAAGAGCATGATGCTGTCAAGTATTGTAGTGGATGCCAAGTATCAAAAAGTCACCGAGTTAGTTTGCAAGAACTTTGTAACTATATTTGGGCCGACTCAGTAATATTTGTGTTAGCTTGTTTAAGAGCTGACTTTTTAATTATTTTGTAATTGTTTTGGATTGATATATAAACAATGTTTTGTATCATATCCAAGGTGTGAATAAGCAAGAAGTGTGTAACAAAAAGAATATGTGCATATGCAAAGATGCAAGAAAGGTAGAGATAAGAAAATTAGAAAGGGCTATAGTAGTATAAGGAGTAGTAGAGATATATCTATCACAGAAGGGGATCAGTACATCTAAGAATCTCAATTAGCAAGTACAATTGCAAGTAAGAGATCTACTATTTCATCCTAACAGGTGATTCAGCCCCCAAATCCTTTAACAGGGTAGACTTAACAGTCTTTTGTAAAATCTCTTAACCGAGTGCATACTTCATTGTATGTTTGTAAATCCTCTAACAAGGTGGACCTAGCAGTCCTAATTGTTCCTAATAGGGTAGATCATCATAAGTGATCATTGTAAGCCTTAACTGGAAAACTTTATACTGTAGTATTGAAGTTTTGTGGGTATCATCCCCACCCCTATTTTACTTTCTATTTGGAAGGTTTCTGGGTCACCAAATCTAAGTGTTCAAAGTGTTATGAATGCTTTATGCTTTTAGTTTCTCATGCATGCAATTAGATCAATGAGCTAAATGTTATTTGGAATATGGTTAAGATCTAAAATTGATATAAAAGTTTTGAAGTTACTGATTCACCCCTCCCCTCTTAGTAACTTGGCTAGTCTTGAATATTTCCAACAAACCATTCATCAGTCACTGAGGACTGATGCACTCCTACAAACTCTAATCAAATTTAGGGAAGGGAATTACTCCCATCTTCCCCTTGAGATACTAAAAAGTATCCTTAGGTAAAGGCCTTGTGAAAATGTCTACTAGTTGTTCATTTGTACTTACATAGTCCATTTTTACTTCTTTTTATGCAAGTTTCTCTCTTAGGAATTGATATTTTATCTCAATATGTTTTGTCTTTGCATGCATCATAGGATTCTTTGACATATTGATAGTGCTAGTTTTATCACAATGAATAACAATAGGATAATCAATTTGAATACCAAAATCCTTTATCATCTGCTTAATCTACACAATTATAGAACAATTCAATGCTACTACTACATATTCTGCTTCTGCTATGGATTGAGAGATACAACTTTTCTTCTTTCTTGTCCAAGTAAAAATTCTATCACCAAGAAATATTGCACCTCTAGATGTGCTCTTCCTATCATCAACACAACCTTCCCAATCTATATCTATATACACATGTATCTCTACATTTTCTAAATTAGGATACCATAAACTATAGTCTATAGTTCCTCTCAAATATTTGAATATCCTCTTTACTGCCATGAGATGAATTTTTTTAGGTTCTACTACAAATCTTCCAAAAATACCAACTACATTAGAAATATCAGGTCTAGTTTGAGTAAGATATACGAGTTTACCAATCATAGACTTATATAGGGTTATGTCTACTGCAATAGAATCATGATCTTTTGAAAGCTTACATCTAGTAATCATGGGGGTACTTACTGGCTTGCAATCATCCATCTTGAATTTCTTTAGTATCTCTTTCACATAATTTCTCTAATTAATGAATATACCTTTGTCATTCTATTGCACATTCAATCCCAAAAAGTACTTGATAGGTCCAATCATGCTCATTTCAAATTCACTCTACATCTCCTTGGAAAATTCAGCACTTAGCTTGTCATTACCTCCAAAGATAATGTCATCAACAAAAATGACAACAAGTAGTAATCCATTATATGTTTCTCTTATGAACAAATTGTAGTCTACAGCTCCTTTCTTGAATCCAATCTTTGTCAAGTAACCATCTAATCTTTCATACCATGCTCTAGGGGATTTCTTGAGTCCATAGAGGGCTTTCTTCAGTCTCCAAACGATATTAGGTTTGTCTGATAAGGTAAACCCTTTAGGCTTCTCTATGTAAACTTCTTCTTTTAGCTCTCCATTTAGGAATGTTGACTTGACATCCATCTGGTATACCTTAAAGTCCTTGAATGTAGCATAGGCCAAAAACAACTTTATGGCTTCCAATCTTCTTACAGGGGAAAATGTATTAGAATAATCAATTCCTTCTCTCTTCACATATCCTTTACATACTAGTCTTTCTTTGTTTCTTACCACTATTCTATCTTCATTCATCTTATTTTTGAATATCCACTTAGTTCCAATCACATTCTTATCACTAGGCCTAGGGACCAGTTCCCATGTATCATTCTTAATTATTTGATCTAGCTCTTCTTTCATTGCATCATGCCAATTTGAATCATTACATGCATCTTCAATACTTAAGGGTTCAATATGTGATAGTAAACACACCTTTTCATTTGTTGTGGAACTCTTTCCTTTTAATCTTGTCATGACTTTACTCTTCTGATCTCCAATGATGCCTTCCTTTGAATGATATCTAGATGTGAATTTAGGAACATTAGGTGTGACTTTCTCATCTAATTTCTACTTTTATTCTTCACTTGTTTCAGGGTCATTGAATAATACATCAATGCTATCAAAAATTTCATCAACACCTATTTCTCTAGTGGTAGGTCTAGGTTCTTCTTTAATCATAGGTGCATAATCATGATATCTTTCTTGAATCATAAACTTCTCATAAATCTCAACATGAGCACTTTCAATGATCTTCTTCAACCTCAAATTAAAACATCTATAAGCTTTTCTTTTAGTAGAGTAACCAAGAAAAAAACCTTCATCGCTTCTTTCATCAAACTTGCCAATAGCTTCATCTCCCCTAATGTAGCACTTGCTTCAAAATATTCTAAATTATTTTACTGTAGGAACATTTCCAAACCATATCTCATAAGGTGTCTTGTTTGTGTCTGGCCTCAATTGAATTCTATTAATAGTATAGACTACAGTATTGACCGCATCTCTCCAATACATATGTGTGACCTTTCCTTGAATCATGATGGTGCACACTCTATAAAGTATGATCCTATTTCTTCTTTCTACAATTTCATTATGCTGAGGGGTTCTAGGTGCAATTAACTGTATTTTTTATCCCATGTTCTTCGAAGTACTCATAAAATCTGTCAGAGGTGAATTATCCTCCTCTATCTGATCTAAGACACTTTATCTTCAATCCAGTCTCATTTTCAACCTTAGCTTTGAATATTTTTAACTTCTCAAATGCCTTTGATTTATCTTTTAAGAATGCAACCCACATCATTCTAGAATAATCATCAACAACAAAAATGAAGTACCTTTCACCATAGTAGGATCTTGTTTGAGTTGGTCCACATAGGTGTGTATGTATCAGATCCAATTTGTTCTTTGTCGAATTATGCTTGCTTCTGAATAAATTCCTTATATTATTTCCCATCACACATTCCCTACATATTGTATCTATTGGTTTTTCAATGCTAGGAAGATCTCTTATTTCCTTTACATTTCTTATCTTCACTATATTCTCAAAATTTATATGACATAGTCTTTTGTGCCATAACCAACTATCATCTACTTTAGAAACAAAACAACTTGCTTCAGGATTAAGCTAAAAAAAATTACCTTTAGTCTTTGAACCTAATGAAATCATTGCACCTTCCTTGTTGTTAATGATACACTTTTTGTCTTTGAATTCTAACTGATATCCTTTGTCAAGCAACTGTCCAACATTTAGTAGGTTATGTTGCAAAGCATCAACATATAGAACATCATTAGTGTTGTTCTTTCCATCCAAGGTGATAGCTCCTTTACCTATGATAGGTTTAGGAGTGTTGTCACCAAATTTAACCATGCCACCTTTGTACCTATCTAGATGTAAAAATCTATCTTTGTCTCTTGTCATGTGATGTGAGAAATCACTATCAATGATCCAATTTGTCCTGATGTCTGCTTGTGAAATCAATGCTAACTCTTGTGCATTCTTTTCATCTTCAAGGTCCATTTCATCAAAAATTCTCTCCACATCTTCAAGAGAAATGAAACCAATTTCATCTTCTACTAAATCTTTATCTGATACTCCATCTTCAGCATATAACATTCTTTTGTATACTTAGGCTTGTAATTAGTTTTGAACTTCTTGACTCTTGTGGGACACTTGGATGCAAAGTGACCAATTTTTTTACATGAAAAGAATTTGAATAGTAACTGACCTTCATATTTACCTTTTCCTTTATTTTCTCTCTTAGAAATCATAGCAATGAAATCATCTAGTGCTTTCTCTTCATCATCATCATCAAAATTACCAGGAGTGTTCAAGGAAGGTTGTTTCACTTTTAGGTTCTATCTTCAAACTTGATATCTCAAATGTTGTAATCTTGTTGATTAAGGTCTCTCTTTTGAATTTTTGTGAAAACTATATAGTCTCATCTAGGATGTATATCTTGTTCTCATGTTATGGTGTCAAGGTAGTCATCAACTTATCCATTATGTCTTCTCAAATTTCTCCACCATTGTTCCTGATTCTTGTAACTACTTCATTAATCCTTTGGTTGTAGGCTCTAATGTTCTCTTTAGGTAGAATTTCCAATGTATTGTACTTTCTCTTCCATGTCTTTCTATGCACATTCATGGCTTGGATGTGTCCTTCAAACATGTCTTCTAGATACTTCCAAATCTTGTAGGCTTTATCTAGTTTCTTGATCTCTGAAAATTCACTATCAGACAAGGAGTTGATGAGGGATTGCTTGGCAAGAGAATTTGAAGTGAACATCTCCTTTTTCTTAAGAGTTTCATCTTCCTTTGCAAGATCTAATAAAGAAGTAATCTCAACTTCTTTAGTAGCTACTTCAAAAATCTCAAAGGCAATGCACTAGAAATGTGTCATCATTTTTTTCTTCTAGTCTAGATAGTTCTCTCCATCAAAATTAGGACTTTATTTTCTAAAGAATGTCATCTAATCAACATCAAACTATTTAAATTTCTCTCTGAGGCACTTGGCTCTGATACCAATTGTTAGGAATAGTCCCAAGAGATAACTGAGAAGGGGGGGGTGTGAATTAGTTATCTACAAGATTCAATTCTTTATCCAATTAAGTATAGAAGAACATTAAGCATAAACATAAAAAGATAACACTTAACACAGCACCACAATTTTGGTTACAGGGAAACCCAAATAGGTAAAAACCTTGGTGGAAATTTACACCCAAGTTAAGAACTACACTAGAGTATTATGATCCCTATTAGAAGATCTTAAAACCCTATTAGGAGTTGATCTTTACAATAAATTAATTATAGTGACTTGGTCAAGGGAAGGACCCTACTAGGATTCTTTTACAATTAATCCTGTTATGGGTGAGGACACACTATCTGGGAGCACACTACTCAAAGAGTTGAAGGTTGCAACCTTATGTTTAACAGATACACACTATATCTAGATCTTTAGTGAATTGTGAGGTAGACCAGATGTCTTGATTAGTTCCAATGAATAGCATACACTTTATTCTTTGCCACATGGACCTTCTACTGATGGCTCAGTAATTTGCACCTTCTTCTCTGGTCTATTTCTTTTAACTATCTGCCATGCGTAGCAATCATAAATGACAGCCTATAAATATCTTCCTCTAAATAATATAATCAATTTGACCTATTAGAACCATCTTGAAATCATATTATAGAAACAATATAACTCTCCAATACCATCTCAATCAGCTCTACTAAGCATGTAACACAAATTGGGACCGCACAGCTCCATAGGAGTAAGCGCATTGCTTCACATAGTCAACTCCACCAATTAAACTATAACTTTCTTCATATTCTGAATTATGTCATGCACTCTTAACCAAAAATTATTAACTCTCCTCTAAACATAAATCCAAGCACGCATACTAAAATGATAGGTGAAACTACTATAACAATATAAACATTGTTCTCTCTACCAAATAAACTCAGGAAACTATGACTGTCAACTGGAGACTTCATAACTCAACCTGTACTGCACATTTGACTCTACGTCCATGAACTTAGAATCATACATATTTCTACAACATAAATATAAATGCACAAGGTTTTACTACAATTGTACTAAAAATCACATACATAACTCTTCTTGGGACCTGTCAGGAACACCACTGATACAAACAATTGTATTATTGTCTTTACTCATAATCAACCTCTACATCTATGATATCATGCTAATAACATATCCATGCAACATATGCTCAATGCTCTTTCCATCAGGCTTCCACGCATGCTACTTACCATATGTTTTCATCAATGACAAACATACAGTCAACAATCTGGCTTGCTGGAAAATCTCCAACACTTATATATCATAAGCACGCATTAAGATATATAATATATTATCAAAGGTAAATAATATGAATCACATTGAAAAATGAATTCACACAAAAACTCACTCACATTTACTTAAACACACACATTTAAGCTTGTAATAATCATTAACTAACTTCATTCATAGGTAAAGTGTTATTTTCAAAAAATACATATCTCTTAAGTATTACTATTAGATCTATATGCTCAAAAATTCTTGGACCCTATTAATGTTTTTTAAAAACATATATATATTTTATTGCAATAGAATTGTATTTTAAACTAAGAGTTAACGAAATCTAATGTAAAGTAATGTTTAGTTTTTGGAGACTAAAATGCAAAACCTAAAGATGTCCAAATTAAACAAAGAGATAAAATAAGTAAATTCATTGGGCTTGATCATGGTTATGGGGGCATCATGGAACCTCTTGATTTTCTCTATCCTGATATGGAAAAATGTTGCACTTTCCACTCATTGTGTGTAGTAGATAACTATAGAATTATAGAGAAGTTAGGAAGGCCAATATGCATCATTTTCTACTTCCAGTATTCCTTTTCCCTTCTAACTTCGGTCACTTTTTCTATATTAATTTTGAATTAATTAAAAACTTATTCTTGGCCACTCTCAAGAAATAATCTATAGTCAGAGTTTTGATTTCTTTTACATAATAAATATTTTCTTTAAAATATTGAATTATTGTTTCCATAGCCTAGATATAGTTTTACCATCATCTTTCAAACATTTTACAATGATGCATTTTAGGTCATTTTTCATAGACAAAGTGAGTTCTTTTAGATCCTTCAATAGCTTAATGGATTCTTTGTAACCTTGCTTCACTATTGAATTTATCCATTTGATACTTTTCTTGCACACATACAATATATTATCATCTAGTTTTTCCACAAGCTTTTCTATTAAGAATTTAACCACATCATATTTCTGAACTTCGTTCATTTGAGAAATGACTGTGATCCACTTGGCCTCTTCTTTCTTCCATGCAATTATTTCTAATTTGAGTTCTTTAATAACAACCACAATGTCATCATATGATTTTATTAAATAATTATGTATTCAATACCTTGTTGGATCACTACCTCTAGCTAGTCATTGAAAATCTTAGCTACCATTTTGCTCATTTGTATCTGACCTAACATTATCTAATTAGATAGATATTTGGAATCAAATGTGGTAGGAAAATAAGATAATTGTTGTGGAGTTATATGGATAGCATCAATATACTCATCCCTTAGATGTAAGTTTTTCTTCAACTCTTTCTTATCCTTCTCATGTTTCTAGGTTCTGTTAACCATTTTCTTGGTAGAATCTTCCATGTGATGCATATCTATAGCCAGCGAAGCATCCCCAAGATCAAATTTATCCACCATGAAATATTTTACTATTAGGTTTTCAATTTCCTTATCTATCAATGGGTGATATATTTCATCACTCCAATTCCTTGTATTAGGGTCATAATCTAATCTAGAGGTAGTTATTACCTTATTTTATTTGAGGCTCTTCCCTAGGTGTTTGATTACCATATCTTCCATAGGTAAGGAGATCATAACAAAAAAAAATTCTCTCTTATTGAATTTTCCATCCATTAAAGGGTATTAGCCTAATAACACCTCACTATAGCAACTTGGCTTGGTGTCACATTGAGTAATACCAGGTTACTTGTAGAATCTGACATAGTCTTATTTGATCTGACATAGACTCATTTTTTTTCTATACCACTTCTTTCTTCTATGGGTACCTCTAATATATAGTAATACATTAAATTTCCAATCTCCTCTATGGTATCCAAGTCTACAAATTCCTTCCTTATATTACTATTCTTGTCTTTGTTCTTGCTCCTCAACCCGGTAGCACGAGCGGATGAATGGCTTATAGAGGATTTATTTGAGCTTTTAGTAATGGACCCCTCATTTTTTTTAACCTTGGAGGTACCTACAACACAAGTTTCAATAGGTTAATTAGAAGAAATTATATGATTCTATGAGGGATGATTATCATCTATATTTTTGGATGTCTTTGACTTGTCCATCCATGTTTTTATGAGCCACTATTCCCTTAGCCCTTTTTTAGATCTCCTTATTACCAGGAAGGTTTGGATTTCAATTTGATCTTCTTTATTTTTATCCCATTCAACTTTAGGGATAGGCTATCTTTGCACCATTTCATTAAACTGTGGATCAACTATATCCTTTTCCTCATCCTTAATTCTAGTAATGTTCATTTTTAATTTGAGAGTGACTATTTAGCTCAAAGTGAACTTAGACTATAGTCTTCTCCTAACTTCCAATTCATCATAGAAAACCACCCAAAAATCTTCCATTTTAGTTGTTTAGGGTGAAAAATGGTTTTGGTGAATTTAGTAATGTAAACTATGTGAGTGGTATTTATTAATTAACCATTTCCACACTAACATTCAAAATACAAGAGAAAGAGGGGCTTCTAGGCGTAACTCTTAATATAACCTAAGTTAGATTAGCAAAACCCAAGGAGATAAAGGGATGTCAATGCTAAAACTAAATTATACTAAGGAAGTACACAAGAAATACCTCTTTCATGTAATGTAAGATTTGATTAAGGTTGTGTAAGTGTACTTGTAGAATTGAACTAAGTGATTTAGCAAGATAAGCAATAGATAACTAGGTTTTAAATGTAATCAATCAACCCAATTAAGATGCAAAAACTGATCTACACTAAGATTTGAAATAGATAATGAAGTACTCACCTTGAAGTATGAAAATAAATATGCTTTTATGCTTTGAAAACTATTGTTTTGGACCTGTAACTAAATTTCCAACTAAGGATCTATGATTACAGCTAAAAACCCAAAAAATGCTGAAATTTTCAAGTTGCCAGGAATAGGTCAACCATGTCACCATGTTCTCAAATAGGTCAGCAAAGTCACTATGCTCCCTAGGAACTTTTATAAATTTGACCCATATTTTTTGATAGATCTTTGTCTACAACTTCCAGATCTGTACCTACAATTCTGAGATCCTTCTCCTACATACATAAAACTAGTTTTTTGGGGTTGGGGTAGATAAGGGCTTTCCCTGGTCAAGCCCTGGATTGAGGAATCAACATAGAATTAAAATGTATATGTATAAATCAAATGTAAATATTCACCTTTCTTGAATAAATCCTTGTCAATAATGATTTTGTTGTGTTTTTATGTTGATTATGAAATTGCAATATAGGAAATCTCCAAAAATTCTATGCATCTACCAAAATCACTTCATGGAGCCCTAGATGTAAGTGTGTGTCAAATGAATAAGATTATGAAATCCTCAATGTAGATCTCCTCCCTTTATGGACAATAATAAGCTAGATCTTGAAGAGGTAAAATTCCCACAGAGGATCCTTGAAACTTTTAAGACTTGAATGCTTGAATCATAAAACTATCCTCTCCATGTCTTCTCCTTGCTTTCATGATTTCTTGTGTGTCTTGTACCTTTTTCATTTCTTTTTCCATGATTTTTTCATGCTTCTATTAGTATTTCTTTATTTCCATTTCATTCATTCATTCTTCCAAAATGAGGTGCCTAGGCTTCCTTTTATATTAGTTTCTAGGTGGAAAAACAAAGAAAGCTTATGGGATCACCATATTTTGAGAATTAAATCCCCAGGACAACATCAGGCCTGAGGTTCACAAACCCCAAGGAAGAGGTAAACTTGTTCAACATGTTCCCAAGGAATAGGTTGAATTGTTTGACCTATTCCAAGGTTGGCCCATAGGGAGCTAACCCCAAGGTCTTAGATATTGCATTCTTGAAAAGGGATATTATAGGACTTATTAGGAGAAAGAGGTGATTGAGCACAAATCCATCCATACTCCAAAAAGATGATTAAGGATGGGAGATAAAATTTATTAAATGATAAGTCCATCCATTTTAATATGGTACATTTAGCCCTCACTTTAGTGAGAGTATGAGTTATCTCAAACTCATGGTAAAGTAGATAAAAAAGAAAGAGCTAATTTTATTATGGATAAGGAGACAAATAAATTATAAATCCCCCAGCATACTTGAGTCTTCATCACATCAAAAGCCAAACAATAAGAAGGATGTCACTAGCAAGAAAGTGTATCCAACTTGCCTAATAAGGTTTGTGTTCCTTATTGTGAACTACATAGAATAAAAGAAAAAGAAAAAGGGTGCAACAAAAGATGGCATTGAATGGTCTAGAAAGTTTGTAAATGGCATCCTATTCAACCCATTGAAGATGAATTGAATGGTCTAGAAAGTGTGTGTGGCATGCTATTCAACTCATCAAAGTATTCAACTTCAAGGGAGCTCTGTGTCCCAAAAACAAGAATCAAAAAATGACCCAGGCATAAGGATGGGTGTGTCCTTAAGGAATCAAAAGGAAATCAGGTTTTCCAAATTGTCAATAGTCCCAAGAAGGATCAAAAACAAAGATTGGGCCTCCCAGATTGTTAGTAATCCAAAGAGAGATGAAAAAAAGAAAAGATCCCTCAATAAGTGTCAATAGTTCAATACCCCACGTTAAATAAATTGCTAGTACCTCAACATGAGCAATGGCTTTAATAGAAGCGTACATGCATCCACAAAGAATGTTTCCATTGTGAAATGTCCCCATGAGAGAACATTCCAAGTTAAATGAACACATAACAAAAGAGAGAACATGATGGGATCCACTAACTTTTCACGTCAGTATGATCATGTGATAATATATAATATTATCAAGTATGAAATGTCATCATTCCCCAAAGGAATTAGAACTACAACACAATGGAGGGAAAATGTGTAAGATATACAAAGAAGAGTCTTTTTGGGCCTGCAATATAGATACTAAAAAGGATTGGTAGTGCTATGTCACAAGCATCCAAGTAGCCTACAAAAGGGAACATTTATGAATAATACAACATGTAAAAAAAAAATAGGAGAGAGATAAAAATATAAGAATCACACAAAATGTAACTAAACTACTTTATCATCTTGTGCAAACGAAGCAGTCAAGAATTATCTAAAGCAATCTAGAAAAAACATACAAGAAAATTTACAACATGGGGGAAAAACAACATAAACACACAAAGAATACCATGATAGATAATTCCATATAAAGCATGATGCATGCCCCCCATCTTGGTCTGAAATGATAGGGAAGGGCGAGAAACTTGTGAGAGTAACAACATCCAACATAGTACGAACTACCGCTAGATCCAAGCAAGGACTCTGGTGGGAGTCACTGTACTCTGCACTAGGAGTGATTATAAGATGCGTAGAAATCATGTTAGGAAAATCATAATCCATATAAATATTCTCATATTCATCATCACTAACATGTGCATTAGAATCATCATCAAGATTATCCTCCATGTCAAGATTAATAGAATCTAAAATATGAATAGAATCATTGTGTTTATCCTTTTTTATATTGTTATTTTGATTAAATTTCTTTAAAGTCTCAAGCATGGGTTGATCAAAGGAAGGAAAAGTTAGAGAGGAAGATGTAATGCGAGAAGAAAAGGAATGAGCCTTAGCCATATCTTGAGAGTCATTGCAACGCTGGTGAGGATGTTGGTTATGAATTGTTTTACGAGATAAACTTGAAATATTAGGTTCCACAATCATAGGTTCCAGGGAGGGAATATTGGCTACCAGTTAAGGAATAATAGGTAGAGGAATAATTAGGGTAGGTAAGATAGATTTAGGATTAGAATCCTTAGAAAGGCTAAGCTAAAGAATATTTTCTACCTTGTATTGTTTATAGGATCGAAAGAGATGATCAGGATGGCTAGGCAGTTTTTGAGGGAGAGATGGCCAAAAGAAATCTATATCAGCACAATCTCAAGGATGTGAAGGTTTGTAAAGGGAATGATTAATGGTGATAACTTCTTCTTTGTGGGGAAACTTTATGCACTTATGAATAGGAGATGCTATAGCTTCCATGGAGGAAAGCCACAGAATTCCAAGCTTAACCTGAAATTGATCCAAAGTAGGAATGAAAATAAAGGTAGTATAAAAAACCTTAATCGAAATAGTCACAAGAGATTTAATACAACCTTGAGGGAAATTTTAAAAAAACAATTACAAGTTTGAATAAAAAAACTAGATGTATCATAGTTATCCTTATGCCACCCTTTACTAAAAAGATGTTCTTCAGTGATAAAATTCATGACGGAAGAAGGATCAATCAAAATACCATGATAAGAGATATGAGAAACCCTAGCAGTATTGTAAAGAGGACCATTAGGCACTTTAAATATATTAGAATCATCAAAGGTGATATGAGATGAAGGTTTAGGCTGAGGTTGAGATTGAGATTTAACATGATTAACCACATTATTAGCTTCTTCTACCTTATCATCATAACAAATATTGGTAACCAGAGAATAAGGTTGATTAATGACATTGGTTAAATATGAAGGAAAATGATTGCTGTAAATTTGCAAATTTTGGTTAGGAGGTACTATAGACTTATTGATACTTTTAACCTTGACATCAATAGATATAGCATTGGAATAAATAAGGTCTTAAATAAAATTCTTCACATCATAACACCTTTGAGTATCATGACCGGGTTGATGATGCTATTGACAAAAAGCATTTTGATCAAATTACTTAGGCATTGGTTTTCTATTATCAATAGGATGGATAGGAAGAAGTTTAAGAATATTAGTATCAATTAACTTTGTCATCACCACATGCAAAGGTTTAGATAAATTAGTATACTTATGATTAGGATGATACATAGAGGTAAATGTAGTCATACTTTTGGATGTAGTGGCCACTTGATCATCAACTATGTTAGTTGACTTGTGAATCTTTATGTAGTTGTTAGGCTTAGAGAACCTATTTTAATTAATGTCAGCATCACTCTTATCCATAATAACAAGAGCCATTGGAGTATATCTCTCAAGATGGGTTACTTGTAACTAATAGTGGTGAAGCACTATGCAAAGATGTGAAAAGGAAATATACTTAGTAAGGAGAATCTTATCTCTAATGTCCTTTTGTAAATTAGAAATAAAAATACAATGAATATCATGATAAGGCACATGATAAGAAATTTGAGCTTACAAATCTTTAAATCTACCAATAAAGTTATTGACTTGTTCTTTAATATTTTTCTTACGATGCATTAAATCAGTCAAAGAAATTTGAGGACTAATATTATTTTGAAACTCTTGAATGAAGGCATTGACGAGCATTTGGAAGGAATTAATAGAGTAAGGAGGTAAAGAGAAATACCATTGCAAAGATTTATCCCTAAAAGTTTGTGTGAAAAACTTAGTCAAGAGCCTAAAGACATGAGAAAAATCACTAATATAGTTTTGAAATTCCTAACATGAATCACAAGATCACCCTTACCATTATAAGTCTCGAGAGGAGGTATCTCCATATGTTGTGGGGTAAAAACATGAAGGATATCTAAGAAAAGGGGATTATCAATATCACATGTAGGGATTTTGTACTTGGATTGAGTGAATTGAGCTACTTATTATTATAAAGTAGAGACAATTTGAACTAAGCTACTAATGGTAGGATTAGGACACCCAATATGAGACATAGACATATTGGATGTACTAGGAAAGTTGTAAAAGTCTAAAGGAAAATGAAAGGATGTTGATGGAGAATTATAATGAATGGGAAGAGGATTAGAATATGTGAAAGGGACAACATTGTATGAGGGTAATGAGGAAGGTAAGGGGGTAGGATGAACACTTGATGAAAGTGAAGGATTAGGAAGACCAAAACTTAAAGGAGTAGAAACTTGTGTACAAGTTATCATGAGAGCTGGCCTAGGAGTATGAATACTAGGAATGGTAGTAGAAATCATAATAGAAGGTTCAACAGTTATGGAAGGAGGAGTGTATTCTAACTCTTGAGAACATTTATTCAAAGGCTTAGCATGAATATTAATAAGGTGTGAGATACCATGAAAAATAGATATTTTATTGTCATCACAAGTAATACGCTTCGTAATAGCCTCAATAGAGACAAAACTATCAGGATTTGGATTCTCTTGCACAAGCCAAGTTTCTTATTTATACAACTCATGAGAGAGCTTATTAACTTGGGAAGGAGGAAATCTTAAAGCTTCTTCTTCATCACCCAGGTGCAATGAGAAGATTTTTTTAGGATTAGGTAATACTGAGAGGGGGGTGAATCAGTATTACAACACTTTACTTTAAACTTTAACCAATTGTAAATAAACCATCTCAATGTAGAAATGAAAAGAACATAAACACATAACACATAACTCATGACACCATTATTTGTTATTGAGAAAACCCTGGCTAAGGGAAAACCTCGGTGGAGATGGTACCCACAACTATGCACTAAAATATTGAATCCCTGCTTGGAGATTTAGCCCTGTTAGGAGATGAGTATTACATAGTATATTTCCTTGTTAAAGGAATAAAAAACCCCATTATGGGTATTAAAAAAACCATTTTAAAGGTGATGAGCTTATAGCTATTACAATCAGAATACTTTCACAAAGTGTTCTTCAAGAATGAACTGTACAAGCATCTACTATGCTTTGATAATTCTGGTTATAGCTCTATCAATCTCTAATCTCACATCTACTCTTCACATCTATCACATCATCATCGCAATCACAAATCCATACCCTCTTTTTGGTTCCATAAAATACTCTATACTTATACTAATTTTTCCATCCAGTTGGCTCTCAAAATACATTACAAAACATAACAATTACTTATGCAAATGATAAACATAGAGTTGGTGATCATATATTACCAAAGTGTCAGCAATATATAATATTTATCTAACTTAGCCTATTACCATAAAAACTAACCATCCCTCAATCATCGCAATTGTTCATATGCCTGGTTTCACTAATTATTTGTCTTCACATACCTTCACAACAGTGTAACTTCCTAATCTCATCACCAAAACATGTGTGATGTTGACTGAAGCTTATATATATCCCAAAATGTCTTCTACTAACTTCTCAAGCCATAATACATCATATATTATCTTCACTGACCAAAACTGTAACATAGTCTACTGTTATCCTGATTCTATACTTAGTCATTTTCATGACTGAGTCTCCAATACCAAAACTCTCTGCATGCGATCACTCTAGCATAAGTGTTTCCATAAATGACAACCCTTAAGTGATCCCTAATGCTCCAAAAACATCACTTGCCAAAAATCTCTCCCTTTGTCATTGATGGCAACACTTAGCAAAAAATGACTAAGTGTCAAAGCACTAACTACCTTCTACTTCTTTATATACATATTCTCCTCTTTTCTTTTCTTTTCTCTTTTTCTCTTTTCTCCTTTTTTTTTATTTACATATTTTTCTTATTCTCACTTTTTCTCTTCGCTTCCTCTTCTCATACATCTTCTCTTCCTCTCCTCATTTTCTCTTCTCTTCCTCTCCCTTTGACATCAATGCCAAAGGAATATACAAAATTTCAAAAATCTAAGAACAAAAGACTTAGTGCTTACTCACCAGATTTAGAATGTCTAGGAAAGAGTTTTCCAAGGTCTTCAATTTCTCAGCCCATGACTTACTCATAAGTTCACTAACATGGATCAGTCCATTTAGTGCATAGGATGTTGTCTCTATTGCCTTAATCTTTGTGGGTATAGTCATTGAACCTTCTATTTTTTCCATCTCTGTGAGATGAGCTTCAAGCATTGATAACTTAGGAGTTATTAAACTCTTCATCATACCAAATATTTCCACTAATCTCCCTTTCTCTGTATTCAGAGAACTAATCTTATCCAATATCTTGGATTCTTACTTATCCATCTCCAATACAATTTGTGAAGAGGTTTCACAACTATCCATCAAACTATCTAGGGTAACCATATCCTTTGCTATGATATATTCAATTTTCTTCACATGTCTACATGGATTTATACAATAACTTCATATCTTTCTCCCTTGTGCTACACAACTCTTAGACTTAAGTGTAGTTTCTTTTTGAATGACCACATCCCATGAGATGGACTGATAAACTTCTTTCAATATCTTATCTAGGAAGCTCTTTTTTTCCTTATTCTCTGTAGTCTTCAACATTGACTCAAACTGACTGTCAAAGTTGTCCAATGTCATGCCTAGGTTCTTTGACTCATCCTTTCCATGAAAAAAAATAGGTGCAGGGAGTATTATGTTCACTGTCTCCAGTGCCCTAGTAATCACCTTTACTATTTTGTCTCCTTTATGTACTAACCTTTCTTTTGTCTTAGCAAAATCCATGAAGGATAACCTCATGAGCTCATCCTCATCCATGCTCTCCACATCTATGCTCACCGGTTTGGCCATACTTTCCAACAATAGAGTAGAGGAGGTGTATGGTTCTTGTTTTTTCTCAACTATTACCTCTACTTTTTATGCTCTTGTTTCCTCTACCTACCTTTCTTATTTTTGTATCTCCTTCTCTTGTTCCTTCTCTTCCTATTTTTCCTCTATATGCTCTTCATCTACCTATCCTTCTTCAAATTTCATCACATTTTCTACAGTGTCTTGAAATAGGTCACTTTTATCAAGAAAAGTGTCTGATGATATAGACATACCATAAATGAATAAGTTTGGTTTCTTATCAACTTCTCTAGCTTGTTCACTTTCTTCTGCTATCTTAGAAATTTCTCCCATTCCTAAGAGTGTAGGCTTGGTAACCTTGAGAGGTGAAGTCTTCTTTAGCATGGCACTCATAAGGATTTGATCCAATGCCTTTTGAGTATCTTGTATGACTTCATCATACTTTCTTGCCATAATTTTCACCAATCTAGCCTTAGTCCTCAACAAAGGTTTCAATTCTTTGATGATTCTCTCCCTTTCTTATAGAGAAAAAATAGGTAACATGTCTCTTATGGCCTTGCTCCTTATGTTTTCATCTTTAGACTATGCTAACTGATTTCTAATCTCCAACTTGCTATACAATTCCTTAGGAATGCTTCCCTCTATCTCTAAAAATTTCTTCTTGAAAGCCAATAAGTATTCAATTATTGTGTCCTTGATTATTGCTTGATTCTTAGGGTCATACCTTTCATAGTATCTATTTACCATTTTTAGATTTCCATCTCTCATCACTCTTTTCTACAACATATGAATGTCTGGCTTCCACAAAGTTTGTCTTCTTTTGTACTTATTTTTCTTTCCTCTTTCTTAGTCATTGTTTCTTCTTTCTTCTTTATTTCTACTTATATCTCTTATTTCTTATGACTTCTTTACTTGCTAGATCTTGTAGATCTCATAGGTGTGCTCACAGGTACTATTTCTTGGGTAGTCTTCTTGGGAGTGACTAATAAGTCTATAATATCAGGAGTAGGGCTTATTGCCTTTTCAACTTCAAAAGGGGGAGATGCATCAATTGCTATGCTGGAAGATTCTTCTATCAAATTTATCCTTATGTTCTTCATCTATTCCCTAGTGATTCATATCTTCGTAGTAATATCCTCTATTATTTTGTTAATCTTTCTCTTCTTTATCCCTTTTTCATGTTCTTCTCTGACTTTTTCAAAAAAATTTCCTATATGTTCCCCATCTTTCTTCAAAAGTGTCTATCTCTATTGCTAATATATGCTCCACTTACATAGTTAGAACTTCAAAACTAACTTCATACCCCATAGAGTAACACAATTTATTCATATGTGCAACTACCTCAAAGCACACACAATTAGTTTCAACCATGGAATAGATAGTGTCCTTATATTTCTCCACTATATATTCAGGTATCTTATATCTTTCCTTCATCTACCTTTGAAGGATTTTGGTCATAGAAAATAGTTCTCTATCTACCCAATTCTTGTCATTTCTTCGGTAGTTGTGAGAGATCTGAATACTAGTAGGTACATCATCCTTCCATTCTCTAGGGTGCATGTCAAAGAATTTGTGTATAATGTGGATGTACATATGAACTAGAAGTGATCCAAACTTGAATGCTTTTGTCTTATCTTTCTTAATAACCTTCACATTTTCTAAAAACTACTGTGCAAGAACTTCGCATAGGTTATTTTTTTGTTTTCCTTAACCATTATATAAGCCATCATAATGACTCTAGTGAATATAGAGTTAGGTCTACTACTATAAAAAAACTTGTAACCAAATATCATTTCCCCCAATCTCACATCCTAATGATATTTACTGTCATTTCTCTCTTATCCCACTTAGAATGGATTAGGGTTTCTACTTATTTTTTGATATTCTTCTCTGCTATTGGGAGGGCTCCAATATTATCCAAATTAGTTATCTCATGAATCATTTGAGCACATATCTAAACTATTTTTTCTCCAATCCATATAAACTGGTCATGGATTCTACTTAGGATTATCTTAAACCATTCAGTTTCATGGAACTCATTCAGTAGGGTTAACTTGATAATGGACTGGTCTTTTAAGTGTTTAAACTCTTCTATCATTGATCCATCTTCTTCTACCATCCCATCTAATTAACTATAGATATTGACATCTCCAATGATCTCACACTTTCAATGTATGTATGCTCTAATGTCATCTATGTGCAACACATCGTAAGGGGTTTACAAAAATACTCCTTTCAAATCATCTTCACAAGACTTAAATAGATGTTTCTTAAACGTGTACCTTGTTCTATCCACAACATCAAAAATCATGGGTGCATCCATAACTTCTCAAAGAGTATAAAGTCTAAATACCTTTAACGTACTAAAATCTGGAACTTTTCTTCAAGAGATCACACAATATGTCTACAAGATGACTGAAATGCTTCACAACTATGCTCTCCTTGGTCATTGATTATCAAGTGGTTGGGAAATGATATGCCTCAAGCTCTTTTATCCATAACAAATTAAGTAAATGCATTAATCATAGGTAACTCAAACTCACATGCCATCTAGTCAACACAAATCTCACAAACACAAAATATGAATCTCCAAGTGTTGTGATCACATACATAAACTCTATAGTGTCTATACAAACCATACCTAAGATCACATGAGATTATTCCACATAATTAAGGGCTAGATATAATATTTTATCTAGATCCAATGCTCCCCTTAAGGCCATGTGGCCATCTAGGTTGATGTCTCGATGAAATAATCATGGAAAGACATAGTAGCATCTATTATCTCTCTCTGAACCAATGCCCTATTGAACTCTTTTATCTTCCACACTTTTTCATCCTCTTCATTTGTAGATTTCTTGAAATGATTCTTAAACTCATCCATGTACTCAGTAAAATGTTTACCACTGTCACCAACATTATTCCTTATAACCATAGGAGATGGTCCTCTTGGTCCTCTTATGTTGTCTTCTCCATTGTATCTGCAAAACTTTTCTATGTGTCCAAGGTTATTGCATTTGTAACATGTAGATGGTTTCCTTCTATCATGATTTACTTGTAGCTTCTAATACCTTGCAATATGCCCAAAGTTATTGAATTTTAGGCATGTGATCTTAGCTGCTGACTCTTCTCTAATGTAATCTTGTTTATATTTGGACTAATTAGGTTTTCTACATTCTTCTTTCTTATGTCCATAATCATAACAGTTATAATAATAACCAAAAAAAGGTTTGAAAGAACTGCTACCTCTACAATCTCTTTTCATCTGTCCAACTTTTTTGCATCCAAAACATCTACCTCTGAAAGGTCTAGTCTGATCTCTAGGTATCTCAAGAGTAGATATTTCTTCAGTCTTTGCTTCATGTGTCTCTTCATTGGTCTTAGAACATTCTTCTTCATTGAATCCAACTTCATTCATATTTCCTTTAGGTTTATATCTTTCTCTTTGTTCATCAATATTATCACTGCTCATGTGCAACTTCTAAATATGAAATTTGGATTGAGTGAGTTCTCCTTTAATGATCTGATTGTACTTCTCCAATTCCTGACTGCATAGTTCTTCAAGACACATTTTTACATTTTTACAATTTTCATGAGAAGAATGACCACTAAAGATGGGACTATGGCTGTCCCCTAACAAATATAGAGACCGATCTAAATCTAGGAAAAATATCTTTCATACTTTTAACAGAATGCCACTGCTTAGACCAAGGCATCCCTTCAACAAACCAATTAATAAAAATAAAAAATTCCTTTGCTGCCAGCAAAATTGTTTATAGAGAACACCATGGAGGTTGTGTTGTAGTATAACGGGCCACTCAGGAAACAAAGGCAAATAATCCCATCATATAGGAACCCAGATGTATGCAAGCTTCAAGAACAAGAAAATGATATGCGAGAGGAGACTACCAGAACAAGCATGACAATCTTTTAAATTTTTCTCTAATTTTAGAATCAAAAATTCATTTTCTACCTTGTTTGACACAACCAATAGAATTTTAAACAATTGACAATTTCTAGGATTCAAAAATATATAAAAAGGTCAAAACTATATTACAAAGTTACCATATTGGAAAATACTTTGTTCTTATTGGTCAAATATAATATAATAATAACTTTTAAATGCACCAAAAGATTGCATAAGTATGCTACCTTCGGCAGCATGGCAGGAACTAATAATACAAAACATATTGTAAGGAATTACTCTTAGGTTAAATTACCTTTAATCAAAATAAATAAATAAAAGAAATATAGTAAAGACTATGAAGTTGAATCTGACAATTGAGGCATATGAATTGTTCAAAAATAGAAAAAATGCATATAATTTTGCATTTGACAATAGATAGGCTGAGTTTAGAGAGTTTTGCAATCGCATAGGGAAAAAGAATTTCAGTAAGGTAGGAGAACTAAAATTTATTTAATTATTTTTGGGTAACTATATCTTTTAAAAAATGGGCTCTTTGGTAGTTATCTAATAAACTAGCATTTAAATTTGTATGTAAACTACAAATCTTAGTAAAGTTGCGATTATATAATAACTAAGAAACTAATAAAGGTAATTTCTTCTGCAATCATATAGTAACTAAGAAAATAAGGTAGAATTCTTATGAAAACAATAAGGGTAGAATTCTTCGTACCTCTAAATCCTTGAGGCCAATATTAGAGATACGTACACGATAAAAAAATAAAATTATTCAATAAGTAATTTTTCTGTATTATTATTTTCTCACTATAACTAGTGACATGTATTAATATGATATTTTTCATTTCATAAACTTTAAAATTGAAATATCAAGGTGTAATAAATTTTGGAGCTCTTGCCAACATTGTATCTCAATTACATGAATATTTAGAAGGAAAATAAAGAATGGTCATTTTACTATAAATTTATATTTTAATTAGTATTTAATAAAATTAGTATAAACATTTAAAATATAATTATTTTAAAAATAGTAAAAGATGACAATTTAAATATGGTCATTTAGTTTTTGGAATTATTTAAAATATTATTTTATTCATAATATTTTTTCATTTCTAAGAAATTGTTTTATTTGTTTCTAAGAATATATATTATCTAGAAAACTGGAAATATGCATACTAATTAAGTCTCAGTGTTTCTATTTTTTATCATTTCAAACTAAATTTAAAGACTTCATGTTTAAGTAAAAATTATCAATAATAGTTTTCAAATAAATATTGAACCCATTAAATTGTACTCCAATATTTATAATTATATGTAAGATTATATTATATTAAATATAAGTCGCTAATTTAGGGGGCTATTATTTTTATAATCTTTTGCAGATTTTTTTTGCCTTAAAAGTCTACTAGATATGTCTGGTTTATATGGGCTACCTTTCTAGCTCAAGTCTACATTTTGGTTCCTCATTATGCCTATTTTGGCAACCGCTAACTTCAAAATATTTCACAGCAAAATTATTTGGATACCTCTACGGTTACATATGTTTATCTATTACGGATCTCACTTGTTCTTTTGAGATGTCATATATAGTTAGGGATGTGGTGGGCTTGTATTTATATTGGATGGCTTTTTTTCTATCTTCATGATTCCATTGTTGTATCCCAGATTAAGAACATTGATGGTGATTTTTGGGCTCTTCTTTGTGGCATTTACTCTCGCACTAGTTAATGATTGGCTTTACTCTTGTCTTCATATGAGCTCTGGGCATAATGTAATCAACTCTTTCCTCTTGGAGCTTTGATGTAAGGGTTTATGGGATCTAGATATGGGTCTCACAGTGACATGATTCGTTGATACTGATTAATTATCTCTCTGAATGCACTATCTTTTCTTTTGTATTCTTCTTTGGTAATAGGCAATGACTAGACTTTTTCTTCACTTCTTTCTCTAAGAGCTTTTTGAACCAATTTTTATTATTAATATATATAACAATAAATTCTTTTACAATTATATATATCTTAAACTCTCTTAAATTTTAAAATAAAGGTATGGTAGTGATATTAACAATTTTAAAAGAGATGGGATTGTGTGAAAAATAGAGATAAATTTAAGTTCCATAAAAATAAATAAGAAAATTTATCTTCCAAATAATTAGCAAAATAATAATAAGGAATATTTTTTAAATAATACATTTGCATTGCACTTTTTGTTTTAAACCCTTTCACGTCTTAGAAAAATGTGTTTGCATTAGGCTTGTTTGCTTTTCTCACAACAAATTTATCATTGTAGAGTTGCCTAATGAATAAAATAAATTTAGTTATTCCAACTAATGAAAAGAAAAATAAACATAAAATATCCATATAAAGTAAATATATATCTCATATTATTTTATTGCATATACTTAAAATCTTTTCTCTCACTATGCTCTTAATTATTTCATTTTATTTTATCGGCAATAGTAATTAAAGCTTATTTTTCTAACAATAATAAAAAAAATTTAAACATAAATTAAGTAGTACTTATGATTATCAAAAATTACTTTTTTTAATTAATTTTAATAAATGGAGAAAATGGAGAAGAGCTTTAAGCATTACCTATTTTTCTCTCATATGTCAATTCTAATATTTGGAACAACTTGAATGAGAAACATAAAGGATATGTGGTTGTACAATAAGAAAATAGAAACAATGACGGATTGTTCTTCTTTCTTAATGCATAATCAGAAGGAAGATGGCTCAATAGGCTCAAGTAGGACTTAAGTGCTAAGCAGTTCAATGATCTTTCATTTATAAAAAAATGGAATGATGTTGTATTTGAGGAAATATAGAAAGATGGGGAGCTAAATGAAATAAAATGACAAATTTTAACAAAAAAAGATAGACATAAATTAGGCAGAAACCTGTAATGAACAGAAACAAAATAAACATTGAAACATTGACCTATTATTAAAATATAAGGTTGTTTTGGAGGGTATAGTTCATCTAGGCATCCTATACCCAGGTATAGGGCACCTTCACATCGTGTACCCTACACTTGTGCCTAAAATTTTTAGAGATTGTCCATCAGATCTTGTACTTTATTGGATCTATAATGATAGGTTCACCACCTATTCTTGCACATAGAAAAATGAGAAAGAAGGTTGTCTAAATGGGTTTTCCTTAGTCAAACCCTTATTTGGAATCAACCTTGAAATGAAATAAGATAAATGAAAACATGTTATAATATATAGCAGAGGTAAAATCTAAGAAATGAAGTATATCATACCTTGGTAATGAAAATACTTCTTTAAATGCAATCAAATATGTTAATGCAATAGATTTGACTTAACACAAAAACCCAAAAGGAAAATGTGAAAGACAAAACCTTGAGTAGTGTATGTTTCAGTTTAGTGCAATATTTAATTAGAGAAAGATAGAAGAAGTTGGGGACTTGATTTCTTTAATGGATGGATGCTTAAATGTATGATCTTCTTCCTTGATGGTGAACATTGTTACTTGTCCTTAAATTAGGGAAAGAAGCTAGATCCATGCATAATATTGTCTTTGAAACATCTTGAAATGTTTGAAGAATGCTTGATACTTGATCTTGAATGGTTTGATACAAAATTATAGGAGAGCACTTGAAATCTTGATCGCAGTTTTTGAATGCTTGATAGTGGATGTCCAAATGAGAAGAGACGGGTTAATTTATACCTCTAAAATTATTTCAAGGGTTAAAATTCAAGAAGGAAAACCACAAATTTTGAAATCCCACCAAGTTGTTGAGATAGACCTCTTATTCAAATTTTAGCCCAAATAGGAGGCCTAGGCATCCTATACCTGGGTATAGGGCACCTAGTTGCCCTATACCCAATAATCATAGCTTAAATTTTAACCATAGGCTCTAGATAAATAGGAGATATAATTTTATAGTAAAGGTGATTTGAAGGTCATGGGAGATTAAAAAAATGCCACATATGGTAACATAGGGCCCATGTAGGCTAATAAATAATTGAAGAGAATAAATTAAAAAGGAGAATGCCTAGAAATAAGGGCTCACATTGAATTTTGATGAAATTGAAATAACAGAGGACTCATATTCATTTTAGGTATCCATTAAGTGTCATATTATATAAAATGTAAACTAATGTATATAAAAAGAATGCCTAAACAAGTCAAACTTTCAATAAACTAATATATTACCACGTATATGCTAAAACATGAAAAGAGAACTAAATAATACAAGAACATGTAAACCCTTCTATCCCTTCTTGAAGCTCCCTTGTTGAGTGGATTTGTCCAAAGGATTGAATGTGTGCTCAAATTTTGTTGACTTAAGCTTCAAGTTTAGGAGGATTCTGGCATTATAATAGTGCCTTTTTATGATCTTAGAGATAAAATAGCATGATAACTATACTTTGAAAGTGGATGATTTGTGAAGGATTGGGGGTTTAATCTATAGCCCTGAGGAGGTTTGAATGGAGGGTCAGGATTGAAATTTTGTGAAAAGATAGGATGTAGTTAAGGGAAGCACATGGATTGTTCTTTCTCAAGTCCATAGCATGGTGACAAGTGTCACCATGTGAAGGCTTGAGAGGACATTGGGGATTGGGAAGATATGCCATAAAGGCATATCTTCTCTCAAATTCCAAAGGTCAATCCTTTAGGAATGTGACCATTTTGGTAAGTGGGAAGGGATTTGGAGAAGTGGTAAGAAGGAATATAATATTCCTTGGAGGGGGAAAAAGTGTGAGGAATGTGGTTGGGGATGTAAAGTCATTTAAGGTTCACAATTGGAGAGGGATTGGGATTGGAGATGATTTGAAATGAAATTGACTTTAGTTTGGCTTTAGATTTCTTAATCCATTTGATTAGGATTGTGAAAATGTTTAGGATAGGACTAAAGTTGGATTAGGAATAATTAGTGGGAACGTTGGAGGTTAAAGAGAATGTAAGTGGGAGGACAGAGAATGAGCTGAGGATTAATTAGTTAAACATTGGTATTTAAATAATTAAGAGTGAATTAGTATGTGTGAAGAGGTTGGGTTGAGATAGAATCAAAGGTTAAGTGGTTGGAGGAGAGTTAGATAAGGATTAAAGTTAGGATCCATGTGCTCAATTGGAATTAAATAGATTATTTAATTCCAAGTGGAGGAAAAAGAGATAAAGTGAAGTAATTTAAATAGATAAACCTATTTATTTAAATTAATAAAAGAAGGGGGATTTAATTAATTAAATGGTTATGGGTTGACATTAACTAATTGGGCTATATTTAATTAATTAAAAGATTGACATAGTTTGAATAAATAATAATTATTTAATGAATAATGCCTATAAGAGAACTAAATTTGATTAAGAATTTATTAATCATATTTAGGTGTCTACGCTTTTCTCTTCTTTGAAATGATGTTGAAATAATGTCATTTTGAAGAAGTTTAAAATTTTGACAATGTGAATAATTAAAAGGCAACTAAGTTGTCCCAGACTATGGCAAATGATGTTAGTTAGAATTTGTGATTTTCCCTCAAGAAGGCGAATGTGAAAGGGGCATGGACAGCATCTCAACATTAAATTTTGCCTTGACAGGATGGAAGAACTAGAGAAGGAAACAAGACTAATAAATAATCAATTAGGAATAATAAATTGTATTATTATTATTTGATCAATATTGAATCCATCATTTGGTCATTATTTTGTCTATCACCCTTGTGCTATCAATTGAGCTTCTAGATCTTGGCATTTTCATTATTTACCTTAGGAAAATTCTTATATGGTATCAAATTGATATCAAAATTCTTACATGGTATCACATTCATAGGAGTGTCATTGTATAGCATATTTGGAGAGAAGTTTATTGCAAGTCAAAATTAGAGCTTGCTAGTACAAATTAGAGGTTAGTAGATGTCACATTGAGGAGATCTAGAATAACCCCTAAATTAATTTTTTTTAATCCAAATTGAACAGCTGAAGCCAAATCTAGTATCATTTGAATTTTCAAGGTGCAGCAGTAGTGATTCAAAAAAATAATTTCAAAAGCAATTTTCAAATAGCAATATCTCAATCATTTGAACTCCTTTTTTGGAGAATTTTTTTTGTTTTGAGGTAGAATTTCCTATCTACATAATGGTGTAGGTGGTTTCTAATATCTACTCTTGATTTTTTCAAAAAAATCACAAATCCTATTTTTTACAACTTGAAAGGCTTTATTCGGGCTCATATGGACATATTTTTAGGTGCTTTTTTTGAAGTGTGTTATTTTTTGTCAACTTTCCAAATCTAGTTTCACTTTGGAGAAATTTGAATACACATAGAACTTTCAGTATTTGATCTATTTTGTCCTAAATTTGGCACTTGCAATTTGCTTGATACTTGAGTTCCCTTGTGCCTTATATGTTTGAGTCTACTATAGCCTTATTTATATAGTTGTAATCATTGAAATTAGAAATCCACTTTGGTCCATTTTGGAAAGTGGAAATTTTACATGCACTAAATATAAAGTGCCAAAATCATCTAGTTTGGGGGGGTTCTTTAATTCATTGCATTTTGAGAAGTGCATTGATTTTATGATCTCATTGTTTCATGTGAGAAGTGCATCATGGATGGTTTAATTAGATTGACATGAGGAAAATATAAGAAATGGAGTGAATTGGTTCTCACTCATCTTAGTGAGCATAATCTATTGTCCTATTTGTATGAGCATAGACCTACTAGTCCTCCTTATGATCTGGACTCTTCGACAAAAAATTTTAGTGTTATTTATTGGAATATGGATATGGATGTTATGGATTCTCTTCATGACTACAAAGATCAAACAAAGACTAATCTTGATCTTTGTACCTTTCTTTGGAAAATGTATTGAGATCCATATGTTCCTCGACTCCCAAAAGATATAGAACATCCAATTGTAGCTCCTACATCTCCTATTGAGATTATTTATACTATTTCTCCTAGTGTTGCTTGTATTCCTACAACCATTGGTTCTTGTGATTTATGTGTGTGTGAATTTTGTACCTAGCTGTAGACACAACACTTTAGTAAAACATTAGAGGTTAGCAAAAACTGAAATCTACAAGTAATTGAAACTATGCTAACCAGATGATTTACTGCCTTCTAGTAGGTGCGAGTATGATGTTCTTAGATTGGAATAGAGATAAATGAAAATGCAACACCTAAATGAAGGATTTAAAATTATGAAAGCAATGAAATATGAATGCAAATTAATCTATTTTTTGGGATTTTTTATGCAATAGGATGAAAAACTGTATGAAATTAATCTAGAATGAAATTGAAATGATATGCAAATTAATCTAAGAATGATATGAATGAAAATGAAAGCTATAAAAACTATGAATTGATCTCACAAAATTGCCTGTCGCAAAATCTTTGTTCTTTAGATGTAAATTCGCTAGAGTAATTGTGCAAATTCGAGAGATGTGAGATTGAAAGCTTGAGGGATTTTTTTGAGAGGTTGAATGCTTGAGAGATTTTTTGAGAGATTGAAAGCTTGAGAGATTTTTATGAAGAGTTGAGCCTTGTTTTTATAGAAATTCAAGGCTTGAGGATGCATTGAGAAAAGCCATAAATCACTCTTGATATACTCAGGTTGATTTTTGAGTTAACAAGAAATTAAGAATAAATAAACTCATAAAATCATGCAAAAGCAGTTTTTATCTCAAAATAGAGCTTTAGTTCTCTTTTTCAACTCACCATTAGATGTTGAGTTTAGAAAGTTAACAAATTGAAATTGAAAGTTGATTTAAAGTTGTTTTAAAGTTGACTTCTTTTTTTTATTGTGCATGTTTTAATATGAATTAATTTAATAAATAAAGTGATTTATTTTCCACTGAACTAATTTTGAATTAAAACAATTGATTTATGGGTTAATCAATTATTAAATTAAACTTTATTCCAATTAAATCATTAAATTTGACAACTTTGATTTTAAATCAATTAAATAAATATCCAATTGATTGTTTGTAGGAATTTTGATTTATTATCAAATAGAAACAATATTAATTAGGAATAAATAGAATTAAATCTAATTAAATAATTAAGTGGTAGTATTAATCTAATTAATTAAATATTCATTATATTCAATTAATCAAATTTAGGATAAATGAGATTTATCACCAAATAATATTTAATTAAAGATAATTAGCTAAATTAGGAATATTCAAGGAATATTCCCCAATGCAAAACTAAGATAATCAATTAGGTTTTTGATAAACCGATGTGCAAATGTGCCTTTGGTTTGGACTTTGATGTCAATTTTGATCAAATTATTGATGTAAGAGGTTAATGAACCTATAGCCCATTTTTGGGGTATTACATTTTGCCCCTCTTTGAATCACTGTGTGAAGCGTAGTGGTTCAAAGAATAGTCTGTGTTTGATAAAGATGTATGAAACTAATTTGAAAGGTGAACCGATTTCGAGACAAAAAGTGATAGAAAGATTTGAAGATGTTAGGTCCTGATTGACCAAAGATAATGTTAACTATAGCAATAATGAATCGATGATTACGAAAAAGTGCCAAAACACCTAATTCTGAACCTTATGATTGTGAAGAAGTGAGTGACCAATTCCAGACTTGATTGTCCCAAGAGAATCATATTGGTATCACATCCTGAACCCATTAGTTATGAAGAACTAAGGAAATAACACTAATGAACCGATGATTACGAAAAGCTGATACAGTTTACAAGATAGATTTAGGATACCAAATTGATATGGATCTCAATGAATCTGATATGCCCCAAGAATAAATAGATTTTCCCCAAGTGATGAGGACTTTAGATGAATCGGCAACTAGACATGGTTATTGTCTTGATTATTGAGGAAAGATTTGATTACAAATTTTGAGTTATAGACTTTGAATGATGTGTAATACCATGCCCCCTTCGGGATTAAAATTGAAAGCTGACAAGAAAAGTCAATGTTGAATGGTTTAGAAGCATGTTAATTGATTTGAGAAGTAGTTGTACACATTTGAGAACATGTTCTATATCATTTGTAGGTCTTTGAGACCAAGTTTGACTAGATTAAACCATGAGTTGACCATAGTTGACCAAGTTGAAATTTTGATAGTTTGATGTAAGATAATCAATTAAGTTGAATTATGGATTTCTATGAGGATTGAAGGTTGATTATGCAAGTAGTTAATAATATGAATGATCTCAGATTTTGATTTTGATCCTGAAAAAGGATTCTACTTGCTATTTTGTTGGAGGGAACCTTCGTATGAGACTCGGCTCTTTGTGTTTAGTTTTAAGTTTAGTATTAGAAGAATTGTTAAAGTGTTCAAGCAATTTATGAGATCATGCAATCATACAAAATGCAAAAATGTTATGCAAAATGAAATGCAAACCTAAGGCCTAGGACCTAGTCACTGATCATGTGTTGATTTGTTATCATCATTGAACTTTTTAGGTAATCAGATAAATCAATACAATACCCACTAGTTATGAAACCATAGAAATATGAATATTGATTTGTATGCTCAAGAATTAATACAATGCCCACTGGTCATACAACCATGGACATATGAATATTGATTTTGTTTTGAAATGTTGAATTAGATATAAGCACCAAGCCATAAACACCCGGATGACCTGAATATCATATCCCTTTTGATATAGCAATTTGTATAAGCATCAAAACATAAATGTCATGATGACCAGAATATGCTTTTCAAAACAAATACAATAAGAATTCAAGAGATCATTCGGAATCCAATGCGAATTACCTACAGTGACCCTTTATCGTTCACATCCTTAGGTAAGATCGCATTTCACAATAGGAGAAAGAATTCACTCAAAAAGATAATATTTAGATCAAACTTCCTTGAATTTTTCAGGTATCAATGGTCGAGGTACTCATGGCCATCCAATTCAAGTTAGAGGCTCTTACAGAGGGACACCATTTCAATCTAGAATTTCAAAAGTTGCTAGATTTTCACATACAAGCATAAAACAAATAAAAGGTTATGCCCCCAGTCATCACTCTCCAAATCCTATAAAGGACATCATCAAAGAGATCGAAAGGACATAATATGCAAAAATTTCAATGTGAATCAGTAAGCATACAAGGAGATAAAAGCATGTAAAAGCATAGATTGTTTTCAATTTGATGTTTGATTGTGTTGTTGTAGATGCAAAATCCTTTCTGGAGACAAGATAGACTGACAGACTCAAATGAAGCTTCAAATGACTCTGACTGGATATGACACATCTAAGATACATTGGAGACCATAGGATATGACATTGATTTCCCCCAAGTGTTAAGCATTGATAGGATACAGATGCTTGAGTTGATTGGTGTATAGACCGACTTATTGAAAATGGGAAAGCAGGAACAAACCGGGAGATATGTACAAACTAAAGCAAGACTGAAAGCTGGGAAAGACCAAGATTGCGCTAATAGATAGAGAATTTTGAACAAGTGGCATCCATTTGCTAGGTTTTCACCATCTTGGCAGAGATTCTATTTTTGCTACCAAGGTGCCTGTTTCCAAGTTTTCACCAAGGCACTTTTTTCTTTTTCTCATTTTTTTGTATTTTTCCTTTTTCCAATTTTTTTTGTACTTTTGATATTTTTTAATTTTTTTGTGAATCACCAAGGCACCCATTTTCTAGGTTTTCACCAAGATGTTCATTTTTTTAGGACTTCTTCTGATTTTTATGATTTTTTCAAGACATTTTACCATACATTGAATGCCTTAGGCATATAATTTCCTTAGATGGAGAATGTTGATTGGTTCTCAGAGCTGTTCTCCTTCAGTCATTGAGATTTGATAGGCTCTAGAGCCAAAATTAGTAGTGATTACAAAGGGACCCAACCAATTGGGTTCAAACTTCCCCTTGTGCTCTCTATGTGATTGATTTTTAGGATTCTCTCTCAAGATGAGATCACCAACCTGAAATTCTCTATCTGACTTTATTTTTGTAGACTCTAAACATTCTCTTCTGATATACTCTGAGATGATCATATGTTCTTTGTTTTCACTCATCTAGTAGCTCAAGTTCTTGCAACCTAGACACTCTGTAGTCATCATTAGTTACTAGACCATTCATTTTGATTCTTAGTGATGGGATTTCAACCTCAATAGGTAGTACCAATCAGTATGTACAAAGGATGCCCCTAGATAGAATGGGCATCAAACTCCCAAGAAAGATCACATCATGTAGTCCCAATGTCTAGCAAGGTGGAGAACAAGAGGGATTAGCAAGCTGGTGCAAGAGATGGAAGATAAGAGAATGAAGGAGAGTGAAGGGAAGAAATCCTCAAGGGAAAACTCCTCAAGAATACCCAAGCTAGGGAAAAAAATTTCATGCAAAGTACATTTGGACAAGCAATGAAAGGCCAGCATAGGATAAGTCACAAAATCATAATGAAAGAGCAGGAAAGGATGCAATCCGAAGGAGTAGACATGTCAATAGGCTTCATAGCACCGTGTTTTACTCTCTTTTTTTGTTTTTGTTTTTAGGTCAAGACCAAATGGAAAAAGGATAGAATGAATGGAGGAAAATAAATATGAAGGCTAAACATGAATGGAATGAAAGCAAGATCATCGTAAGATAGCTCACAAAATAGCCAAATGTTCATGTATAGATCAACATTGTCAAGATCAAAGAGAAGATAGAATGGATGAAATATGTAGAAGAACTATGCATGATGCTTGATTACCAAGTTTTCATCATGGTACTATTAGAATGACTGAGGGGGGGGGGGGGGGTGAATAAGTTATCTAGGTTCTAAAACAAAATAAGTAACTTAAAACTTGTATCTTCAAATATTGTCACTCGATAAACATATATCTTCTTCACTATCATTGTATTTACCGATTATCAGATAAGCTCAAAATAATTGACCAATTAAATCTAATAGTTAACACGTAAAGTATGATAACAAATAGATAACACACTCAACACATAACACAAAAGATTTTAACGTGGAAACCCTATTAAGGGAAAAACCACCTGGGAACCGGCAACCCAAAAATTTCACTCTTCTTAAGTGAGGCCTATAAGGACCAAATCCTATTAAAGGTTACAATGCACACTATTAGGTGTGACCTGGTTAGAGGATTTTCCACTAGGAGTTATCTTTCAATATTCTATCACTCACTGTGTTGATTTATAGGATAACCATGTTTCACTAATTAGAATGAAACACCAATCAGAACTTAAAAGTCCACTCAATTAAGAGATTTTCACTGATTACAATTGTTAGAAATTAATAGTAGTTTGATTCACCTTATTACAACAAATTGCAGATTACGAATCAATGTTATGCTCAAACAATATTTTCTGACCATTTAACACTTCAAATCTTAAATCAACTTCACTTACAATCAACCAATACTATGTTCTGTGTAGCTCAATTTGTTCTCTATGTAGCTTAGTTTTTGCAGTCTCGGTTCAGTAACCAATTGATCAAAAATTGCATGAATATAGATTCATGCTCAACTTCCTACAGTATCTCCTTCTTCTCTTTCTCTGATCCAATTACAATGTATTTTCTTTCCCCTTAAATAAACATGTAAGCCATTTTATTTTCATCCATTACATTTTGCCACTTAATCCTGTTCATTGCTTTTTCCGCTTTAACCTTCTTCGGTAGATGTGTCTTTAACACGTTTCAATATTCTTCTTTAGATCTTTCTTGAATTTTGTCAATCGTCAATCTTGTAACAAACTTTAATCCTTTTCATATCTTTACACTGATTTTGAGGTGCTAGCTCATCAATCTTCCTGGCCTACAACATCATTAAATGATCTTCTGTTCTTCTCGGTCAAGTCAAAGAAATGTGTCGATAAACCTTATTGGTTAAACTTTTGCTTGGTATACAACACACTGCGTCAGTGTATACTATCATCGGTGTTCATACTGAGAATCTCGGTAAACACTAAATTGTCTTCTTTTACTGACCAACACTGCTTTGTATCTTTGAATTCCTTTCTTCATAATAGATGAATACTGCGTACTAGGATCAACATAATGAGATCAGAGACTCATCAATAATTTATCCAATGCATTCATTATCATTATCTGATGTGACCTTCTTTCACCATTCTTTAGATGTCTCGGTAATGAATAACTTACAAGATAAGTACTGTTGGACTAATAAGAAACTAGTTGACATCAATGACAACATCATACTAATTTAGAAAATAGTATTATCTATCCATCTTTAGCTTTGTAATCTTCAATCACTTGTTCAAAAATCTCTCCACATGATAAATTATTTGTAGACTTAACAATATCTCCCTTTGGCATTGATGGCAACTCAAATAATATGAATGTATCATACCCATACCAATATCTATTCTACAACATTGTCATAGTTCATCCTTAACTCTTCTTTTCTATTTCTGCAACATTGATCATATTCTCTCCCTTTTTCCAGCATTCATTCATATTTGCTAATTGATGGCAACTCAAATAATATGAATGTACCATACCCATACCAATATCTATTCTACAACATTGTCATAGTTCATCCTTAACTCTTCTTTTCTGTTTCTATAGCATTCATCATATTCTCTCCCTTTTTCTAGCATTCATTCATATTTGCTATTCTCTCCCTTTGACAATAATACCAAATGAAAATAATAACAAAGTATGAGTATACTAACATCTCCATCTTTTAAAAAAAAAACTTAATCACAACCTTGAACTTAATCAAAGTGTGATCTATGCTAGCATCAACATGTATGATCTTTGATAAAATAGGCTGATGCAGCATGCCAGATCACCTTAGTGACCTATAGACAGGGGACAAACCCCAAGTCTATTCCTCAAGTATTCAAAAGTTTCTTTTGGTAGAGGCTTTGTAAATATATCAGCAAGTTGTTCTTTAGATGTTACAAACTCCAGTTTAACTTGCTTGTCTTGTACTTGCTCCCTTAAGTAATGATACTTAATTGAGATGTGCTTTGTCTTCAAGTGCATTACAGTATTTTTTGAAATGTTAATAGCACTAGTGTTGTCACAATAAATAGTCACTGGATCTGTGATCACTTCATTCATCCCTTCGAACACTTGCTTGATGTAAGCTATATTCGAGCAGTTTGTCATAGTAGCAACATATTCAGCTTCGATTGTTGACTAAGAAATACAACTCTGCTTCTTGCTAGTCCATGTAACAAGTTGGTCTCCAAAGAAAAATGCACCTCCAATTGTACTTTTATGATCATCCATATTACCAGCCCAGTCAGCATCGGTATACACTTTCAGTTCAAACTTTCCATCTCTTGAATACCAAAGGCCATAATCTTCTATTTTCTTAAGGTATCTCAAGATTCTTTTTGTAGCTATCATATGAGATTCCTTGGGGTTAGTAGAAAATCTTGCAACAATTCCAACAGCATGAACAATATCAGGTCTATAATGAACTACATACATCAATTTACCAATCATGGATTGGTAAAGAGTCTTATCAACCTCGATAGTATCATCTTCCTTTGTTAATTTACATCCAGTAACCATCAGTGTTCCTACAGGTTTTCAATTTTCCATACCGAATGTCTTCAAGATCTCCTTTATGTATTTTGATTGAGTGATGAAGATTCCATCACTGTGTTGAATCACCTGCAGTCCTAGAAAGAACTTAATCTATCCAAACATTGACATTTCAAACTCTTTCAGCATCTCATTAGCAAATGCCTTACACACATTGTCTCTTCCTCCAAAAATTATATCATCAACAAAGATTTTAGCTATGATAATAGTGTCATCAGAATTTCCTTTCATGTATAGATTACTATTATCACTTTTTCTAATAAAACCAATACTTAACAAATATGTGTGTAGTCTTTCATACCATGCTCTTGGAGCTTGTTTCACTCCATACAATGCCTTGTGCAGTCTAAAGACCTTTTCTCAATTTTTTGGATCTTCAAAACCTTCAAGTTGTTCAATGTAGACCTCTTCTTCAAGTATTCCATTTAGAAAAGTAGACTTCACATCCATTTGATAAAATTTAAATTTTTTATGTGCAGCATATCCCAGTAACATTCTAACACCCTCAAGTCTTGCAACAGGTGCAAATGTCTCACCATAATCAATTCCTTCTTCTTGTGCATATCCTTTACATACAAGTCTATCCTTTTTCCTTGTCACTTCACCATTCTCATTTAGCTTATTTTTGAAAATCCATTTAGTACCAATTACATTCTTATCCATCAGTCTGGGTACTAAAGTCCATGTTTTGTTCTTCTCGATTTGTTCAATTTCCTTAGTCATTGCCTTGACCCATTCTTCATTATTCAAAGAAACTTGTACAGTTTTAGGTTCAAATTCACAAACCAAACACATACCTTGTCGTGATTTACTTCTAGTTTTCATACCAACATTCTTGTCTCCAATAATCTTGTTTTTAGGATGATGTCTTCTTACAAATCTTGCTAAGATCCTAGATCTTCTATCTTGTGCATCTTGCTCTATATTCTATTGTGCATTCAGTTTAGGTTCATTAACTTGCTCAGTAGGTGCTCCTTGATCATCATTCTATTATGTTAGTTGTGTCGGTTGTTGTGCATTGCTCATCTATCTGTCGGTTACAATAGTCTGTGATAGTCTCAATTGAAACTCAAGGACATCATAGTATGTAAACTATCGGTAGTCTTCAGGTTCCTTAGTCTTTTCTTCATCTATAAGCTTGTCATCAAATTCATCAACTCAAACATTTACACTTTCAATAATCTTGTTAGTCATCTTGTTCAGACATTTATAATCTTTACTTTGGGCAAAATATCCTAATAATATTCCTTCATCTCCTTTGGAATCAAACTTACCATTCCTATCATCTTTCAGGATAAAACACTTACTTCCAAAGATTCTAAAATAACTTACATTAGGCTTATGTCCAAACCAAAGTTCATATGGTGTTCAGTTGGAGTCCTTCTTTAACTATACTCAGTTAAGTACATAGACAGCAATACTTACAACTTCTCTCCAGAATTTTTGTGCAACATCCTTTTGAATCATTACTATCCTCGCACAATCAATTATTGATCTGTTTCTTCTCTCAGCAATACCATTTTGTTGTGGGGTTCTCGGTGTAGACACTTGTCTCTAGATTCCATGTTCATTGCAGAAGTTAGTAAATTCATCAAATATAAATTCACCACCTCTATCCGACCTTAAACATTTAATCTCCTTACTGGTTTCCTTTTCAACCTTAGCCTTATACCATTTAAACATTTTAAATGCTTCAGACTTTTCTTTCAAAAACATCACTGTCATCTATCTAGTATAATCATCAACAAAGAGAATAAAATATCTATCACCATAGTAGCTTTGAGTTCTCATCAGTCCACATAAGTTGGTATGTACCAACTCAAGAATTTTCTTTGTTGAGAAATCTTTGCTTTTAAAAATAGATTTAGTCATCTTTCCCTTTTGACATTCATGAGAAAGAGTATGATCAGGCTTATGTAAGTTAGGCAAACCTCTAACTCTATTCTTCTTACTGATATTGATCATATTATCAAAATTTACATGACATAATCTCTTGTGCCATAGCCAAACATCTTCATCTTTCATTAGTAAACAAGAAGATTCATCAATATCAAGATAAAAAAAGGTTACCTCTAGTCTGAGTACCAGTCCCAACAAGTCTTTCATCAACTTCATAGATTTTCACCTTTTTGTTTTCAAATACCAATTTGTGACCTGAATTAATCAACTATGCAACACTCAACAAATTGTAATTTAGTCCATATACCTAGTAAGTATTCTCACATCTTATCTTATCATTTATTACTAGGGTACCTTTACCTTTCATAGTGCACAGAGCATCATTTCCCATTTTTACAAAACCACCATTATATTCAACTAATTCTTCAAATTTGTCTACATCACCTATTATATGATGTCTGCAGCCACTGTCAATAATCCATGTATCATTTTTCTTAGTTGTGAAACCAAGGAAGATTCTTCATGTTTCTCATCTTCTTATGAATCATTCTTCATCACCACAAATACAATCTCTACACTAGAATCAGATTCAGAGTTAGTCTCTTCAATAGCAAAGTAAGCCTTCTTACCTTTATCTTTTTGGTCATCTCTATCTTTATGTCGGTAATTTTTATGAACTCTCCTTCCATAACTTCCTTTAGATCTATCTCTAGGTTCATCATCATCATTTCCTTTTTGAGGACATCTAGCAGCGATATGACCTACTTCCTTGCAGTTAAAACAAGCCAAGGGTAATTTACCTTTATACTTCCCTCTACCTTTTAGTAATCTTCTAGCCATTAACACTTCAAGCTTATCAAGGTCATCATCAGTGTCACTATCATATTTACTATATTTCCCAATCTTCAGTTTTGACATGAAAGCAGACTCAATATTACTTCTAGAAGGTACAATGTTGTTATCAAAATTATTTACCTCAAAGGTAGTAAGTTTACCGATCAAAGTATCAAGAGTGAGATTGGAAGAATCTTGGTTTTCATGAATTGCAGACACTCTGATGGCATATATAGGTAACAAAGTTCTGAGGATTTTGCTGATAATTATTTCTTCATCAATGACTCCATCATAAGCTCTTATAGCATAAACAACTTCTTTGATTTTGTTTGAATATTCCACAATATTTTCTCCTTCTTTCATTCTCATTTCATAAAATTTTCCTCTTAAGCTCTCTGCTCTAGCTCTCTTGACAGGTGTGTTACCACTGTATACTTTCTCTAGTCTATACCACATTGCCTTAGCAGTACTCAATAATTTGATTTCTTCAAATTCAACATCGGTATAGGCAGCAGTAAGTTCCATCATTGCTACATTGTGATCATGCTTATCTTTTAGTTGTTCCACAGTCAGAGGACCAGTCAGTTCACTATAGCTAGTTGTCATAAAATGTATTGCATTTCCACTAATTCTAGCTATATGCAATTTCATTCTTTGTTGCCATACTAAGAAGTTTTCTTTGTTCAATCTGGGCACTTCCCTCTTATTCATTTTATGATCTTTATGCTCAAGTCCTTAAAACTCTATTTCAAGCAACCAAGGCTCTGATACCAATTGTTAAAATGACTAAGAGGGGGGGGTGAATCAGTTACCCAGGTCCTAAAATAAAATAAGTAACTTAAAACTTGTATCTTCAAATACTATCACTTGGTAAACATATATCTTCTTCATTGTCACTATATTTACCGATTATCAAATAACCTCAAAATAATTTACCGATTAAATCTAATAGTTAACATGTAAAGTATGATAACAAATAGATAACACACTCAACACATAACACAAAATATTTTAATGTGGAAACCCTGTTAAGGGAAAAACCACCTAGGAACCGGCAACCCAAAAATTTCACTTTCTAAAGTGAGGCCTGTGAAGACCAAACCCTGTTAAAGGTTACAATGCACACTATTAGGAGTGACCTAGTTAGAGGATTTTCCACTAGGAGTTATCTTTCAATCTTTTGTCACTCACTATGTTGATTTATAGGATAACCATGTTTCACTGATTAGATTGAAACACCAATCAGAACTTAAAAGTCCACTCAGTTAAGAGATTTTCACTAATTACAATTGTTAGAAAGTAATAGTAGTTTGATTCACCTTATTACAAAAAACTGCAAATTACGAATAAATGTTATGCTCAAACAATATTTTCTAACCATTTAACACTTCAGATCTTAAATCAACTTCACTTACAATCAATCAATACTATGTTCTGTGTAGCTCAGTTTGTTCTCTATGTAGCTCAGTTTCTGCAGTCTCGGTTCAGTAACCAATTGGTCAAAAATTGCATGAATATAGATTCACGCTCAGCTTCCTACAGTATCTCCTTCTTCTTCTCTTTCTCTGATCCAATTACAATGTATTTTCTTTCCCCTTAAAGAAACATGTAAGCCATTTTATTTTCATCCATTACATTTTGCCGCTTAATCCTGTTCATTGCTTTTGCCGCTTTAACCTTCTTCGGTAGATGTGTCTTTAACACATTTCAATCTTCTTCATCAAATATTTCTTGAATTTTTTCAGTCATCAATCTTGTAACAAACTTTATTCCTTTTCATATCTTTACACTGATTTTGAGGTGCCAGCTCATCAATCTTCCTAGCCTACAACATCATTAAATGATCTTCTGTTCTTCTCAGTCAAGTCAAAGAAATGTGTCGATAAACCTTATAGGTTAAAATTGTGCTCAGTATACAACACACTACGTCGGTGTATACTGTCATCAGTGTTCATACTAAGAATCTTGATAAACACTAAATTGTCTTCTTTTACCAACCAACACTGCTTTGTATCTTTGAATTCATTTCTTCATAATAAATGAATACCGCGTACTAGGATCAACATAATGAGATCAGAGACTCATCAATAAGTTATCCAATGCATTCCTTATCCTTATTTGTTGTGAGCTTCTTTTACCATTCTTCAGATGTCTCGGTAATGAATAACTTACAAGATAAGTATTTTCAGACTAATAAGAAACTAGTTGACATCAATGACAACATCATACTAATTTAGCAAATAGTATTATCTATCCATCTTCAACTCTGTAATCTTCAATCACTTGTTCAACAATCTCTCCATATGATAAATCAGTTGTATACTTAACAGGTACTTATCCAAGGCACCACAAGGGAGTGTTTTTCACCATAGGATGAATTTATTTCTCTTTACTTTTGCTACCAAGGCACTTGTTTCCAAGTTTCCACCAAGGCACATTTTGAATTTTATTTTTTTTATTTTTTTTGGAAGAAGGCAAGCTCTTTAGATAATTCTCCTTGAGAGGATAAACCATGATATGCCAAGGATTCAAAATGATATGCTCATAGATGCTAATAGGGAAAGGGAGATGGAAGAGAAAAATGGAGGATAAGATTTTATGTAAAGCGAGTGAGGTTGGAAGATAGGAGGAATAGGCAAATGAGGAAAAAGGATAGAAGGTAAGAGGATAATGAATGGAAGGATTTTGAAAGGGTAGATGGAAAGGAAGGTAAGATCAACATCAACACACACCTTGAAGGGTGGTGAGAGGATGGAGGAAATGTCAATGAAGGAATACGTGAAGGAATATGGTGAATGGATAGCAGAGGTTGCGGTTTAGGCACATAAAATGGAAGAATTTTTTTGGAAGAAGATGAAGTGGAAGTCTTTGGAAGCTTTAACGTCAACTTCACTTGTTTCTCAACATTAGACTCTTTCAAGAGAGACTTTGGAATCCATATAGCCATAGGCTTTTTATTTCTTTTTGATGATTTAGAGAGAATATCTTCAATGATGGATTTTGGAACCCATACTTTTCTTGTAGTTTTTTTCTTAGATATCTCTTTTGACTTTATGCTTCCATGTCAATTAGAGGAGACATGGTGATCTTATTTTTTTTATGGATTCTTGTATTGCTTCTTTTTCTTGTATTGAACATTCAAGTTACTTCCAAAAGACTTGGAACTTGTGGAAGAAGAAGGAGGATATGACTGGTTTAGATGGGTGAGTGGATGAAAAGGATTCAAGGGTATTAATCTATGTTGATCTTGAGGAAAGATAGGATACAAAGGGACATAAGGACCCAAGATGGATGATGAATTGGGAGAGTTAGGAGGGGAAAGTGAAGGGACATAAGGGCCCAATATGGAAGGAAGATGTGGAGCACTTAGTATTGGTGGAGGAGGTCCAAGGATGGATATGGAAGATACAAAAGGATAATCAATAAGTTCATCAACATCTATATGAAAACCAAGGACATCAGCATCTTTAGGGTGAGCATTAGAATTTGCAATATTAACATGAACATTTGGAATAGGAGAAACTTCTTTGATAGGACTATTTAGAGCTTGAAAAGACTTAGGAAGAGTAGAAAGTGGAAGCGAGCATGGAGTGGTAGAACAAGAAGATGGAAGACTTTGATCTTGACAAGGATCTTTGGATAGCATAAGCATATAATTTTTCTCTTGATTTTCAATAGGATTAACACTAGAAGTATCATTTTTGGAAAGCGCAAGCATAGTAAGGTTATTTTCATTGTCAATAAGCTCAATAGTGTAATTAGTAGCTTGATCTTGCTTAGGAGAAGACTTAAGACATGGTGGAATGAATGAGAAAGGGCGTACAAGATCAAAAGAACCATGAAATAGATAAGAGACATCATGAAAGGGATTGGATCACATGGAGGTTTCTTTATCTTGATCTTTCTTTATGTTCTTTTCTTTATGATTTTTAGAGTCCTCTTGACATGGAGCCACTTCTAAGGACAAGGAAGCATGTTGGGATTGTATGGAAGACTTTGGAAGAGATGGTGGAGGACTAGCTAAAGTGGGAATTATAGCATATAAAGGCTTAGGCTCTTTAGGTTTAGCATTATTGAAATTATTTGCAGCCAAGTGAAGATCAACTTGAGTTTCTTTAAGAGGTAGCCCTTGAGGATAACTATAGGGAACCATATGAAAAGTATTAGGGCTTTTGTTGGATGAAAGATTTGCAAAATATTTGAAAGACTTGGAAGCTTAAGGAAATGTATGGGTATTGGAGGAAGTAGGGGATGGAAGGGAACCATCACAAGACAAAGGTTTAGCATTAACACAATCTTTCTCAAGAGTGTTATCTTTATTTTCAGCATGATACTTCTTAGAGGAGAGATTCTTATAGTATTTATGTTTATAATCAGTGTGGTAAGCTTTCTCTTCTTCAAGTGAAGTAGATGTATCATCTAGGTATTGTTCACAGAAATCATCAAAGTCTCTTTCAAAATTATAATCATATGGATCACCATCACAGTCTATCCAATGTGACAACCCATTTCTAGTAATCATGAGCACAAGATAAAAAGAACTCTTAGGAACAGAGGTGTCATAGGTATCATTATATTGTCCATCATCATAGTCATCATAGTCTTCAAAGATGGGTGTGTCACTCTCCGTGGAAGAGGTTTCATAAGGGTTATCATGTTTCTCAACATGGTGTGTCTTGAGATGAGCTGTAAGACTCTTGGGAGAAGTAGAAGAGGAACGAGATCATGGAGAAGAGGAAGGTGAAGACCCAATGGAGGAAGAAGATGAGGAAGAATGAAAAGACTTAGAAGATGAAAGGAATTTGGAAGAAGGAGGTTGTGATAGGATCATGTGTATGATCCTAAAAAAGGCATCTGATTTAATCAATTTTTATTTTATTTTTGTCATAAACTTATCACTCATGGGATTTTTGGAGGAATAATACTCTTCAAATTTAGCAATGAGTTCAAGATCATCCCTTTTCAAGAGAGGTTCCATAACAAGATAGTTGAAATTAATGGTTCTAGACAAGGAGGAATCAAGCATGGAAGTTACAGAAGAGATGAATGGAAGAAAGTAGACTAGATAATAAGAGGAAAAGAATCAAGAAGGTGTGAAGAATTTTAGGAAGAAGATGAAGAAGCATGAAGGAAGAGGAGAAAAGATGGAAATGGGAGACTAAGAAGACATGAGAGGTGTGGAAGAAAGAAGACCAAGAGTCATTTTGTGAAAATTGATACCATTTAAGGTCATTTGGATGTTGAGAAACATGTCATAGTACCTAAGATTTGACCCAGACTAACCAAGGATGACTAGAAATGACAAGAATCAATTCGCTATTTTCATAGAATTTGGGATTTGTTGCAAATTGGATTTCTGACAAAATAGAGAGACAAATTGGTTTTAAGTAGTAATTGTGTGGTTCTCAGCTCTAGACATCTAGTTTTAGGTAGTGTGCAATAGGAAAATAGGCATACAGATCCCAGACAAAAATTAGATCTGACAAAAAGTTGACCAATTGATAATAATAAGCTCACTATTTTGAAAATTTTAGGACAGGCTCGTGTGAGAAAATGTTGTTTTGCATGAGGAAATACCAGGTTGCGTGTGAGAATGTGTTGTCTCACATGAAGGAATGCTCAGAAAGTGAAATCTCATGCAATAAAAGGACACTGTCTGATAGTTTAGACATAATTTCTGAGGCACAAATTTTGAGACACAATGTTGGCTGTTCTCTGACAAAATATTTAGTTCTCACTCTAGAAAAGGATTTTTTCTTAGATTTTGCAATTTTTCAGTGTTTCAGTATCATATTGTTATGCAAATTTTGAAGATCCATGTAATAATTCATTTCAAGTAACCAAGAAGATATCAAGCACGCAAAACAGCAAGCAAGGGAAGAAAGCAATCATTTCAAAACAATGAACAAGGGAAAAAGAAACCTTGCACATGAACAAGAAATAGTGACTTTATTGTGCTAATCCTTAGAAATACTACTTGTGTATGTTCCAAAAAGTTTTTCAATAACACGCATATTCCTAGAAAATGAAAATTTGGCCTCACTAGGGTTTGTAGTAATGGTCTGACTCTGCAACTTTTGTGATCTCAAGAGTGTGAACTCCAATCTAGGCGTACCGAGGTTTTGACACAGTCTAAGAATTTAATCAATCAAGAGCTGCTAGGGAGATCTGACAGCCCAACAAAAGACCACACATGTGAAGATTTCCTCCACAAGGACATTTATATAGTGGCTACTACTACCACGGCAAAAATGGCTATTATTGCTTGAGGTTCTATCCACATGGTTGACCCAATTAATGGAATTTCCACTATGGTTAACCCTCTCTAAAAGTGACTCACAAAAGATACCACATGGAGACTGGTTCTAGATTCAAGGATCTGAGTTTTTGATACTACCCAAAAAGGGAGTAGAGCATAGTCCTCTAGCCTTTTCACTTTTAACCAAAACAAAGTAGATAGATTAATCTAACATGCTAAGACCAAGATTACCTCACAAAGATATATGATGTCAACCACTTATGATCTGTCAACCTCTTCAGAGAGAATGTACCAATCAAAAGTTGAAGACGCACAAATCTAGTAGAACGTGAGATGCTCTCAGTAACCTCCCTACCTACAAGAGGATCCTTCATCAAGAAGAGCTTCACATGCGTGAACAAGAGAAAGAAGCCCACTCTCTCAAGATCATCCACAAATAGTGTTCATAGGGCCTAATTACTATGTGTAACAGATATGCAAAAAGTAAATCTATGTTCATTTTAGAGCCCAAAACTGAAGTGTGAATTATGAAAGCTATAAAGGCACTCAAGCTTGACACAACAGAGTTTTTTTTATGTCCCAAAATGAAGTGTTATCAGATCACAGTAGAATACCTTAATTCCTTGCAATGCACATAGTAGATTTTTACCTAATTTTTAGCAATTTTTGTTGAGCTTTTCCATGCAAGCAAGCCACGAACTCTCCAACAAGCCAACAAGCCAACAAGATATGCAATGTATATTCAAATTATGCAAAACCTAGGGTTAGATCTGAAAACCAATTGTTAGGAGCAATAATAACCAGCAAATAATCCAAATGACAACTCATATCATGCATTGAATCATATGAAAAATAAATGCATACCCATCACAAAAATTTTATTTCTTTTTGCATTTGACCTAGTCAACAAGATCTTTTTTTTATATGATTTCAGCCACAAAAATAAAAATGCAAAACAGAGACCCATGCTAGAAAATAGAGAGCTTTCCAAAAATGTAAAGAAAAATCTCTTCATTTGTGCCCTAGAGACCCATTGTACCAAAACAAACCAGTTTTTGTAAATCGACTATTTGAGGTATTATATTGCATCCAAATTTGAAACAAAAAGAATGGACCCCTGTATAATTTAAAGAGCTTTCTGAAAATGTAAAAATTTTGAAAAAAATATGTTGATTTGCGCTGAAAATTAATTTTTCATGAAAAATAAAGAAAAAAATATTAAAAATTCAAAACATCTCAGAAAATTTAGAATTTTTTATCAAAGCTTCCCTAATATGTCTCCAAGCTGCAAAAATAATTTCAGACCAAAACTCCAAGCCATTTGGGAGATAAAATTAAATCTTTGAAAATTTAGGGTTTTAGTCTCCAAGTAAATATGCACAAGGGGGTTAGCTCCAAACAAATAACCAAAACCAACATGTAAAGGTGGGTTGCCCCACGATGGGTGCCAAAAATGTGTGTGTGAATTTTGTACCTAGTTGTAGACACAACACTTCAGTAAAACATTAGAGGTTAGCAAAAACTAAAATCTGCAAGTAATTGAAACTATGCTAACCAGACGATTTACTGCCTTCTAGTAGGTGTAAGTATGATGTTCTCATATTGGAATCGAGATCAGTGACAATGCAACACCTAAACAAAGGATTTAAAATGATGAAAGCAATGAAATATGAATGTAAATTAATCTATTTTTGGGGATTTTTGATGCAATAGGATGAAAAACTTTATGAAATTAATATAGAATGAAATTGAAATGATATGAAAATTAATCTAAGAATTATATGAATGAAAATGAATGCTATGAAAAAATATGAATTGATCTCACAAAATTGCCTATCGCAAAATCTTTGTTCTTCAGTGATAAATTCGCTAGAGTAATTGTGCAAATTCGAGATATATGAGATTGAAAACTTGAGGGATTTTTTTGAGAGGTTGAATGCTTGAGGGATTTTTTGAGAGATTGAAAGCTTGAGAGATTTTGAGAGATATCAATTGATTGAAAGCTTGAGAGATTTTTATGAAGAGTTGAACCTTGTTTTTATAGAAATCCAGGGCTTGAGGATGCATTGAGAAAAGCCATAAATCACTCTTAATAAACACAGGTTGATTTTTGAGTTAACAAGAAATTAAGAATAAATAAACTCATAAAATCATGCAAAAGCAATTTTTAACTCAAAATAGAGCTTTAGTTCTCTTTTTTAACTCACCATTAGATGTTGAGTTTAGAAAGTTAACAAATTGAAATTGAAGTTGATTTAAAGTTGATTATTTTTTTTATTGTGCATGTTTTAATATGAATTTAATTTAATAAATAAAGTGATTTATTTTCCACTTAACTGATTTTGAATTAAAATAATTGATTTATGGGTTAATCAATTATTAAATCAAACTTTATTCCAATTAAATCATTTAATTTGACAACTTTGATTTTAAATCAACTAAATAAATATCCAATTGATTGTTTGTAGGAATTTTGATTTATTGTCAAATAAAAATAATATTAATTAGGAATAAATAGAATTAAATCTAGTTAATTAATTAAGTGGTAGTATTAATGTAATTAATTAAATATTCATCATATTCAATTAATCAAATTTAGGATAAATGAGATTTATCGCCAAATAATATTTAATTAAAGATAATTAGATAAATTAGGAATATTCAAGGAATATTCTCCAATGCAAAATTAAGATAATCAATTAGGCTTTTGATAAACTGATGTGCAAATGTGCCTTTGGTTAGGACTTTGATGTCGATTTCGATCAAATTATTGATGTAAGAGGTTAATGAACCTATAGCCCATTTTTGGGGTATTACAATTTAGTGCAGTAGGATATTCCTTGTCTTCCAATTTTAGTTCCTTGGGATGACTTCTTGATAGACATTGTAGGTTTGTTTGTTGAGTCCTACATTAAGGATTTCAGAGACATCATTGATGAAATTCATCTTCTCTTTGATGAGGATGATCCTTCAAGTCAGTTGTTGCGAAGTAACTCTGACCCTCATCTTCATTCTTCACTTGATCATTCTTTCAATTTTGACATGATTGTGGATTTCTTTGGTACAAAATTTGGAGGAGGTCTTTTTATGTTTAGAGAAGGCATTTGAGTCTTTGGAGATTAGTTTTCATGATTCTTAAACTTCACTTGAGATGTCACATTGCATGGTTTAGGTTTCTCATACTCATGTGTTAGAGATTCCTATTCAGTTTCCTAAGACATCATACATTTTGAGGATTCTTCCTAGATATTGGGGAAGATTCATTGATACACTTATGGAATTGTTTCTTCTTAAGAGGAATAATATCATTCAATTTTTATGGATTAGTTCCTATATTCATCCAAGAGCATCTACCATTGGTGTACATTCTACATTGAGGGGGGACTTCTTTACTTCTCTTCCTACTTCATATTTTTAAGAGACATCCTTGTCTTTGGAGTTTGATCCATATTATTACATGGATCAGTTGCTATTGGTTCATTTCTTGTCACTTTCTATTGGATATGTTCTTGATTAGTTAGTGGCATCTTCATCAACCAAGGACATGCTGACACATGAGCATACTTTAGAGACTTCATACTTTATTCGGATTCCCCTTCCTTCTTCCCATCCACAATGGGAAGCCTTCTTTCATCGATACTTGGTTTCTCTTCTTCCTAAGGAGAGAAATGTAATTTGTAGGAATTGAACAATGTTTTTCCTTCAAGCACTTACCATCCTTGGAGGAGATTATTTATTATTGGGGAGAATATAATGTCTCCTTATTTACTTCCTATGGGGGGATTATTCATTATATATACATAATGTATGTCATAATGGGGGGGACTTGATTACTTCGTCCAGGAGAGGTTTTTTCCTGTGAGATTTTCCCTCTTTCTCCACTTTATGAGAGATTGCATTGCATTGGTTTTGCATATTGTACAGAGGTACCTAACATGGCCTAGTAGTTGGGACCCATCATACATTGTCATCTATATTTGTGAGCTTAAGTGCATTCCCCTAAGTTGCACTTAAGGGGGGGTATTGGTGTAATTAAATATTCCTAATTACACTTTACTTTAGTTTACTTAGGATAATGCATTGCATAATTTTTTTTGCAAATCAAGTTGTACGGCTTGATCTGGACCTCTATGGTATGATTTTTCAAAAAAATAAATATTTTATTTTTTCTACTATTTTATCATAAAATTACTTTTTCTGTGAAAACTTTATGGTCTTGGTACATGCCCTATGCATTTATTTTCACAATATTCCCTGGCATCTCAATACTAACATCAGTAGTGACATCAATGATCAGCATTCTATCAATGGTATGGCCCTGAGCTCGACGCAATAGTAGAGCTCGAGCACAACCCTGGTTGCTTTTTATTTTACATATCGGGTGCATTTCTATTTACTACACTAGATTGCCAATAACATTGGAAATGTGGGACTAAACTTGTCCTACTAGTGCTCCCTCTTCCACTACGAGCGGCTAGATCCACCGCCCAAAGTGGCTAGTTCCTCCATCACCCCATCGGTGCCATGCGGCACTCCCAAGAGCCCCCTCAGCTCCCACATGGCACATAGACATTGCACCACGCAGTGCTCCTAATCACCAATGTGGCCGCCACCTCAGCTATTATTAGGTAGTCAGCGCCATAGCGACCACCACGCGGTAGCACCGTCAACAACGCCACATGCTCCCCCTTAGCCCTGTACACTCCAACCAGAAGATGCCATGTGGCCTCCCACCATGTCACCAATCCTATCACCCCAACATGACATCATCATATATACTAGTGATGTCATCATCCATATGGACCACATTAGCAACACATCTACCAAAGAGGCTAAAAATTTGTTGACATCGTCATCCCGTGAGCCTAAAATTGACATCCGTCAAAATAGGCCAAATTGGGCATTTTTTACATCCATATGGCCGTCAAATTTAACATAGCAGTCTAATAATGTCATCAGGGTTTGAAAATTCTCAGCCTTCACCATTGGAGTTTTTGATTTGGCAATCCCACTTCAGCGGGCCATATCTTGTTCAGTGTTGTTCCTTTTTTCAAGTAATGTTTTTTGAAATTGGGTAGAATTTCTTAAAGAATCCAATGGTGGTATTATTTTTTTGATTTGATGGCTAGATTTATCATAAATTGCAGATTTTGTTGACTATTCATATTTGTTTCTAATTTTTGTAACTTTCAGGACTTGGTTGGGGCACATACGGTAACATTTTAAGGTGAATTTTTTTTCGAAAGTGCATGATTTTTTGTCTACTTTCCATATCTACAATCAGTTTTTAGTGATTTAGGGTGGATATATCACTTTCAATTTGGGGCTATATTTGCACTTACTTAATCCTTGGATTTTGGTTTTCTCATTTTCATCAATCATTTGAAGGAGTCATTAGTAGTTATCAGTCATTATTTGGTTGTATTATGGATAATTCAAAGGTCAAAATCCTCACTCCATACAACTACCATGAATGGAAAGTATCTTTAAGTGATTATTTGTTGAGCATTGGATTTCTTAGAATGACTTTTGGGTACGATCAAGAACCTCAAACAAGTGTTGCAGAAAGGAGAAAATGGTTTGATCAAAGGGATAAAGCACTTGGCTCTCTTAGATCATCCATCTCTCCTGACTTTCACTTTCATATTGCATCTTGCACACATCCTCATGATGCTTGGGTCATATTGGAAGGACTCTTTGGTAAACCTGATAGAATTAGAAATTTCAGATTGGAGAATGAGCTCATAGGTCTAAATCCTAGTGATTTTGGCAATATTCAAGACTTTTTCTCTAAGTTCAATTCTACTAGATTGGAACTTTCTACATGTGACATTATTAAAGGGGATGAACAATTGATCTTTTCCATTATTTCCAAGCTTGGTTCTGATTATTCTATCTTTGTTTCTACATTCTATGCTACTATGGATGCTCTTGGTAATGCATAAAAATTGTCTTCTCTTTATGAATTTGCAACGCAACTCACAAGGGAACAAGCAAAGTTGGCACACATGGGCAATTGAAGCCTTCCACACATCAAGAATTGATTGCAAGTGAGTCCACATCAAAGGCTTCTACTGGAAAAGGAAAGAAACATCATAAGGATCCTAAGCCTCATGAAAAAGGTAATGTATCTCCTTCATATAATACTATTGAAGCCAAGTCCTCTTCAAGAGAGTAAGATCATCTAGAAGAAAGAGGGATAAATGTGCATATTGTAAAAAGCTAGGACATGATGAGCATAAGTGTTTTCAAAAGAAGATTGATGAGATAACTCACATTATTCAGAAGCACAACATTAAGTTACCCTCATTAGTGTCTACTCCTTCTACACAATTGGAAAATTCTACATCTCCATCATCATCCAAAGATAAAGGTAAAGGACAAGCACTCTTGGCTTCCACACATCCTAAGCAAGGTAAATGGCTTCTTGATTTAGGTGCATCACAACATATGGCATCTTCTATGGATATGTTTTCTTCTATTGAGCCTTGTAATTCTCCTAATATTTTGATGGGTAACAATAAATTCATGAGAATTTGTGGGAAAGGTTCTATTCCTATGGGAGAGGGGACATTTAATGATGTTCTTTGTATACCATCCTTGACCACTAATATTCTTTCTATTTACAAAATTACACATGGGGCACAAGGTAAAATTATTGAGTTCACTCCTGATTTTGTCTACATTAGGGACATGGAGACTAGAGATGTCATATCTATAGGATTTGTTGATCATACATCATGCTTGTATTCTTTTTCACATTTTGTTGATGATGATGATGATATTCATGATGTACACATCTCTTTTCCAAGGGATAATTATGAGGAGAACTTTGGGCACTTGAATAATTTTATTGTTGAGACAAGTATTGAGCTTCCTACTCCTCCATTTCCTACTTCTTCAGACATGGGATCTACAATTCAGCAGGATGATCATAGTGTTTCAAATCTTGCAGAATGTGATGACTACTTGGATGTCTCTTCAGCATTTTTTGATTCTCATGATGCAGATTTGGAAGACATACATGAGGGGGTTTCTCTTTCCTTTGAAGATAGAATCATAGTTGGGGATACTTATACACCTTCTTTGGAGATTGGTACACTTGATTCTTCTCCTTCTTCACTTGATTTATCACATGAGGTGATAGATTCTTTGAACTTGGAGATTCCTATTCATTCTTGATAGATTCATGCATGGAGACCTTCATCCTCTTCCTCCTTCCATTTATAGAAGGATTGGCTTCTTCATCATTTGATGTATCTATTTCTTCCTAAGGGGAGACATGTTTCTTGTAAGAATTGTCTTATCTATTATTTATAGGTACTCTTCGTCAACATGGGAGCTTCTACATTATGGGGGGGATATCATGTCTCCAACTATCCTTCTTATGGGGGGGTAATTCTTTGTATATACTTGATGTATGTAGTTCTTGGGGGTCTTAAGCACTCCATCCATCCATGCATCTTTTTTTCTTCTCTCTTTTTGGGGGAGGTTTTTTCCCATGAGGTTTTCCCTCTTTCTCCACTTTATGAGTGTTATTGCATTTCATGTATTGCATTTTGTACATGGATACCTAACATGGCCTAATTGTTGGTCTTGCATTTTGATTTTAAGTGCATTCCCCTAATTTGCACTTAAGGGGGGTGTTGGTGTAATTAAATATTCATAATTATACTTTACTTAATCTTACTTAGGTTAATGCATTGCATAGAAGTTAGTGATTGAGACACCTAGGAGTTTGCACCTTAATTAAGCACATGGTGTAGGATAAATTCCACTTTTGGTGTGAGATCCACCTTTAGTGCTCTTATCACATTATCATCCTAATCCATTTCACATACTTCATTGCATAATGGAGGATGGTCCACATTTGGTGGACATGTGATTACACCTAGCATAAGTGATAGCTTATCAGCTCTTTATCATTTTTTATTATCGCCTTTCCTATATAAGGAGGCCTATTATGTAATCATACATCAAGGTGAATTAATTGGATCAATTCAATATCAATCATTGCATTCATATCATCTCTCTTGTGCTTTTCTTTAACCTCTAGAACCTTGGTTCAATCTTTTCTATTTGCAAATTCTTACAATGATGATGTATCTCTATCTCTATCTCAAGTAAGTTTATATATTATTGAGGCTTGTCTGAAAATATGCAAGTTGGGGATCCTAATAATGACCAAAAATGCTAGGAGAGGCCAAACAATATGGACACTATCAAAACTACTTATAAAATTGATAGCCAAAATCATGGCTCAGAAGTTGCTACTAAAATAGTTGTAGCTCTTGTAGCTGCATCCCTAGTATTTTGTAGAATAGACCCTTCCTATTCCATGAGCCTCATTCACACTTCCATCATGGTAGATTTTTAGCAAAAGCTTGAATTCAAGCTTTAACAAAAAAAATTCTTGTTTAGTATCTCATAAAATTCTCTCTTTTAGGTTTTTGATTTTGCTAATAAGCAAAGAGGATCTTATAGTGACTCGCTTAAGTCTGTAGTCTATCCATTCTATTTCTCTTCTTGTGGGTACCAGGTAAAGCAACTTAATGTGATATGCTTCAAGATTATATTATAATAAAATGTCAGGGTTGTACTAATGTTGTTGGGTATTGTCTTAGGATGAACTGTTATGGGGAGCTGCATGGCTATATAAAGCAACAAAAAGTGCCAAATATTTAACTACATTCAAGAAAATAGCTAGAATTTTGGAGCTCATCAATCAAACAATATATTTGGGTGGTTCAATAAGCATGCCGGATCCCGAGTGCTTTTATCCAAGGTATAAAAACTTGAAGTGTGGGTACTAATAAATTTCAAGTTATTTCATTGAAGTTATTGATAAACTTCAGCTTTTTTTGTAATTTTTTATCTTCTTGCTAATTTACTATTCTATCTTGCATTATTGGAGATAAATCTCTCCAAGTGGATGCTTTACTACAAAATGTTTGCATGGATTGACTACAAGTGAAGGTTTCTGAGTGGATGCTTTACTACAAAATATTTTCATGGATTGACTACAATTCACTATGCATTGTACTATGCAGGAATTCCTAATTGAAAAGGTGTGTTATCTCTATTTGAGCATTAAAGGTTTTCATTAGTATCAAAGGTTATCAAAGATATCGGTTGGTCACTTACAATGAGCAAACTCGGTAACTAGAAGCAAGATAGACTAGCCAGTAAAGCTTTCACACTGAGCATCAGATAGTTTACCAAGAACTAGCAGATACCAACACCGAGCATCGCAATATACACTAAGTAGTTTATATAGTGTTTACCAAGGATCACAAAAAATGGCATAGTAATCTAAAATGGCACATTCTTCTATGCAAATGGTTACAATAGATTAGAAAATGTTTTACCAAGATCAAGGAATATTTAATGTTATGATATTTATTAAATGCAATGTATATCTTATGTAATAGTCTGATCTAGGTCATTTTTGTACACTGTAGATCTTAGGGTTATGACTATATTGTGTAACCTAATTTTGTTGAAGCAGCAAAAGCAGATCACTATATAAATGTATGTTTAAATTATTTTTGGTATGAATTGATGCAAGAATAGAGATATGAATTAAGGAGTACTTGAAGCATTTGCCTAACTTCAAGTATATTAGTTAACAAAGCATATTACAGAGTATATCAGATTAAGAAAAATCAAAAAAGGCTACCGAGTGGTTCAAAGCAGAGATTCATCATAGTAAAGGTGAAATACATTCAATACTTTATAGATATGTATTCAGAGAATTGAGTTGTCACTAGCAGATAATTGCCTATTTCTTTCTAACAATTGTAATAGAGTTTTGGATCAATCTCTTAACAAAGTAGACTTAACAGTCTTATGTAAATCTCTTAGCTGAGTGCACACTTCATTAGTGTTGTTAAAATCCTATAACTAGGTAGATCTAGCTGATCTAATATGTTACTCCTAATAGGGTAAGATCACCAGAAGTGATCAAAACTTGTATCCCTAATAGGAAAACCTTTTCTATCTATAGTAGTAAAGAATTTTTGGGTGTCATCCCCACCCCAGTTTTTAACTTCTAACAAGGGTTTCTACGTTACCAAAATACTTGTGTTATGTGATTGCTATTTGATTTCATGTTATTTACTTTTATAATTTAAATGGATGATTTATACATGCAATTAGATACAAGTTATTTTTCAAGACTATCACTGTTTATAGTTACAGTTCTGAAAGGTTTACAAGTAAAGTTTTTGAAGACACTGATTCACCCCTCCCTTCTCAGTACCTATCTCTCCTAATTCTAACAATTGGTATCAAAGCTTAGTTCTCTTGTTGAATATTTTAACCACTGAAGGGTAAAGATCTAAGTCATGGAGAGATATAAGCTTGATAAGACTATTGAGAATCAGAAGATACATATGGAGATGTTTTTTGAATAGTATAAGAAAGCTAGAGAAGGACTAAAGAGACTACTGGTTGAAAGAAAGAACCTAGCTATTCTGCAAAATGAGATCGGTTACCATGAAGAATCTATTGTTGAAATGTTTGAGTATATTGGATCTAGTTCTAGAAGCATCTTTGATGGATCTAAAAGAATAATCATTGATTTGTCTGAAAAGAATCAACACTTAACTGATCAAGTGAAAGCACTACAAAACGGTCAAGAATCTTAGATGGTGAGAATGGTAGAAATAATGAACAATGCTAGACAAGTCGAGCAAGAAATAAATCTAGCTATTGATGACTAAAGATAGATGACTAAATAATTGCAAGCTAAAGAGAATGAAATACAAAGACTCACTGATCGTCACTTCCAAGTATCTAATCAAATAATGACTGTGAATCAAGAAGTCAACTAAGTGAATGGAGAATTGTCAAGAAGACTAGAAGATGTTGCAAGACTCAAAGAGGAGAATGAGAAGCTGAGAAATGAAGTGAAAAATCAACAGCAACATAATGAAATGATGAAACTAGCTGAGGATAGTTTAAAGAAGATTTATGACTTTCTGACTAATCAAAGAAGATTTGGGAGTAAAGATGGTTTAGGCTACACCGGTGAAGGAGAATCATCACAACAATCTAAAAAAGTCAACAACAATCAAAATCAAAGACCTAAAGCATTGGCATGTCATCACTATGGTAAACCAGGACATACATCTAATGTGTGTAGAAGCAAAGCACAAGGTAAACCTCCCGTCACTCCTAAGTTTAATGGATATTGTTATTACTGTGGTAAGTTTGGACATCCAACTTATGAGTGTAGAGCTAAAAAAAAAGATATTGCTAACAATACCACTATGGAGAAAATGTTCTATACTTGTAATCAACATGGACACACTGCATGAGAGTGTAAGGAAAAGATGAAGCAAGTATGGACTCCTAAGAAGAAAACATAAAGAAAGCCTTATCAACTGAAGAGACAAGGTAATTCTTATGTTTGGGATTACAAAACTTGGGCTAACTGTACTGCTTGTGGTAGATATGGACACATTGTAGCAAATTGTTATAGAAAGAGTCAGATTAGACAATCAAGAAACTAGTCAGGCACTGGAATGGTATGTATGCACTATCATAGAGTCAGTCATTTAAGAAAGGGTTGTAGAGATTGAGCACTAGATGAAAATCATGTATTTGAGAGTGGACACACTATTGCAGATATCATGAAGATAAGGAGCATGATGTGGAGAAAAGAATCTAATGAGAATGCTAAGTCAAGTAATGTTGTCGGTGAAACCTCATCCACTAGATTGGGTGACATCGGTAACTCCACTTAAGGTGACAAAGGTATGTATGGAACTGACATTTTAGAATGATCATACTTTACATATAGTTCCTTATACATGATGTACAAATACCAAATCAGCATGAATAAAGATACATTATGGTTTATGTGTTATGAGCTAACAATGTTATATAGTTAGTAAAAGAGAGACTGAGAGGTGGTTACCCGTCGATAATCACTACACAAGGTTAACCAGATAATAGTGCAAACTAATGAAGAAATTATGTGTTAATCGAGTGGAGAAAATTTTTAGTTCTCACCGATCTGATAGTTGTTTCGTACCAAAAGTTAGGTCAAGTATTAAATGAAAGAAAGTTTGAGCGAAAATATCAAAAAATCTATAAATACATGGGAAACAAAGTTCATTTTTACATTGTGATTTCAAAGAGCGAAGAATTCACAAAGAAGAGTTTGAGCAAAAAGATTTTCAAAAGGATTCAAGGCTACTATAGATCAAACCGACAACACTCTTTGAAAATTTTGAGTAAGTTTATTTGCTACCAAACACTTTATTTACCTCCTGCTAGCCAAAACCCTAAATCAATTTTTGGCATCTACATCATCCTCTAGAAAATCACAAAGTGTTGAGGAAGAAGTTAATCTAATTGTAAGGGAAAATTTTGATGAACCTAAGTTCAAGCCACATCCCAAGGTCATAGCACAAACAAATTCAATGGGTCCTTTCTCAAGCATATTAGATAGGGTTTTATTGAAAGAAGATGTAAGATCATATATTCATTGCAAAATTGGTGAAGTAGGAGACTTTGAAACTGTTGCTGCACATTCACTACTCTATGGCACTGATGGAAAATTGAAACTAGAATACAAGAAGATTACAGAATCAAGGTTATCATGTATCACATACTATCCACAATCATTTAAGACTAATTGGATTAGAATTGTATTGAATAGGTACCATGATGGTAAATTCTGGCTGGATAAACTGATAGAAGTCACTAAGAAAATGATTAGTAGGGTTACTAGGGTCCCTACTGTTAGAAATATTCAAGACTAATTGAGTTACTTAGAGGGGAGGGGTGAATCAGTAACTCCAAATTTTTACTTCAATTTTAGATCTTGATAACATTTAGTTTATTGATCTAATTGTATGCATGAGAAATTGAAAACATAAACATTCATAATACTTTGAACATAGAGATTTGGTGACCCAGAAACCTTCCAAGTAGAAAGTAAAACTGGGGTGGGGATGATACCCACAAAACTTCAATACTACAGTATAAAGTTTTTCGGTTAAGGCTTACAATGATCACTTCTGATGATCTGCCCTGTTAGGAGCAATAAGGACTACTAAGTCCACCTTGTTAGAGGATTTACAAACATACAATGAAGTATGCACTCAGTTAAGAGATTTTACAAAGACTGTTAAGTCTACCTGATTAAAGGATTTCAAGCTTATTCACCTGTTAGGATGAAACAGTAGATCTCTTACTTGCAACTATACTTGTTGATTGAGATTCTCTGATGTACTGATCACCTTCTGTGATGGATAGATCTTTGCTACTTCTTATACTATTGTAGCCCTTTGTAATTTTCTTATCTCTACCTTTCTCCTTTTTCCATACTTCGCTATATCTCATCATTTGGATATGATATAAAACATTATTTATATATCAATTCAAATCAATTGCAAAACAATTACAAAGTCGGCTCTTAAACAAGTAAACACAAATATTACTGAGTCAGCCCAAATATAGTTACTCAGTTACTGCAAACTAACTCGGTGACTTTCTGATACTCGGTGTCCACTACGTTACTTGGCATCGTCATGCACTCGGTAGAAGTGGAGGCTCGGTCCATACTAACCACTCGGTCATAGTTTCAAACTTGGTAAATACTAGAGACTCGGTAGATATAGTGTTACTTGGTAGAAATTGAATTTCCTATTTAACCATGTAGTACTCAGTAAACACTGTGAAACTTTGTGAGCTCGGTATACACTATTCAGCTTGGTAAGCTCTGTTCTGCTCGGTATGCACTGTTCTGCTCGGTATGCTATATTTTGCTCGGTAAGCTCTGTTATGCTCGGTAAGCTCTATTCTACTCAGTATGCACTGTTCAGAATAAGTGTTGTCACTAATGACAATCAGGCTTAATGCCAACAATCTCCCCCTTTGGCATTAGTGACAAAAACACTTATTGCCAAAACTTATATACAAGAATCATGCTGAATCTTTTCTTTTTTTTTTTTCAAAATTTATCTTTGTCAAACTACTGTTTATACATTTCATGACTTCCTTATATGGAGTATTTTCTCCCCCTTTCGTATTACACACCTTAATCTTATACACTTTCTCCTATACATTTTCTCCCCCTTTTTGACAATAATGCCAAAGGTGTATATACAAGTATTTTACAGGGAGAATCCAAAATGTGAAAGAAAATCAGAATGTACCTTCATTATTAGTGCCAGAGTTCTATCCCAATTCTCTTGCAAAATCTTGCATGTTTGGAGTGCAATTTGGACTTCTGCAGAGAGTTCAATCATGTGATCTGCAATGGAAAATTGATTGTCATGGAGTAATGCTTTTGAGTGAACAATGTGCTTTTGCATTATGTCCATGATGGGAAGGATCATGTTCTAAATATCTAGCAATGTTGACCGGATGTCTGTGTCCTCTTTTAATAATTCCAACTACCTATTTGATAGGAATTTGATTTTCATATGATGTGCAGAGCTTGAACTAGGTTCAAGTTGCAACTTCTATACACTGTCCTTCAGATCCTCATTAATCTTATTCAATTTATTCTTGACTTCCTTAGTGAACTTGGCAACATTACATAGCTTAGAAAAAAGTGAGGTAACATTGGAATAGGAGGATTCAATATTTGTCAAAACTAAAGATAATTCTGCCTGATTAATAACTATATGCTGAGCAATATGCTCAAGCACTTTATCGTCAAACTTCTTCTCAGCTTTCTCAAGAATCTTTTCTGACGTAGAGGAATCCTCATTCAACTTGTTCACTACCTCAGCTAATTGTAGCAAAATATGTTGAGAGGAATCAACTTTAATACCTAATGCTTCTGAAAAAATATCCTTTGCATCCTCAATAATTTTATATTCCTTGTCCCTTTCTTCTTTTAATTTCTTTTACTTTGCTTTCTTCTGGAGGAGTTCACCAATGTTTTGCATTTGGTCTACTAAGAGATTTGCAAAGTCGAATTTTGGAATCTCTATCTCCTCATCTAAGTCTATATCCTCTTCTACATTCTTACTCAAAAATCTTATACTCGGTTGAGCCTTAGGATCAACTGTTATTGCACTTAATGCCTTTGTAGAAGTTATTGTAGACATTGTAGGACTAGCTTTGAAAAATGATAAAGTACCGACTGGAATACTTGATGGGCTCAAAACTGAAGTATTCACAATTGTAGAATAAAAAAATAAAATACTTACTGAAGGATCCAAAACTAAGGTACTTACTGCTGGAAAACTTGATATGGAAGTAGGTATTGAAGTAGATACAGGAGACTGCATCTCGGTAAAAGAGGTGGTAGTCATTTCTATCGATGATTTGACATTTGATGTATCTGTGGAAGTTGTCACAATCATACTTGAAGTTATCTCTAGGCTAGATGTAGCAACTTTTTTTGGAGAGTGAGGAAGTGAGGCAATGACTTCTCCAGCTATCTGAACAATATTATCTTCCTCATCACTTTGCTTGCCTACCTTGGTATCTTCTTCCTATTCATCACTATCATCTTCAATATCCTTGATTATCATAGTTTCAGTACTCGGTTTGTGAAGATTATAGAGGTTTTTCCATGTGGCAATGGCACTCTTCTCAACTGACTCAATATCTTTGATCAAAATCAAACAACTATTGAATTTGAGTGTCATCTTATTTTCATTATCTATCAATGCCTTATTAATTTCAGCATTTTTCAAACTTGGCATCAATTGCCTCAAGGTTTGAGCATAGATGTCCTTGACAGTTTGCCTTGCATTGGACCATCTCAACTTAATTTTACTTAGCAGAATTCCTGGGATTTGAGAAGCTATCTCTTCAGGTGAGTATTTCCATTTTCCCATTTTCTCAATAACAGCATCTTCAATTTCCTACTGCTCTTCCTCAGATCTGATTTCATATTTGAGAGATTTGAAGTTTGCAATTCTAGATCATTCTCTCAAATCCTTGATCTTTTCTTTTAATGAAGGAGGAGGCCTTTTGAATACTATTTCTTCACTGTCTTTGCTTGCCTTGCCTCTTGCTCTCCTTCTTGTAAATACTGTAGGGGATTTCTTGGGTGCCTTGGTGATAATTACTTTTCCTTTCTTATTTGCTGGTACATGTTCTTCTTCCTCCTCATCCTTTTTCTCTTCTTCTTCAATGTCCTCTCCTTTTCCCTCGGTTAACATTAGAGGTGCGCTAGCTTGTATTTTGGCCATCCTCTTTCTTCCTTTGTTAACCGCTTGTGGAAGCTTTATACTAAGCTCAATTCTCTCCTTAGCTTCTTCATATGTCCTGAAATATGGTTCCTTTGGATTAATAGGTTGATTAATTAGGGCTTCAATAATATTCTTGGTTTCATCAATATTTACCTCATAGGGAAGAGGTTTCACATGTACAGTCCTTGGTTTTGTTGCCTGTATATATAGATTATCACAATCTACCATGAAACAAATATCATCTTTGTAATCTTCCACCAATTTCGGTGGAATCCAAAATCTATTGTTCATTTTCTCTTTAAATGATTCAAAATATTTATCCATTATACTTTCAAAATTTTCACCCATTTCTGAAATGTATTCATTCATCTGATAAAGAACCGGCACATCTTTTCTCCATACTATCATGCCTTTTGATGGGAAAAACTTTTGAGCATAGAAAAATAAACAAACTAACAGTGATCCAAACTTACATGGATTGTTCTTAGAAGTTTGAATGCTCTCCATATTCTTGTTGAACTGCTTCAATAACAAATCTGCTAGGTCAAATGACAGATTGTTCTTCACAATCTTATATGCTAGGTTAACTACTTCACATGGAACATTGTTCTGTCGACTTGAACTGTATATCTTGTGAGCTATGATATGTATACCAAACTTCAATTCTACATCAGTAATGTTGCTTATCTTCATACCTCTACCATCCCACTCACATAGGGTTTTCTCTTCCAGTTCTGACCGACCTAGGGTTTTTGTAGATTTTGCCTTGTCGAGCATGGGAAGACCAGTGATTCAGTGAATCATCTTCTTTGTGATCTCTACTGGTTGCTCAAGCCATATTTTACCTTCATGTACTTGACTGAGGATATATCTGACCCATTTTTTCTGAAAGCTTTGAGGCAAGTGTGTGATGTGAACTAAACCCTTATCTTCCAAATGTTGATGCTTTGGTTTGAGAACACCATCAACACACAATTCCTCATGAATAGTATCTATCTCTAGGGTTCCGAGCTCTTGAATTGAACACTTAAAATGACTAAAAATATCATTGATAAGGAGTACCTTAGGAGGGATCTATGATTGAGCTCCACTCAGGTCTAGGGTTCCGGCAACTACGAGCACGAGTTTGAAATCTGGTGCTTTCCATTCTCTAGGAACTAACATTTCTAAACCTTTCTTCACTTTAGCGCTGGATGATGCCATGGTAGCTCAGTGAACACAAAAAATTCTTCGAGAATATCTTGCTGAAATATGCTTTGAAACACTTGATTACACTAGAAGACTTTTCTATTTTCAATATGCTAAAGTTCACGGTGAAGAATGAACTTGATTTCATGCTTTTGTTAAAACTTTGTCATTAATGCTCCATAGGAATTAGGGTATTGAATTCAATATACTGTCATCCACTATGCATTAATTGCTCGATAAAGACTCCACAACTCGGTGATCATGGGAATTCATACTGCTCTGACCTTACTCGGTAACCAAACAAAGTTAGGTTACTCTTGACCTTGCTTGATGGTAACTAACATCGACCTTCCTGTGATCCTGCTATATCTCGTATACTAATTTGGATCTATCTTCCTTTCAGTTTAGGAACTATTTTGGAATATGTCTATGAAGATACAGTTCCAGTGCTTTCTTGGAGACTAGTTAGAGTTCATAGAGCCACTCCCTTCATGGGTGACTATATTACTTGGACTGGTTTTCTCGGTAGGTTTAGGAATCCACTGCTATCTCATCTACTTCCTAATGCTATTTCCTTTTTCCTTCTGTCTATCTTCAACTTCGCTAGCATTCATGCAATTTTTTTCTATATGACCAAGTTTAGTGCATTTAAAACATCTTACAGTGGTGTCCCTTTTTCTTAAGTGATGTTTTACACAGTTCATGCCAATGTGTCCATATTCTCCATAGTAATGACATCTACACCAAGTGTTGTAGTCCCATCCAAACATTGCTTTCATAATTTGTTCTGCTGGATTGAATGTTTTAGATCTGCATTCGGATGCCTTGTGACCTTGTTTGTCACATTTGTGACATTTGCCTTTAAATCTTGGTTTCTCCTTGCATTCATTTGCTTTATGACCATGTTGATTGCAATTGTAGCAATTTCCATTGAATTTTTCTTTTCCATTGCTCCAACATTTGTTTGAAGTATGACCAATTTTTCCACAGTGATTACAAGTAGGTTTTTTATTCTTTTGAGTACCTTGCTTGGAAGATTCACCTTCTTCTTTGTATCCAAGTCCTGCTTTTCCTTTTTGCCTATGAAGATTTCATTCATACACCTGATTCAAATCCTCTTGAGATTTCAACATTCTCTCATTGATTTTCCTTTCAGCATCTAGGTCACTCATCACTCTTAAATTGATTTTCTTTTCAGATCTCAGCTCCTCTCTTATATTTTCATTTTCTGATCTCAGAGTCAAGATTTCTTCATTTGCATTGGAGATTTGATCAATAAGGTTTTCTAGCTGAAGAGTTTTATTCTAGATTTCATTGTTCTTTCCATTTATTTCATCTTTCATTTTGTTTCTTTGTTCTAAGATTTCACAAAATCTTGTTGAGTGTATTTTCTGTTCTCTTTTAAATTTTCTTACTTCTTCCTGTAGAGATCCATTCTTTTCTAGGAGTTCTTTGATAGCATTGTTTGCTTCATCTGAGCTACTTGAAGGAAAAAGGTCTTCAATCTTTTCTTCAAAATATTGATGGTCATTCATCTGATTTGCAAGTTCCTTCCTTCTTCTTAGGGATTGGGAAAGATGTTCTTTTGCTTCTTTGAATTTTGCTATGGCCATTTCCAGATCTAGCTTTTCATTTTCAATTACTTTGTTAAGTTTGAATATCTCCATTATCCTGGATCTTCACTCAAGTTGTCAAACTTTATCCTGAGAACCACAAAGCTCTGATACCAATTGTTGGAAATATTCAAGACTAACCAAGTTAATGAGAGGGGAGGGGTGGATTAGTAACTCCAAATTTTTACTTCAATTTCAGATCTTGATAACATTTAGTTTATTGATCTAATTGTATGCATGAGAAACTGAAAACATAAACATTCATAATACTTTGAACATAGAGATTTGGTGACCCAGAAACCTTCCAAGTAGAAAGTAAAACTGGGGTGGGGATGATACCCACAAAACTTCAATACTGCAGTATAAAGTTTGCCGGTTAAGGCTTACAATGATCACTTCTGATGATCTACCCTGTTAGGAGCAATAAGGACTACTAAGTCCACCTTGTTAGAGGATTTACAAACATACAATGAAGTATGCACTCAGTTAAGAGATTTTACAAAGACTGTTAAGTCTACCCGGTTAAAGGATTTCAAGCTAATTCACCTGTTAGGATGAAATAGTAGATCTCTTACTTGCAACTATACTTGCTGATTGAGATTCTCTGATGTACTGATCACCTTCTATGATGGATAGATCTTTGCTACATCTTATACTGCTATAGCCCTTTATAATTCACTTATCTTGGCCTTTCTCCTTTTTCCATACTTTTCTATATCTCATCATTTGGATATGATATAAAACATTATTTATATATCAATCCAAATCAATTGCAAAACAATTACAAAGTTAGCTCTTAAACAAGTAAACACAAATATTACTGAGTCAGCCCAAATATAGTTACTCGGTTATTGCAAACTAACTCGGTGACTTTCTAATACTCAACGTCCACTACGTTACTTGGCATCATCATGCACTCAGTAGAAGTGGAGGTTCAGTCCATGCTAACCACTCAGTCATAGTTTCAAACTTGATAAATACTAGAGACTCGATAGATACAGTGTTACTCGGTAGAAACTGAATTTCCTGTTTAACCGTGCAGTACTCAGTAAACACTGTGAAACTTTGCGAGCTCGGTATACACTATTCTGCTCGATAAGCTCTATTCTGCTCAGTATGCACTATTCTACTTGGTATGCTCTATTCTACTTAGTAATCTCTGTTCTACTCGGTAAGCTCTATTCTGCTCGGTATGCACTGTTCAGAATAAGTGTTGTCACTAATGACAATCATGCTTAATGCCAACACCTACAACCAACAAGGCAAAAGCCTTCTGTAGTTCATCATGACCAAATGTTGAAAAGAACACTGGAGCACAATGGGATGGTTGGGCACTAAATATTTCAACAATAAAGGACCCAGCAGTTAAGTTCATAGCACATGTAATCAAGTGTAAGATATTTCAATCAAGCAGACTCAACAGTGTACCCTACAGTGTAGTAGACATGGCGTATAAAATTATGGAGAAAGATCACCAAGTTGATCTTGCTAAGGTACTATTAAATTAGCTATAGGAAAACATGAAGACAATAAGGTCAAAGAAGTTGAACACCTATATGTTTGGATTGCTACTTGTGTGTATATTTTTCTTTATATAGAAGTTTGTACCTGGCATTGGTAAAGTGAATTGGTCAATAGATAAACCTATTACTGCATAGCTTACCAAGATGATAAATAAGTTAGGAAATCAACTGAATATTGTGTTTGATGCATACTTCAAAGAATTTCAAACCAAAATGAATCAAAGAAGTAGAATTCTGAAGGAATTAGTTGAAAAATTTGAGATGGACATTTGTTTTGTAGTAAACACGGATCATTCAATGATAAAAGCAGTTGAACCTAGAGTAAAATGGTTGGCACCTATGGGTTATGAAATGAACCATGATTTCACATTGAAATATATTAATGCACTACTTGCATTACCAAAAGATCCCATTGCCACTAAGTTCTGAACATATGAAGAGGCCAAATCTAGAATCATTATAAGCATAGAGATCAACAAAATGTGTAGAAAGGCAAAGAAGATGATGAAAGATCTTACTGCTAGATATGGAGATGCATCTGAAATACTTGAGGAGACACTAGTTGAATGGGAAATAGAAGGTCAGCTAATGTTATCTGACAAACCATATGATAGTGAGGAAACTGAGTCTGACAAAGAAGAAGATCCCACACCGGTTCCTCCACCTGAAGTTCCTAAGAAGAAGTAGTTACCAGTACAAGAAGGTATGAGGACAAGATCATCAACTGTAGCTTCACCACCCAAGAAGAAAGAAGTAGAAAAGGTACTAAAATGAAAGGAAACTACACCAACTAAGACTTATGCAAAGAAAGGATCTAAGGTTGTAGTTGAAGCACCAAAGAAAAGGAGAAGACTAATAAGAGGTAAGGAAGACCTTGAGGATACTGAAACCAAAGATGACACAAATCAATTCAAGGTGGTCAGTAAGAAGGTAAGGACAATAGACAAAGTCATTGAAGATATAATTGAGAATGGAGACCTTACTAATCCAAAAATAGGCAAATTCGACAAGATGTCAACTAAGGATCAAACCAAAATGGAAGAGGCAGTCATCCAAATGATGATAAAATTCAAGAACGTTACATTGGAATTTGCATGTTCATTACCAAAGGAGTTGGATGATAGGATAAATAAAAAATGGGCTTATGTAATTGAAACCGAGAAAAGAAAGAGAGAAAGATCTCTAGTTCAGGCTGGTCCACATCTAAGCCTAGCAGAACTTGATGAACTCATGGCTACTCATCAACCGAGATTTGATGTAAAGAACTAAGCCATGATGATACTAGATGAGAATGTGGAAGATGTAGAGGAGACTGGTGATGCCCTATGGAGAGAAATCATTAAATAAAAAGAACAAGCTGAGAAAAAAGAATATTTAAACTTGTCTAAAAAGAGACAAAATTCCAAAGGAAAAGGTATATGCATTGAGGATACTACAGTTGAGAAGTTGAAGGATTCTGGTATATCAGTTACCAAGGTAATTGACATCACCAAGCAAAAGGAAGAAATAAAAGTTTCACGGGATGCACCAGATCAAGTTGAAATTCAACTATAGAAGAAAACTGATGATGATGTACTCATTAAGGACATCACAAATGGTGATCCTGATGACAAGGATGATGAGGATGTAATTATTGCACCCCTAAACACTTAAGATGAAGAAAAAGTAATAGATTGTGAATTTACATCACTATCAGGAGAGCTTTCTATACTAGCAGAAGCAGTAGAAATCATTTCATAGGAACAACCCGATGGCTCAAACCCCGAGCAACACAAAGACATCATAGGGCAACAAGACACTGAGAAACCTATAGAGACAGATGAGCCTAACAAAATAGAGGCACCTTCCACTGAGATAAAGGGAATAGATGAAACAAAGGAAACCAAGGCAATCCCATTTGACACCACACCTGAGTCTCCAACTCTATCTATTGAGACAACAGCTACCGAGGAGCAGAAGAAAGAAGAAAGTGTGTCAACTAGGAAGGATACTCCGAAGACTGGCAAAAAGACTCTTTTATACACCTAAAAATGGTCATCTAGACTATTAGCCCCTTGCTAGCATTTTTGCTAAAATCATCAATTGCTTATTCTTGATCAAATCCTAGTTCTGTCATTTATTCGATTATATTCTATGGGCTAACCATCTTATTCCTAAGTCTTTATTTATTAAAAATAATTCCCTCCCCTTTTAATAAATAAAAAGCCCTCACTTTTCCTCTTATCCTAAGTTGCACAAATAAAGCATTATTCTTATTTTATAAAAAGGGAAAAAGCACTTTTTGTCTCATATGGACACAAAAGTCAACTCTTATTTTCTCATTGGAGGATACTTGTGCATATGGATTGCTCCTCTTTGATGCTCCACCATTAATTAAATATTTTTCCTCTTAATCTCCATGGTTCATTCTTTCTCATTTCTTATAAAAGGAGTGTTAGATTTGATAACCATCAAATCTTCCCAAGAACACCTGCATGCAAAGACTGCTACAAGAATGAAGACAGAAGAGAAGGCAGAAATTATGGCGGCCAAAAGGCCAGAGACAGGAAAATCATTGTGATAGAAAAAAGCTTCTATTAACCAAATGAAATTACAATACAATCTCCTTATGAATTACAAAGCGGTGAATCTTTATAAAGGATACCGAAACCCTAAAAGGGAAACTTCTAAGAAATGGAAACTTTCCTAAGTCTAACTTAAGCAAAGAGTAGATAAACTAATAATTAACTAATTTAATTATTAGCAATACTCGACTACTCTAACACCCCCCCTTAAGTGTAACTTAGGGAGAAGCAAAAAAGCTAAACTACTGCAGAAAGCAGGAAAGATGGGTCCCAGCAACAAGGCCTGATCAGGTACCCAAAACAAAAAGAAAAAGATGTCCCAGAGAAAGGAACAAGAAAAAAGCAAGAAGCAACTCTGAAGCATGTCTGAAAACTCTGTTAGAAGATACTGCTGGAACCCCCACTGAAGTGCATGACCAGGTAGAGAAGACAAACGTCTGAAGAGCTGATCAATCGAACCTGGAAGCAATAGAACCAACAGGTGAACCCCCCCATAATGCTGAACTAGGAGAGGTGACAGAAACACTGAAATGCGATGCTAGAAACAACTGCAAGAAGAAGAATCAAGAACACCAACAGTGCAACAGAAGTACAAGCACAGGATTAAGGGCAGTGTCATAGACACACAACATGGGCTAATGTCGTGGAAGGTACACTCACTTGACAAAGGTGGATGTGCCTAAAGCGGCATAAACATCATAACCCCCCATGGCACTTTATAACAGAGTGCGAGTACATCAACTGAACAAGGTGTACAAGATCCAAGAATGCAGAAGTAGGCACTTTATCTTAGTGCATTTTACAGAACAAAGATGCAATAGAAGAGCATGCAAGCTCAAAAGCCAGAAAGAAGAGTGAGCGATGAACTCAGAAGAAGAGATCCCCGGACCTGTAGAACCAAGCACTCCACCAGAGGGCATAAACTGCCAAACGCAAAGGAGTGAAAACCTAGAGTAGAATCTGGAAAAATAACCTCTGCCACTGAATAGCACACTGAACCAGCTTTCTGACGATATCTTGTTTGCCGAAAAAGGAGTCCGGATGAGCCAGATATGACTCCCGGAAGGCAAAAAGAGACATCAGACATCAATAGCAAAAAATGCTATTGAAATGGTGGAACCAAAACCTTAACCTCCACCATCAAAAAGTGCTCGGAAAGAGCTTTCCGACGGTATATGGAAGTCAGAAAAAGACCCTCGGATGCTCCCTGTAGAGCGAAAAAGGCCCAGGTACCCTAAAAAAGCTTCAAAAAAAAATTTTTAAAGCCCCTGGGGCTGGAAATGCAAAGCCCCTGGGCACATGGCGCGCGCAGGGGGCTAGAGCCGGAGCTCCCGGTCACCCACGTGACCACGGCGGGGCTTAAAGGCCACTAGGCCAGCAGGGCGGAGCGGAGCGGGGCCGGGAGGCGGCGCTAGTGCCGGCGGTGGGCGGGCCGGTGGAGCGGAGGGCGCGGGCGCGGGCGGCGGGGCCGAGGGCGGCGGAGGCCACAGGATTGGCGGCGCGGTGGCCGCTGGTGCTGCGACGAAGGAGCTGAGGAGGCCACGGCTGGGCGCGGGGTGGCCGCTCGGCGGTGCACTGGTGGCCGCTGTGCGGCACCTTTTAAAAATAAAGGCTGCGTTATTTTTAACGCAAAAATCAATTAAAAATTGATTTTTTTTGTAATTTTTTTAATTTTCGAGCCGTACGGCCCTAGGAGGGCAAAAATTTTCTCCCAGAAGTCACAGTGGCCAAAAACTGCAAACTTTATATGATTTTTGACTCTCCCGGACCTTCTGAACGCAATCGCGGCATCCGTTTTTGCTCAAAATACCCCCAAAATTTTTTTTCTTTTTTGCAGGCAAAAAAGAAACAAAAAATAACGTCTTGCTTCTGAATCACTTCAACAAAAACATGAACAGCGAGCAGCAAGATGGCTCTGATACCATGTTAGATTTGATAACCATCAAATCTTCCCAAGAACACCTGCATGCAAAGACTGCTACAAGAATGAAGACAAAAGAGAAGGCAGAAACTATGGCGGCCAAAAGGCCAGAGACAGGAAAATCATTGTGATAGAAAAAAGCTTCTATTAACCAAATGAAATTACAATACAATCTCCTTATGAATTACAAAGCGGTGAATCCTTATAAAGGATACCGAAACCCTAAAAGGGAAACTTCTAAGAAATGGAAACTTTCCTAAGTCTAACTTAAGCAAAGAGTAGATAAACTAATAATTAACTAATTTAATTATTAGCAATACTCGACTACTCTAACACCCCCCCTTAAGTGTAACTTAGGGAGAAGAAAAAAAGCTAAACTACTGCAGAAAGCAGGAAAGATGGGTCCCAGCAACAAGGCCTGATCAGGTACCCAAAACAAAAAGAAAAAGATGTCCCAGAGAAAGGAACAAGAAAAAAGTAAGAAGCAACTCTGAAGCATGTCTGAAAACTCTGTTAGAAGATACTGCTGGAACCCCCACTGAAGTGCATGACCAGGTAGAGAAGACAAACGTCTGAAGAGCTGATCAATCGAACCTGGAAGTAATAGAACACACCTGCATGCATAACCCTGTCACATGGAAGAAGCAAAGCACAGAAGCAAGAAAAATTATGGAGGCCAAAAAGCCAGAGACATCTTATGGACATGCAAAGAGCAATTTCTATTATGATCCAATAAGTGAATTAAATGAAATACAAAGAGGAAATCCTTATAAAAGGATACCAAAACCCTAAAGGTATAAAGCAAAAAATAAAGCTAGGTTGCACATTATAATTAATAAATATATTAATTATAATGCACCTAAAAGATAGCTTAAGTAAATAGAGTAATAAATGACTTAATTAATTAAACCAAAGTGATTTAATTAATAAGCATAAAGTATGATTACTCTAACACCTCCCCTTAAGCGTAGCTCAAGAGGAAAGCTAACCTAGCACAGCTATGAAAGCAGAAAATGGGTCCCGGCAACAAGGCCTGATCAGGTACCCAAGTACAAGAAATAAACTAGATGAAGGAAACAAAGCCTCCAATCTAGGGAATGTCCCAAAGAAAGGAAAAAGAAAGAGCATGAAGCATCTCCGAAGCATGAAGCTGCAAACACTGTCAGAAGAATACTGCTGGAACCCCCACTGAAATAGTGCATGACCAGGTAGAGAAGACAAAGTCTGAAGAGCTGATCAATCAAAGAGGTGACCTCCAAAATAGGAATGAATGAGTGTCTATATAGTAGATGAACCATCTCACCGAAATGCATAGGTGCCTAGCCACTGCATCTACCTAGTACATAGGAACAAAAACTGAATACATAGATCACTCAACCGAACCAAGGAAGCAATAGAACCAACAGGTGAACCCCCCCATAATGCTGAACTAGGAGAGGTGACAGAAACACTGAAATGCGATGCCAGAAACAACTGCAAGAAGAAGAATCAGGAACACACGCACAGGATAAAGGGCGGTGTCATAAACACACAACATGGGCTAATGTCGTGGAAGGTACACTCACTTGACAAAGGTGGATGAGCACAAAAGGCAAAACATCATAACCCCCCATGGCACTTTATAACTGAGTGTGAGTACAAACAAACACAAGGAGTACAAGATCCCAGATATGAAAAAGTAGGCACTTTATCTCAGTGCGTTTACAGAAAAAAGAATGCAACAGTGGAAATATATACAAAACTCAAAAGAAGAAGGAAAGAACAACAGTGAGAACAGAAGCAGAAGTCATCCCAAGAATGGAGATCCGTGGACCTGTAAAAGCCAAGTAGTCCATCTGAGTGCAGAAAAGCAAAACTCAATGGAGGAAGAACCTGGTATAGAATCTAGAAATAAGACCTCTGAAACTGAAAATTACACTGAACAAGCATTCCGAAAATACTAAGTTTGCTGAAAACTGAGCCCGAATGTGAGAGATATAGTGTCCGGAATGCAAAAAGTACCTGTGACTTTGACTGGCAAAAAACCTCTGCAAATGGAAAAATCAAACAACCAAACTGAAAAAAATAGAATGGTCTCAAAACCATCTTTCTGTCGATATCTCGTTTGGCAAAAAATGCCATCGTATGCTCAAGTTACAGCAAAAACAGTGACAGGTGCTCTGGCAGGCACCTAAAAAAGAAAACCTCTGAATTCAACAGCCTGGTGCGAAAAATGGAAGAAGAATCTAGAAAAAAGCTCTGCATATAAAATGACCGTCTCAGAATCATCTTTCCGATGATGTCTCGTTCGCCCACTAACTCCTCCGTATGAGCAAGTTATGCCAAAAAAAGCATCAGGTGCTCCAGGAAGGCAAAAAAAAAGTCCTACCTTCGAAGGCATGGTATGAAAATCAAGGCAAAAAACTTGAAAAGAAACCTCCATAATTGCGTTCACCTCAGAAAAAGCTTTCCGATGATATAAAAAACTCCCAAATACGCCTCCAGATGAAGAAGATATGGCAAAAAAGGCCCAATTACCCCTAAAAATAGCTTCAAAAAAAAATTTTTAAAGCCCCTGGGGCTGGAAATGCAAAGCCCCTGGGCGCATGATGCGTGCAAGGGGCTAGAGGCAAAGCTCCTGGTCACCCATGTGACCACCGCGGGGCTTAAAGGCCACCAGGCCAGCAGGGCGGAGCGGAGCGGGGCCGGGAGGCGGCGCTGGTGCCGGCGGTGGGCGGGCCGGCAGAGCGGAGGGCGCGGGCGGCGGGGCCGAGGGCGGCGGAGGCCGCAGAGTGGCGGCGCGGTGGCCCCTGGTGGTGCGCTGGTGGCCGCTGGGCGGCCACCCAAAAAATTTATTATTATTATTTTTTAAAAATTTATCGCCGACTGTACCCGCCTCGGAGTGCGTGCCAGGGCCGTACGGCCCTGGTATGCAAAAAAATTTTGCCTCAGATGCCACTGTGTCCAAAATGGACAAGTTTTATATGGATTTAGGGGTTCTTGGGCCTTTCGGACACAATGGTGGTGTCATTTTTTGCCCAAGGTGAGCCAAATTTTGGCTCCCCCCCAGATCCACAAAAAAAACTTCTGAAACCTTTAAAAACCTCCTGCTTCTGAAACACTTCAACAAAACACGAACAGCGAGTAGCAACCTTGCTCTGATACCATGTTAGATTAGGTGAAATACTAATCTCCCAAGAACACCTGCATGCATAACCCTGTCACATGGAAGAAGCAAAGCACAGAAGCAAGAAAAATCATGGAGGCCAAAAAGCCAGAGACATCTTATGGACATGCAAAGAGCAATTTCTATTATGATCTAATAAGTGAATTAAATAAAATACAAAGAGGAAATCCTTATAAAAGGATACCAAAACCCTAAAGGTATAAAGCAAAAAATAAAGCTAGGTTGCACATTATAATTAATAAATATATTAATTATAATGCACCTAAAAGATAGCTTAAGTAAATAGAGTAATAAATGACTTAATTAATTAAACCAAAGTGATTTAATTAATAAGCATAAAGTATGATTACTCTAACAAGGAGAGCTCTCTTCTTCATTCTAGATCCCCAACTTCTTATGCTAATGTTATGCTGCAAGTTTTCTAGGTCACTTTGGAGCTTTTGAAGATTTAGAGCATTCTTGGATTTTGCATCTACATGCTATCATAGTTTCATTTCTTGCATTACATAGCATTCATAGCTTCATATTTATCTTAGTTTCCTTTATGCTTTAAATTACTTCATGTAGCTTAATTAGGAGGCTTTGTAATACTTGCATATTTCCTTTCATAGCTTAGTTGCATTGTTCTTTCATTTCCATAGCTTAGCTTGCATTTCCATTCTTAGCATAGCTTGCATTTTATCTCCATTTGGATTCTTGAAGATATTGGCATTCTTTCCCTTGTCTCATTGAATCTCTCATTGCATGGTTTACTAGCAAGGTTATTGGCTTAATAGCTCTAGTTGAGAGCATTCTTAAACACCCTTACACTCCATGCCTAGGGAGCTATGGATTGATTTTTGAGACCTCATTCTTGAGTGTTCTTGATTGTAATGATTCATAGAAGTGCACTATTTTGTGTGTACATTTTTGGTGCCCACCGTGGGGTAGAGCATTATTGTTTTGTCCTTCATTTCATGCATTTTCAAAAAAAAATCGTCATAGTTTAGCATCATTTTCGGCTCTCTATTTTTTTATTTTAGAGTGTCATACGATATTTTTCTAGTGTCGTGTGATAGTTTCTTGTATAGCAAGGTGACACTTTACTAGTTAAAAATGTCATACTGTTTGATAGATAATATCACACTATTTAGTATATTCTATCACCTGTAGGTCAACGAACTGTCACACGGAGATAAACTATCACCCCCGTATACAATGAAGTGTCACATGATATTTTTGGTGATTTTACTATTTCTTGTACCTGGTAGTGAATTGAGTTTTGGGTTTTCTATTTTTTTTTTTAAATTTTAGCATTTTTAGAATCCGCGCCACTTTGGAAAACTGGCACCCATTTTTTAGAAATTTTCACATACAGTATCAAAAATTTAAGTGTGATATATTGTTGGAAAGCTCTTTCTGAGCCCATTCCAACCATGTTGGTTTCATTTTCAAATTTTTCTATTTGATCAACTATTTTACTTGCATATTATCTTATTTTTGATGTGCCAACCATTGTGGGGCTAACAAGTTGTGTTTTTAGGTGCTCTCATTGTTTGAAGTATTTTGCTTAAAAGAATGCATGTCAAAGCTTCAAATGCACAAGGGTAATTAACAGTTTTTGTAGGGCTACCCAAAGCATAAAAACCCAATCAAGTGCTTGTTGTTTATTTCATTTTCAATTGTGGCAATTACTAGTTGTTTCATTTCATAGGAACATAATATCTTGTTGTAAGAATTCTTGGGTGGTAGGAGGAGTATGCTCTTCACCCTTGCGGTGAACTAGAAAATCTTGACCCATCTTTAGATTTTGAAAGAAAGAGGGTAATTGAACATTTGCTTGGTGTGTTTGGGAGAAAGCTTTGGGATAAGGGAGTATGCTCTTCACCTTTGTGGTGAAACAAAATCCTTGAATCTCATAAGTTGATCCATTCTTTGTTTAGATCTTTTAGAATCTTTTAGTGGGCCTTCTCTTGAGAAATCAAGAGGAACGACCCAAGTGGGGACAAGCCTTTTGCCAGCTATTCCAACCCACTATAAACTCAAGGCTATCAAAGACAAAAAACCTTGGTAGATGTAGTGCTTGTCTTCACTTGATGTGAGTACTTGTGGGATTGTGACCATGAGGAAAGTGTTGAGCAAGAATGCTTAAGGTACTCTTGAGGCTGCAAGGTCCCAGTCCTTTTTGAGGAGCAAGAGGGGTACTACGAATGGAAGCCCTTATTAAGAACCATAGATAGAGGCCACCCTATTTTTTCCACTTAACTTCTTGGTACAAGGATTGATCCAAGTGGAATAACCCAGATCACCCCAAGATTACTCGCCATCTGTGTTCTTTTGGTTGTGTCATTGGCACTTCCATGACAAAGCCAATATCTATTGTGGGCAACCACTTTGTGTGAGGCAATGGAGCATCAAGTGTGGGCCAAGTTGTTAAGTATTGAGCCATTGTCTTGTTAGGCTAGAAAGTGCTTGAAGTATTCTCGTTGTGATATACCCATGTAAATGTTCTTGAACATACAAACATTGCGGTAGTGCTCATAGAAGTTTTCATTTTGATATCCTAATTGTTTGTCTTGGCAAGGTTGCTTTTTCTCTTGCACAAGTGTTTGATGACATGTTTGATCACCTACTATTTGCAAACTTGTCTGCCTCCTGATATTATTGTGCTTGAAACCAAGAAATTGTACTTGCAATTTACAACATTGACCAAATTGCCTTTAACACTGAGTTTTTTCACGTTCACTAGTCAAGAGTCACACTGCTTGCTTGGAAACTATCACATAGAGTCCTTTTGTTGTCTCACTATTGCTTGCAATCCAAAGTTGATTTGTGTCACTTCCAGTCTTCCTTGGTCAGTCCAAATCTTAGATCTTAGGTGTTGTGACATGTTGCTCAATATCCAAATGAACTCAAATGGTATCAAATTTCACAAAATGACTCTTGGTCACCTTTCTTCCACATCTCCCATGTCTTCCTAGTCTCTCATTTTCTTCTTCCTTCATGCTTCTTCCTAAACTCTTCATGTCTTCTTGATTCTTTTCCTCTTATTATCTAGTCTACCTTCTTCTATTTCATCTCTTCTATTCATTTCTTCCATGCTTGATTCCTCCTCTTTTGGAACCATGAATTTCAATTATCTTGTTATGGAACCTCTCTTGAGAATGGATGATCTAGAACTCATTTCTCAATTTGAAGAGTATCTTTGTTCCTCCAAAAATTGCATGGATGATAAACTTATGGAAAAAGTAGAAGAAAAATTGATTGAATCAGATGCCTTTGCTAGAATCCTACACATGATCCTAGCACAACATCCTACTTCCAAAAAATCTTCATCTTCTAATTCTTCTCATCCTTCCTCATCTTCCAAATCTTATTATGACTCTTCTAAGTCTTATTCGTATTCCTCATTATCCAAGTCTTCTTTGTCCACTAGGTCTTCATTTTTCTCTTCTTCAAGATCTCATTCCTCTTCTACTTCTCCCAAGAGTCTTACTCCTTGTCTCAAGGTGTACCATGATGAGTAATATGATAGCCCTTGTGATACCTATGACACCACTATTCCTAAGAGTCCTCCTAGTTGTAGGCTCGTGCTTACTAGAAATGGGTCGCCACATTGGATAGATTGTGATGGTGATCCATATGATTCAGATTTTGAAAGGGAGTTTGATGATTTCTGCAAACAATACCTAGATGATTCATCCACTTCTATTGAGGAATATAAAATGTGCTACACTGATATGAAACATCACTACTATGAGAATCCTTCCTCTAAGAACTCTCATGCTGAAGATAAAGATTACACTCTCAAGAAAGATCATGTTAATGCTAAACCTTTGTCTTGTGATGGTCCCCTTCCATCCCCTACTTCCTCCAATAACCATACACTTCCTAAAGCTTCCGAGTCTTTCAAATCTTTCACAAATCCTTCATCCGACAAAGACCCTAATGTTTTTCATGCAGTTCCCTACAGTTATCCTCAAGGGCTATCTCTTAAAGAAACTCAAGCTAACCTTCACTTGGCTGCAAATACTTCCAATAATGCTACACCTAGCGAGCCTAAGCCTTTATGCACTATAATGCCTACTTTAGCTAGTCCTTCACCATCTATTCCAAAATCTTCCATGCAATTCCAACATGCTTCCTTATCCTTAGAAGTGGCTCCATGTCAAGAGGACTTTAAAAATGATGAAGAAAAGAATATAAAAAAAAATCAAGATCAAGAACCCTCCATGTCATCCAATCATTTTCATGATGTCTCTCCTTCATTTCATGGTTCTTTTGATCCTCTATGCTCTTCTGCATTCATTCCACCATGTCCTAAGCAAGATCAAGCTACTACTTACACCATTGAGCTTAGTGACAATCAAAATAACCTTGCTACTCTTGCGCTTTCCAAAGATGATACTTCCATTAAGGTTATTAAAAATGGTGTTGTTACTTCCTATGTTAGGCCTATTGAAAATCAAGAAAAAAATGATACACTTATGCTATCCAAAGCTCCTTGTCAAGATCAAAGTCTTCCATCTTCTTGTTCTACCACTCCATGTTCACCTCCACTTTCTACTCTTCCTAAGTCTTTGCAAGCTTTGAAAATTTATATTGAGGAAGTTTCTCCTATTCAAGATGTTCATGATCCTATTAAAAATCCTAATTCTCACTCTAAAGATGCTGATGTCCTTGGCTATCATATAAATGCTGATGAATTGGTTGATTATCCTTTTGCATCTTCCACATCCATCCTTGGACCTCTTCCATCACCACTAAGGGCTTCATGTCTTCCTTCCATCTTGGGCTCTTATGTCCCTTCACTTTCCCCTCCTAACTCTCCTAATTCATCATCCATATTGGGTCCTTACATCCCTCCATCTACTATCTTTCCTCAAGATCAACATAGATGCATACCCTTGAATCCTTTTCATCCACCCACTCATCTAAACTAGTCATATTCTCCTTCTTCTTCCAAAAGTCCCAAGTCTTTTGGAAGTAACTTGAATGTTCAATATAATAAAAAGAAGCAATACAAGAATCCACCAAAAAAAGATCACCATGTCTACTCTAATCGACATGAATGCATAAAGTCAAAAGAGATATCTAAGAAGAAAACTACAAGACAAGTATGGGTTCCAAAATCCATCATTGAAGATATTCTCTCTAAATCATCAAAAAGAAATGAAAAGCCTAAGGCTATATGGATTCCAAAGTCTTTCTTGAAAGAGTCTAATATTGAACAAAAAGTTAAGTTGACATTCAAGCTTCCAAAGGCTTCCACTTCATCTTCTTCCTAAAATATTATTCCATTCCATGTGCCTAAACCGCAACCTCTACTAAACATTCACCATATTCCTTCTCATATTCCTTCATTCACATTTCCTCCATCCTCTCACCACCCTTCAAGGTGTGTGTTGACATTGATCTTTCCTTCCTTTCCATCTACCCTTTCACAATCCTTCTATTCATTATCTTTCTACCTTCTATCCTTTTTCCTCATTTGCCTATTCCTCCTATCTTCCAACCTCACTCACTTTACATAAAACCTTATCCTTCATTTTTCTCTTCCATCTTCCTTTCCCTATCAGCATCTTTGAGCATATCATTTTGAATCCTTGGCATATCATGGTTTATCCTTTCAAGGAGCATTATCTAAAAAGCTTGCCTTCTTCCAAAATAAAAAAATATTGAAAAAAATAGAAACAAAAAATGAAAAAAAATTCAAAATGTGCCTTGGTGGAAACCTGGAAATAGGCACCTTGGTAGCAAAAGTAAAGAGAAATAAATTCATCCTATGGTGAAAACCACTCCCTTGTGGCACCTTGGATAATTACCATGATGAAAACCTGGTAATCAGGCATCATGCATAGTTCTTCTATATATTTCATCCATTCCATCTTCTCTCTTTGATCTTGACAATGTTGACCTATACACGAACATTTGGCTATTTTGTGAGTTATCTTACGATGATCTTGCTTTCATTCCATTCATATTTAGCATTCATATTTATTTTCCTCCATTCATTCTAGTCTTTTGCTATCCTTTTCCTCTTTGGTCTTAATCTAATAAAAAAAGAGTAAAATACGATGCTATGAAGCCTCTTGACTACATCCTTTCCTTCTTTTGCATTACGCTTTTGTGACTTATCCTATACTGGTCTTTCATTGCTTGTCCAAATGCGCTTTACATGATAATTTTTCCCTAGCTTGGGTACTCTGGAGGAGTTTTCCTTTGAGGATTTCTTCCCTTCATTCTCCTTCATTCTCTTGTCTTCCATCTCTTCCACTGGCTTGCTATTCCCTCTTGTCCTCCACCTTGCTAGACATTGGGACTACACGATGTGATATTGCTTGGGAGTTTGATGTCTGTTCTGTTTGGGGGCATCCTTTGTACATATCTTATTGATTCTGAAAAAAATTCTAAAAAAATTCATATATGATGCTGAAAAAATCCTAAAAAACATATAAAGTCCTGAAAAAATATAAAAAAATTCAAAAAAATGTAAAAAATTCAAAAAAATAGAAAAAGTGCCTTGGTGAAAACCTAGAAACAGGCACCTTGGTAGCAAAAATACAAAAAAATTGAAAAAATCAAAAAATCTTCCAAGTGGTGAAAACTTGGAAACAGGCGCTACTTGAGACCTTTGCACCCTTGTCTTTTAGCATGCATCCTCGACACTTAGCCTTTCTCCATCATGCCTTGACCTTGTTGCCTTGGTTTGAAATTGGTCTTTGTCTTTCTCTAGGGGGCATCACTGTGTTAGCTTTGGTCTCTAGGATGCATTGGTCCTTAGGACATCTTGCAAATGGTGTTTTTCAACACTACCCTAGCATCAAGTGTTTCTCAACACTTATCAGATATCTTACCCGCAGTCTAGCATGATATGGTATTTCCCACTAATAAATGTGATACTCAAAGATTGATTCTATGACCTACACACACACACACACTTAAACACTCAACTCGCTAAGACTTATTTGACTTTATTTCTTTGTGTGTTGTCTATGATGATTTCTTTGATGAGTGTTCTCTCCCTATGATAGTTTTCAATGATGCATAGCTAGAAGACTGAGGGCATGAGGACATGTTTTATTGCTTTTTTTACTTCTGGGTATATTTTGTTGGTTTTCACTGTCGTTAGCATTTATGTTTTATCCACTTGACATTGGGGTCTACAAGGTATTATCCTTGATTGTTATGCAAGTGCATACTTATAGTCATCTTGACTTTCCTTGTGTCTCGATGCGAGTATAATCTTGCCATATCAAATTTAGGTAATCTCACTGCACTAGTCATCTTGACCTCTATGTCTTTGGTGCCTAGGTGAGATTTCCACATATCAATCTGATATAGATCATATTCATATACCCATAGTCATGCTAGTGTGTATTATATGATTTTATGACACTACCAATAAAGCTCAATGATGATTATTAGATGTCTATTGGCATTGTGACCTTGCAAGTCAACCACTTTTCATAGTAGCTTGCATTTTTTAGGTTCATAATAGTTAGTTTTGCATCTTTCATATGGAGAGAGCTCTCCTTTCATCTTTCATGGACCTGTTAGTCAAACTGTGCTCACCTTTCGCTTCTTCCTGATCATGTCTTTCACTTCTTGTCTTTCATATCACACCATTTTCTCTTCATTTCAGGATTGAAACCAAAATCCGAGCTCACCTTGACCATCCAAATCACATTTCTCCTTCTTCTCCATAGTTGCCTAACCTTTTGAGGCCCGATCCTTTGATCTTCACTGGGGCATCCTTTCCTTCTTCATCTCCATCTCTCTCACCCTTCTAGTCTTTCATTCATTTCATTTCATCTCTCTTAGGTCTTGACTGGTGCATATCTTCACTGCTTGATGGTTATTCTCTCATTCTTTCATCTTTGATTATGATTTATAGTGATTTGATCATATTGCTCTTGCTTCTGCATTCCCTCTACCTAATTTCACTTTTGATCCCAAGGGGGTAGACACATCTATTTACATTGGCTATTCTCTAGAGCATATGCTTAACCTTTCCATTTTCTCTGATCCATCTATCTTTGTGCTTGACATGTTAGTTCTCATCTCGAGTTCTGATACTATCCATCTCTTTCCTAAATGTTCAGTACTACCACTATCAGGCTGACCATGCAGGATTTTCTATCTCTCTGCACTTCATACTTTGGAGTTAGATTGCTATTGCTTGCTTTCTTGGCTGATCTATTCTTTGACTACATGTGATCCCAAATCGATCTCACATTAGTCAAAGAGGGGAAAATGTATACGCCTAAAAATGGTCATCTAGACTATTAGCCCCTTGCTAGCATTTTTGCTAAAATCATCAATTGCTTATTCTTGATCAAATCCTAGTTCTGTCATTTATTCAATTATATTCTATGGGCTAACCATCTTATTCCTAAGTCTTTATTTATTAAAAGGAATTCCCTCCCCTTTTAATAAATAAAAATCCCTCACTTTTCCTCTTATCCTAAGTTGCACAAATAAAGCATTATTCCTATTTTATAAAAAGGGAAAAAGCACTTTTTGTCTCATATGAACACAAAAGTCAACTCTTATTTTCTCATTGGAGGATACTTTTGCACATGGATTGCTCTTGTTTGATGCTCCACCATTGATTAAATCTTTTTCCTCTTAATCTCCATGGTCCATTCTTTCTCATTTCTTATAAAAGGAGAGCTCTCTTTTTCATTCTAGATCCCCAACTTCTTATGCTAACATTATGTTGCAGGTTTTCTAGGTCACTTTGGAGCTTTTGAAGATTTGGAGCATTCTTGGCTTTTGCATCTACATGCTATCATAGTTTCATTTCTTGCATTATCATAGCATTCATAGCTTCATATTTAGCTTAGTTTCCTTTATGCTTTAGATTACTTCATGTAGCTTAATTAGGAGGCTTTGTAATACTTGCATATTTCCTTTCATAGATTAGTTACATTGTTATTTCATTTCCATAGCTTAGCTTGCATTTCCATTCTTAGCATAGCTTTCATTTCATCTCCATTTGGATTTTTGAAGATATTGGCATTCTTTCCCTTGTCTCATTGAATCTCCCATTGCATGGTTTTCTAGCAAGGTTATTGACTTAATAGCTCTAGCTGAGAGCATTCTTGAACACCCTTGCCCTCCATGCCTAGGGAGCTATGGATCAATTTTTGAGACCTCATTCTTGAGTGTTTTTTATTGTAATGATTCATAAAAGTGCACTATTTTGTGTGTACAACTCTCATCGTTACTGAAAAGAAATCACCATTAGTATCAGAGAAGAGGAAGAAAAAGAAAGGAAAAGGGTCAGTCACCCTAGATGATGTGATAATTATACCTGAGTGTGACCCGAGGACCCTAAGCCCTGAGGAACTAAGAAAATATGGGGAACTGTGTCAAAGAAAGGTAGCACAAGAAAATATAAAGCAAGAAACAAAATGAAAAGAAATCTTAACAGATGTAAGGGATATCTTACAATAGGTAGTACCTGAGGTGAATGTTGATGAAGACACTCCGATCATAGATCAACTTGCTATATTGAGAGAGAAGATCAATGCCCCGGATACTAATGCAGACAAATGAATTGAAGAAAGGGTAGAGTCAAGGATAAAGAATAAACTGGTAGAGAAAATTAGCCAAGAAGTGGAAATAAACAAGGTCAAATTATCTAAGATAATCACCGAGATAAAATCTATCACCTAGTTAATTTGTAATTTCTTACTGAAGCTTTGTACTATAGATACCTTCACTGTTGAAGTTAGTGAAAATATAAAAAGATTGGAATCAGAAATCAAAGTTAGTACAACTACAACTATAACCAAGCTGAATGCTTTTTCCAAGCATATTCACTGAGTTCAAGAACTTTGGCAGTTGATAGCAAACTTAAGGAAACAAGAAGAGAACATAACCGATCAAGTTACTAAGTTACAGAAAGAACTCCTGCCATACCTAAAAAAAATTGAGGCACACATTGTCAAAGTAGAACAACTTGTTGCAACACCTGAGATTTTAGTGTTGGAGAACATATTTGACATGCATGCACAAGTCGGTCTTGGGAATATTGCTCTCACCAACTTAAAAGAGGAATGGGAAAACCTCTTGGAGTTAGTAAACCCACCAGCATATTTTTCACAAGATGTGAGTATACTTCTTAATTTTTGTATTTGGAATTACTATCAAAAAGGGGGAAAGTAATGTGCATGTCATATGCCAAATAAGTACATAGATGCTATGTATACTACATAATTACCAGGAGCATGCACTGAGGGGGAGTACTTTAGAAATTTTGATAAGTATATGTATATGTTCATCTTAGTCATTTCAGCCTATCAGTTGAGTTTCATTGCCACTCATCAGTATTGGTGAAGTTATTTAGGTTTTTGGGTATGAAATCTTTCAGGTCAATTTTGAAGGCCTTAGAGGTTCCGTATCATGATCGACCCCCGGCTGACTAGCGCTAAAGCATGTCAAGCACTATAGATCTCATCATGGCATTTCTGGAAAGTGGTTACAATAGAAAAATAGAGTTACAGTTAAAAAGTTATGGCCTCCGAAATTTGGGTTACCTAAAATCATATTTTGTATTTCTTTTGAGCTGACCCTATTGTAAAAATTGTGAAAATAAAATAATTCTAAGTTTGGTCGGCCCTAAAATGCTAAATTTCTAGAACCTTCTCGATCGGTGGAAATTGCCTATATAAGGAAGGCTCGTAGTGTTGTCTTAGGTAGTTCAGGGCAGTTCAAAGTAGTTCTAGGTAATCATTTGAGGCTTTGTCCCTTAGAATATTGTAAGGAAGATGCCCATGTGGCTTTGCATATTGTAATTATGAAAGTTTGTAATTCCACATTTGTGGAGATAATAAGAAGCCCATTTTCTGTTCTTGCAAATTGTTGTTGTTTCTCTATTTCTGTTATGTGTTTGTGGTATTAAGGGGAGCACCCTTGATCAAGTGGTATTAGAGAAGGAGTTCTTGAGTGTGTAAATGGATCACCAATTGTGAGGTAGTTTGCACCAGGACCATGGGTTAGGGTTTCTGTGTAAAATGATTGCCGACTGTGAGGTAGTTTGCACCAGGACTGTGGTTAGGGTTTTAGCCAGAAGCACAAAAATGCCTCCATGAAGGGAATGTGGTGGAAGAGCTGGTGTTGTAACACCTAAGGTTAGGGAACTACAGAGACAAGTGTGAGCATTGCAAGAGGAGATTTGTAGAGGAATGAATCTTAATGTCAGAGATGAAAGAGAGGATGAAGCCGAAGAAGAAGATCAAGAAGGAGAAGTCAAAGTTGTGAACCAGGAGGAAGAAAGAATTTTCTGAGCCATCTCAAAGATCAGTAAAAGAACTAAAATCAAGGTTCCTACATTTTTAGAGAATCTTAACCCAGAGGAATTGATCAACTAGATCAATGAATGTGAAGAATATTTTGAGTATGAAGATATTGAGGATCCTGATCGGGTCAAGTTTGCGAAGGCCAGACTAAAGGGTCATGCGAAGATTTCATGGTAAGAGATTCAATTGGAGTGAAATAGAAGAGGAAAGGATAAAATCACAAGATGGGATCAGATGGTGGATAAATTGAAGTGACAGTTCATTCATGTTGATTATGAACTTGACCTACTAAAGAAAATGCAAAGTTTGAAGCAAGCAGGAAGATATATTCAGGAGTATACAAAGGAGTTCTATCAAATTTTCATTAGAACAGGTCATGCGGAAGCTGATAAGGAGAAAGTTTTCCATTACCTTAATGGATTGAGGCCAAGCATTCAAGAAGAATTGAATCTGGTTTGAATGAACAGTATTGAAGAGGCATACCAGTTTTCCTTAAAAGTAGAGGAAAAATTGAACAAGAAGTTTGAGAGCAGACAAAGCGGAAGAGGTCATGATGGAAGATCTAGTGGATAGTCATATGAAGATTGAAATGAAGATCTAAAAAAGTAGGATGAGGCCAGTAATAGTTAGAATCAGAGAGGAGATAATTTCAATCACTTCCATGATCAGAATAATAGAGATCAGAGAGGAAGAGGAAGAGGACAAGGATATGGAAGAGGAGGCTTTCATGGAACATGTTTTCACTGTGGAGAAGAAGGTCATAGGGCATTTGAATGTCCTCAATGCCAAGGAAGGATAGACAAGAGAAACAAAGGCTAGGCTAGAGTTGCACATGTAGATGAAGATGCCAGATCATCACATTTTGAAGATGTTGAAAGAGGAGAAATGTTGATTAACATAAGAGTCCTGCTGAGTGGTGAAAATGAACCTAAGCAAAGGAGGATCCTATTTCGCACTAGGTGCAAGTGTGAGGGTAAGTGTTGTGATGTGATTATTGATAGTGGTAGTACTGATAATTTGGTGTCAAAAAAGATGGTGACAAAGTTCAAGCTCAAGCGGCAGAAACATCCACATCCATATCAAGTTGCCTAGGTGCAGGATGACCACAAGGTCATGGTCAATGAAATATCTCTCGTCTGAGTACGCCGGGGGTCGACAAGTTCAAGATCAATGGGTACCAAGATGAGGTACTATGTGATATCATATCTATGGATGTATGTCACATGTTGTTGGGTAGACCTTGGCAGTTTGACAAATGTGTTGTACATGATGGTCGTGCGAATACCTATTCCCTAACAAAGGATGGAGTGCGACATAAGCTAAAACCATTGAAGGAAATAGAAGAAAAGGCATGTGGTAATGCAAGAATAACTTTTTTTGATAGAGAAAATTTCTCAGATGGTATGTGGCATGAGCATATGTGTTTTACCTTAATTCCAAAGGCTAGGAAAGAGGAAGTAAAAGATGTACCTATAGAAGTTGTAGAATTATTGAATGAGTTTTAGGATATTGTATCCAATATGTGCCTGGTGGATTACCACCAACAAGAAAGATCAGTCATCATATGGACTTGATTCCAAGAGCCAATTTGCCAAATAAGGTAGCACACAGACTGACACTAGTAGAAAGTGAAGATTTGAAGACATATTTGAAGTTTAGTTCATCACATCATTTACAGATTGTATATGGAAGTAGTCTCAAAAATGCATCTGAGTTGAGAAAGATAGATAAAGGAGAAATAATTAGTCCTAAAGCTAAGGATTTTGTTGAACACTTGAAGAACATCCATGAGGAGGTGAGGAAGCATATTACCAAGATGAATACATAGTATAAGACCAAAGAAAATGAGAAAAGGAGGCATAAGGAATTTTAGGTTGGAGTTGAAGTCATGGTTCATTTGCGGAAGGAAAGATTTTCGGTTGGTACATATAACAAGTTGAAAATGAAGAAGTTTGGACCATGTAAGATACTAAAGAAGCATGATTCAGGAAATGCATATGAGATCAAGTTGTCTACTAAGCTGAATATTTCACTAGTATTTAATGTTTCAGATCTGACATAGTATCATGAAGGAGGTGTTGAAGATGAGGTTACAGCAGCACAGTGGAGTATTACAGCAACTAGTTCAGATATCAAGGAGATTGAAGACATAGTAGATAGTCATGTTAGTAGAAGCATAAGGAACTAAACATATGAAGAGTATTTGGTCAAATGGAAAGGATGACCTGTTGAAGATTCATCATGGCTAATGAAGGAGGAGGTTAACCATCTTGGTTTTCCTCTACAAACCTGAGTCGTGACAAGGTTACTTCTCAAATTACCCCGGGTGTCTGATGCAGGAGCATCCTAGGTGTAAGAGCAATCTTGCATCACCCAAAAATATTTATGTTTGCTTTTCAATAAGGGCTATCTTATGTAGAGTTTCTATTTATGGAAACTTACTATTTTTAGTAAGTTGTTCATATGATCTCAGAATGTTCTGATTTCATAGTTGGAGGTTCATCTTAGTCATTTCAGCCTACTAGTTGAGTTTCATTACCACATCATTAGTATTGGTGAAGTAATTGAGGTTTTTTGGTATGAAATCTTTCAGGTCAATTTTGAAGACCTTAGAGACTCCAGATCATAATCGACCCCCGGCTAACTAGCTCTAGCACATGTCAAGCACTATAGATCTCGTCATGGCATTTCTGAAAAGTGGTTACAATAGAAAAATGGAGTTACGGTTAAAAAGTTAAGGCCTCCAGAAGTTGGGTTACCTAAAATCATATTTTGTATTTCTTTTGAGCCAACCCTATTGTAAAAATTGTGAAAATAAAATAATTCTAAGTCTGGTCGGCCCTAAAAGACTAAATTTCTAGAACCTTCTTAGGTGGTGGAAATTGCCTATATAAGGAAGGCTCGTAGTGTTGTCTTAAGCAGTTCGGGGCAGTTCAAAGTAGTTCTAGGTAATCATTTGAGGCTTTGTCCCTTAGAATATTGTAAGGAAGATGCCCATGTGGCTTTGCATATTGTAATTCTGAAAGTTTGTAATTCCACATTTATGGAGATAATAAGAAGCCCATTTTCTATTCTTGCAAATTATTGTTGTTTCTTTGTTTCTGTTATGTGTTTGTGGTATTAAGGGGAGCACCCTTCATCAATATCAGATTCAAAAGAATCAGAAAAGGCTACCGAGTGGTTCAGAGCAGAGATTCATCATAGTAAAGGTGAAATACATTCAATACTTTATAGATCTATATTCAAACAATTGAGTTGTCACTAGCAGATAATTGCCTATTGCTTTCTAACAATTGTAATAGAGTTTTGGATAAATCTCTTAATAGAGTAGACTTAACAGTCTTATGTAAATCTCTTAACCGAGTGCACACTTCATTAGTATTGTTAGAATCCTATAACTAGGTAGATCTATCTGATCTAATATGTTACTCCTAACAGGGTAAGATCACCAGAAGTGATCAAAACTTGTATCCCTAACAGGAAAATCTATTCTATCTGTAGTAGTAAAGAATTTGTGGGTGTCATCCCCACTGTAGTTTTTACCTTCTAACAAGGGTTTCTGCATTACCAGAATACTTGGGTTATGTGATTGCTATTTGATTTCATGTCATTTACTTTTATAAGTTAAATGGATGATTGATACATGCAATCAGATACAAGTTATTTTGCAAGGTTATCACTGTTTACAGTCACAGATCTAAAAGGTTTACAAGTAAAGTTTTTGAAGGCACTGATTCACCCCTCCCCTCTCAATACCTATCTCTCCTAATTCCAACAAAGGTGAAGTCTCTTCAAGAATACAAGATCACACTGACAATTATATTTTCTCTATCCTGTCCAAAACATCAGCTTCTGGGTCTAAATACACACCAAGTTGGTGGAAAAGTGTGTTATCTAAATGCATAGTACTATTGTGATTGGAACCCAAAAACCCTAAAACTAGTGTGCATGTGTGAACATGAGGACTTCTCTAGACATTGCCCAAGGTGAATCTATAGTATGTTACATCTACGTCTTTCTTTCTCTTAGCCTATGCCAAATATCTAAGCCCCTCCAAATATATAGTGTCTTGTGGGAGAATGACGGTGACTCCTAGAAGGCTTAGAGAAATAGAAAAGGGCTAGGTGGAATACATCTTGGGTTTGAATCCTTTATAGATGTCATACATGGTTGGGTATGGTTCAAAGTACCCAGAGTGAATTTACCACAGAGGCTCATCTCTGCCTTCAGTTTCCCAACACCCAAAGGCCATTGGTGCAGTGAAGGATTCCAATCCCTAAATAGCGATGCCCCCAATCCAAACCTTTTGGTTGGAGCATTTATGGGTGGCGTAGATGCTAATGATCAGTTTCCTGATGACATACCTGATTATTAGCACTCTGAACCTAGAACCTATATCAATGCTCCATTACTTGGCTCTCTCACCTACTTGACCCATTCTACTCATTCTTACTTTTGATATGATATATAATCTAAAAATGTAATAAAAGTAAGCTTAGCCTTAATACCCATATATGTTTATGTTGTGTTTTTTGGTGAGATTTAACAAGCAAAGACTTTTGACATTTCTGTCATTTTTGTTGCATGTGCTCTATTTTAATCTTCATAACTACAATGAGTATTTTGTTTGCAAAAAATATATATATATCTCTTTCATCGATACTCGTGAACTAAAACCTGATCCAAAACATTCTTTCATATATACTTAAAACATAAATGATTAAAGATGGTACTAAACCCTAAACCCTAATATTGTATTAGGGTAAATATTCAAAGTGCAAAGAAAATTCATGAAACTCATTACTCTTGTTTGGGATGGTTTGCATGTGTTCCAAGCATTTTGGAATAAATCTCTATCTTAGAGTGCTACCGCATTAAACTACTTTGAATGTTTTGTACATTGATAGTGCATGCATCAGTATCATCAGCTAGCACACCGTTCCACATAGCACCAAAAAAATAGTTGAATCTAAATTCATAATTGTGAGTCCATATGTTCAGGGTTTTTCCAAGCACTTATCTATATCAGCATAAGGAAACATATTTGACCTAGTGCAAAGCTGGCTACCAAGTATAATATTGGAAAATCATAAATTGTATTCAATAATCTCATTTATGTCTTCTATAATATAAAGACATGTAGTGTTTTCTTTATTTATTTTTTTAAAAGCTGGAAGACCAGACTCCAATATCATTCTGCATTTTTCAAGAATTTGCACCGAAGTGAATCCTAATCGGTAAGATTAGAGATAAGCACATGATAAAAAAAAAAATTAATAAGTATTTTTTTTGTATTATTATTCTCTTAGTATAACCAGTATTAATATGATATTTCTCCTTTCATAAATTTTAAAATTGAAATATCAAGGTGAAATAAATTTTAGAGCTCTTGCCAACATTGTATCTCAATGACATGAATATTTATAAGGAAAACAAAGACAGGTCATTTTACTATAAATTTATATTTTAATTAGTATTAATAAAATTAGTATAAACATTCAAAATATAGTTATTTTAAAACAGTAAAAGATGACAATATAAATTTGGTCATTTAATTTTTAGAATTATTTAAAATATAATTTTATTCATAATATTTTTTCATTTTTAAGAAATTATTTTGTTTGTTTCTAAGAATATCTATTATCTAAAAAACTAGAAAAAAGCATAGTAATTAAGTCTCATTGTATCTTTTTTATCATTTCAAACTAAATTTAAAGACTTCATGTATAAGTAAAAATTATCAATAATAGTTGTCAAATAAATATCAAACCCATTAAATTGTACTCCAATATTTATAATTATATGTAAGATAATATTATATTAAATATAAGTCACTAATTTAGGGGGCTATTATTTTGATGATCTTTTGTAGGTTTTTGTTTCCTTAAAAGTCTGCTAGATATGTTTGGTTTATATGGGCTACCTTTCTAGCTTGAGTCTACATTTTGGTTCCTCATTATGCCTATTTTGCAATTGCTAACCTCAAAAGGTTTCACAACAAAATTGTTTGGATCTCTCTATAGTTACATATGTTTATCTATTACGGATCTAACTTATTATTTTGAGATGTCATGTAGCGAACTTGTATTTATATTGGATGGCTTCTTTTCTATCTTCATGATTCCATTGTTGTATCGAGGATGAAGAACACTGATGGCAATTTTTTGGGCTTTGTTTTGTGGTGTTTACTCTCACACTAGTTAATGACTAGCTTTACTCTTGTCTTCATATGACTAGCTAGCTTTACTCTTGTCTTTATATGAGCCATGGCTTTTGAGAAATCATAATGTAATTATAATGTATCCGGCATGTAAACTTTCTTAAGTTGTAATTATTCTATAGGTTGAGTTTTAGTCAGGGTTTTGGGGTCTTTTTTATCAACTCTCTCCTCTTGGATCTTTGATGTAAGGGTTTGTGGGATTTCAATTTGGGGCTCACAATGACATGATTTGTTGATACTAATTAATTCTCTCTCCGAATACAGTATTTTTTCTTCTGCATTCCTCTTTTGTATCAGGCAATGACCGGAGTTTTTCTTCACTAGTTCTTTTCTCTAGGAGCCTTCTTGAACCAGTTTTTATTATTAATATGTATTTTATTAATGATAATGAATCAATAACAATAACAATAAATTCTTTTCCACAATGATATATCTCTTAAATTATCTTAAATTTTTAAAATAAAGGTAAGCTAGTGATATTAACAATTTTTAAAAAGATGGGATTGTGTGAACAATCAAGATAAATTTAAGTGCCATAAAATAAATAAGAAAATTTATCTTCCAAATAATTAGTAAAATAATAATAAGGAACATTTTTGAAATAATACTTTTGCATTGCACTTTTTGTTTTAAACCCTTTCAAGTCTTAGAAAAATGTGTTTGCATTAGACTTTTTAATTTTTCTTACAACAAATTTGTCATTCTAGAGTGTCCTAATGAATAAAATAAATTTAGTTATTCCAACTAATGAAAATAAACATAAACATAAAATCTAAAAATAAAGTAAATATATATCTCATATTATTTTATTGCCTATACTTAAAATCTTTGATCTCACTATGCTCTTAATTATTTCATTTTATTTAATCAACAATAATAATTAAAGCTTATTTTTCTAACAATAATAAAAAAATTTAAACATAAATTAAGTAGTACTTATGATTATCAAAAATTGTTTTTTTTTATTAATTTTAATAAATGGAAAAAATGGAGAAGACCTTTTAGCCTTACCTATTTTTCTCTCATATGTTAATTCTAATATTTGGAACAACTTGAATAAGAAACATAAAGGATATGTGGTTGTACAATAAGAAAATATAAGCAATGATAGATTGTTCTTCTTTCCTAATGCATAATCGGAAGGAAGATGGTTCAATAGGGTCAAGTAGGACTTAAGTGCTAAGTGATTCAATGATCTTTCATTTATAATAAATTGAAATGATGTTGTATTTGAGAAAATATAGAAAGATAGGGAGTTAAATGAACTAAATTGACAAAGTTTAACAAAACAAGATAGACATAAATTAGGTAGAAACCTATAACAAAGAAAAACAAAAATTACATTGAAACATTGACCATTGATTAAAATATAAGATTGTTTTGGAGGGTATAGATCATCTAGGCATCCTATACCCAAGTATAAGGCACCTTCATGTGTTCTACCCTACACTTTTGCCTAAAAATTTTAGAGATTGTCCATCAGATCTTGTACTTTCTTGGATCTATAATGATAGGTTCACCACCTATTCTTGCACATAGAAAAATGGGAAAGAAGGTTGTTTAAATGGGTTTGCCTTAGTCAAACCCTTATTTGGAATCAACCTTGAAATGAAATAAGATAAATGAAAACATGTTATAATATAGTAAAGGCAAGATCTAAGAAATGAAGTATATCATACCTTGGTAATGAAAATGATTCTTTAAATGCAATCAAATATGTTAATACAATAGCTTTGACTTAACACAAAAATGAAAAAGGAAAACATGAAAGACAATATTTAGTGTATGTTTTTGTTTACTACAACATTGAATTGGAGAAAGAGAGAAGAAGTTGAGGACTTGGTTGCTTTAATAGATGGATGCTTGAATGTATGATCTTATTCCTTGATGGTGAAAATTGTTACTTATCCTTAAATAAGGGAAAGAAGATAGATCCATGGATAATATTGTCTTTGAAACACCTTGTAATAGTTGAAGAATGCTTGAGACTTGATCATGAATGGTTTGATACAAAATTATAGGAGAGCACTTGAAATCTTGATCACAGTTCTTGAATACTTGATAATGGATGTCCAAATGAGGAGAGATGGGTTAATTGTATACCTCTCAAATTATTTCAATGGTTAAAATTGAAGAAGGAAAACCAAAAATTTTGAAATCCCACCAAGTTATTGAGACAAACCTCTGATTCAAATTTTAGCCCAAATAGGATGCCTAAGCACCCTATGTCTGGGTATAGGGCACCTAGCTAGCATATACCCACCAATCAAGGCTTAAATTTTAACCATGGGCTCCAGATAGATAGGAGATACTAATTTTATAGTACAAGTCAATTTAAGGTCAGGAGAGGTAACAAAGGCCACAAATAGATCAGCATCATCAACTAGCACACCATTCCACATAGCGCTAAAAAATCAATTGAATCAAAATTCATAATTGTGAGTCCATGTGTTCAACATTTTTTCTAGGCACTTATCTATATCAACATAAGGAAAGAGATTTGAGCTGGAGCAAAGTTGGTTATCGAGTATAATATTAGAAAATCATAATTCTTATTCAATAATCTCATTCATGTCTTCAATATAAATACATGTACTATTTTCTTTATTTTTTTTTAAAAAAAATTGGAAGACCAGACTCCAATATCATTCCACTTTTTTCAATAATTTGCATTGAAGTGAACCCTAATCGGTGGCATATGAATTATTCAAAAATAGAAAAAATGCACATATTTCAATTGATAATAGATAGGCTAAGTTTAGGGAGTTTTGCAATCGCATAGGGAAGAAGAATTTTAGTAAGGTACGAGAACTAAAAATTATTTAATTATTTTTGTGCAACTATATCTTTTTAAAAATGAGCTCTTTGGTAGTTATGTAATAAATTAGTATTTAAATTTTTATGTAACTACAAATCTCAGTCAAGCTACGATTATATAATAACTAAGAAACTAATGAAGGTAGATTTCTTCTATGGTCATATAGTAACTAATAAAAAAATGTAGGTAGAATTCTTCTGTGGTCATATAATAACTAAGAAAATGTTGATCTTTTGCAGATTGTTTTTGCCTTAAAAACCTGTTGGATATACCTAGTTTTTTCTAGCTCAAGTCTACATTTTGGTTCCTCGGAACTGCTAACTTCAAAAGATTTTGCAAAAAAAAAAATTGGATCTCTCTGTAGTTACATATGTTTATCTATTACGAATCTCACTTGTCCTTTTGAGATGTCATATACAGTTTAGGGATGTGGCGGGCTTGTATTTATATTGGATGACTTTTTTTCTATCTTCATGATTCCACTGTTATATCCTAGATGAAGAACACTTATGTAAATTTTTGGGCTCTTCTTTGTGGCATTTACTCTATCACTAGTTAATGAGTGGTTTTACTCTTGTCTTTATATGCTCTTTGGGCTTTTGTGTTGGGATTATGGAAAAATAAGTACTAAGAGGGGAGGGGTGAATCAGTACCTTAAAAAATTTTCAAGACTAAAAATTTTAGACATAGATGGCATTAACCGATTGAATCCATTCTATGAAACATACATTCAAATATAACTAAAAATGTAATTGCATGTAATCTAATCAATAAAAAAGTCATGAAACTTCATACACATAACATAGATATTTTGGTATCACAGAAACCCTTGTAAGAAGGTAAAAACTGCAATGGGGATGACACCCACAAAGTTTCACTACTATAGTAACAAAGTATATTGATTAAGGCTACAAGATTGTGATCACTTCTGGTGATCTTAACCTGTTAGGAGTAACAATAAGATTGGATAGATCTACCTGGTTAGAGGATTTTAATAACACAATACATGTGTGTACTCGGTTAAGAGATTTATCTAAGAACTATTAAGTCCGCTCTGTTAGGAGATGTTGAATCTGCTACAATGGTTAAATAGTAACAGTAAGATGTATATGTACTTAGAAACTTAAACTTGCCTGATTTAGATCTATAACATACCATAAAGATATCACCTTGTAGTGATGTATGTGTCCTTCTATTCTACTTGGTAGCCTTGTATCTTTTTTGAAAAACTAAATGCTTCTCTCAAATCCTTCTATCAAAACCCTGTCTGATCTCTTAATGTGCTTAGTGTGGCTACTCCTTGATGATACAACATCATAATGACATCTTTACAACTTTTATATCAAACTATCTTGACCTAAATAGGTTTTTTCAATATCTTAGAAAACCTAAGATCAAGGATGAAAATAAATAACCTAGATCTTACATTACATAGGAATCATTAATAATTTAAAGATTAAATCCATATTTAATTCTATCTCAATCTTGGTAAACCATTTTCTGTTTGGTGTGAACCATTTGCATTGAATTTTGTGCTATTTCAAATTACTATGTTATTTCTTTTTTTACTTGGTGTTCACAACATTCACCATTCGGTAATTAACTGGCGCTTGGTTCATATGAATGCTCGATGACCACTGTGCTTGGTACTCAGTGATCTTTTTTCTTGGTAATAATGCTCAGTCAAAGCAATGTTTGGTTAACTTTAGAGATCTATCTTGTGTCCTGCTCGGTGTATAGGTTTTATGTATTGTGGCCGACTATCCTATTTGTCTCCTTTACTGACTAAATAACTGAATGATATTAATGAAAACCATTAATTCTCAAATAGGAGTAACATTATCCCCATTTGGTATTAGTATCATAAATTTATGTATGTGTACCGATTACAAAAAATATATACTAACTCCCCCTTTGTACATGTTCTCGGTGTGAAGTACATTCAAGCATATACATATACATATAATTTCCCCCTTTTTTAAATTAATGCCAAAAATGATGTACTTACAACTTATCAAAAATATTTTGATCATTTTTCTTTAGGTAATCTAAGATTTTTTCACATTCCTCTTTTAGGTTCTCAAGAGCATTGTGCTCTAAACCAACTTGTGCATGCATGTCAAAAATGTTTGATAACACTGATATTTCTGGGGTGGAAACTAAATCATTTCCCTTATGTATATATCTCTCCATTATTTTAAGATGAGGAAGAATCTAAGCCTAAAGCTCAATTATTTGATCTCTGATCATATCCTCATGCTTCCTCAAATCAATTCTTAATCGCTAAAGTTCTTGAACCTTTGAAAAATGTGTATGAAACGCATTGGGCTCAACTAAAGAATTATTTGCACTGACTTGCATTTCTTCATCAAGTTTCTTGATCTTTTCCCTAAGCTTGGTAGTGAAGTCATCTACAATGCATAACTTATTCAAAAAATTTATTATTTGTTGAATAATGGTTTCAAGCTCGGTAACAACCTCTGAGAGCTTGATCTTATTGATTTCTACTTCCTGGATTATTTTCTCTACTAATTTTACTTGTATTTTTTGCTTTTGCCCATTCTTCCATTATCTTCTTTGTATCTACATCAGGGGCATTAATGTGTCCAATTAGAGTATAAATTTGATCAATGATGGGAGTTTCCTCATCAACATTGATGTCAAGGACTACTTGCATCAAATTATCTCTAACTTCCTCTAACACTTGTTTTCTCTTAGTTTCTTTTCTCATCTTCTCCCATATAGCCTTCCTTGTGCACAATTCACCATACCTTCTCAAAGCTTTTGGGTCTAAGTTCCTAGGGTAACATTCAAGAATTTCAATAATTTCTTCAAGTGTGACAGGACCCTTACCATTTTTTTGTTGGAGATTTTCCAACAAGCCAGTACTAATTATATGTTTGTCATTAATGACAACATATGATAAGTAGCATGCGTGGAAGACTTATGCAGTAAGCTTATAGTATATACAACATGGACATGTTATCACCATTATATCATGGACATAGAGGTTAACTATTAGTACAAATAGTTATATAGCAACTTGTGTTAGTAGTGTTCCTGACAAAGTTACAGGTAGTGTTTGGTGAATGATTATTTGTACAGTTATCATAGAGCCTTGTGCATTTGGATATGTGATGGAGACATGTTAGTGATACTACATTCATGGACACATAGTCTAATGATTAGTAGAAGTAGAGTTATATAGTCTCTATTTAGTAGTATTAGTTTCATGTGTTTATTCAGAAGAGCTGATAGAGATTATATTGGTTCAAGAGTTGCACCTATCATTTCAGTATGTGCCCTTAGATTAGTGCTTGGAGAAAAGTTAGTAATGTTCAGTTAAGAGTGCATGATGTAATTCAGCTTGAGGAGAAAGTTTTAGTTACTTTGGTAGAGCCGACAGTGTGTAGCATGTGTCTACAATTGTTAATATTGGACAGGTCCCAGAATGTGTTACGTGCTTAGTAGGGCTGACAAAATTATTATTGGAGTATGTTATGGTCTCCCTAATATGATTTCAAGGTGGTTCTAATAGACTAACTTGATTATATCATTTGGAGGAAAGATATTTATAGGAAGTCATTTGTGATTGCTAAGTATGGTTCAGAGTTAATTGTGAAGAGCAGAGCAGAGTGTGCGAAGTGTTGAGCCATCAATAGAAAGTCTATGTGACCAAGTAAAGTGTTTGTGCTATACATTGAAATTGATCCAAATAGTAGGTCAAAGTGCAATTCACCAAGATCTAGATATAGTGTGTATCTATTATTCAGAAGGTTGTAGCCTTCACCCCTTTGAGCAGTGTGCTCTCAAACAGTGCATCCTCACCCCTAAAAGGGTTAATTGTAAAAGACTCCTAACAAGGTCTGACCCTTGACCAGGTCACTGTACTAAATATATTATAAAGAAACTCCTAATAGGGTTAAGGATCTTCTAATAAGGATCATAATACACTAGTACTTATTATTAGTGGGTGTCAATTCCCACCAGGGTTTTACCTATTTGGGTTTCCCCGTAACCAAAATATTGGTGTTGTGTTCAAGTGTTCTTTCATTGTGTTTATGCTTTATGTTTAAGTATACTTAATTGGATAAATAATTGAAACTAGTAGATAACTTATTCACCCCCCCCCCTCTCTCAGTTATCTCTTAGGATTATTCCTAACAATTGGTATCAAAGCCAAGTGCCTCAGAGAGAAAGTTTAATAGCTTGAGGTTGATTAGATGGCATTCTTTAGAAAAGATAGTCCTAAGTTTGATGGAGAGAATTATCTTGATTGGAAGAACAAGATGATGACACATTTGCAATGCATTTATTTTGAATTTTTTGAAGTGGCTATCAAGGAATTTGAGATCCCCTCTCTAGCAAATCTTGCAAAGGATGATGCTACAAGAAAGCAGAAGGATTTTTTCCATCAGAATGCAATAGAAAAAGAAGCCCTTATCAGTGCCCTATCTGATAATGATTTTTTAGAGATAAAGAAAATTGACACACCCTACAAGATATGGAAGCACCTAGAAGACATGTTTGAAGGAGATAAACAAGCAAAAGATGCATGCAGAAAAACTTGGAAGAAATGATACAATGCATTAGAGATGCTACCTGAAGAGAACATCAAAGCTTACAACCAAAGGATTAATGAAGCAATTGTAGGAATCAGGAACAATGGTGGAGAGATCTTAGAAGAAGACATTATGGATAAATTGATGACCACTCTCATAGCAGAGTATGAAAACAAGATAAACATACTTGATGAGACCATGCATCTTACATCAAATTTTAAAAGAGGGACCTTGATCAGCAAAATTTTAGCTTTTGAGATTTCAAGATTGAAGATAGAACCTAAAAGTGAAATAGCCTTCAAAGCATCAGTCCATGGTAAGAAATTTGCAAACACCTCTGGTAATTTTGATGATGATGATGAAGAGAAAACACTAGATGATTTCATTGCTATGATTGCTAAAAGAGAAAATAAAGGAAAAGGAAAATATGAAGGTCAATTGCCATTTAAATGCTTTTCATGTAATAAGATTGGTCATTTTGCATCTAAGTGTCCTACAAGAGCTAAAAGATACCATAATAACTACATGCCTAAGTATACAAAGGAATGCTATTATGCTGGAGATGGAGTATCAGATGAAGAATCAACAGAAGAAGAAATTGGATTCATTGATCTTGAAGACAAAAAGGATTCACAAGAATTAGCTTTGATTTCACAAGATTACATCAGGATAGATTGGATTAATGATAGTGGTTGCTCACATCACATGATAGGTGACAAAGATAGATTTTTTCATTTGGACTGATACAAAGGAGGCATAGTTAGATTTGGAGATAACACCCCCAAACCTATCATTGGTAGAGGAGCCATCACCTTGGAAGGAAAGAATAGTACTGATGATGTTCTTTATGTTGATGGTTTGAAACATAACCTACTAAGTGTTGGATAGTTACTTGAAAAAGGTTACATATTGGAGTTCAATGGATTTAAGTGCATCATTAACAAAAAAGAAGGAGAAATGATTGCCTTAGGATCAAATACCAAAGGTAATGTTTTTTAGCTTAATCTAGAAGCAAGTTGTTTATTTGCTAAACTAGATGACAGTTGGTTGTGGCACAAAAGACTATGTCATATCAATTTTGATAACATAGTAAAGATCAGTAATGTTAAGGCAGTAAGAGACCTACCTAGCATAGCAAAGTCAGTTGATACCATCTATAGGGAATGTGAAATGGGAAAGCATGTAAGGAATTCATTCAGGAGCAAGCATAATTCAGTAGAGAACAAATTGGATCTGATTCATATAGACCTATGTGGACCAACTCAAACAAGATCTTACTATGATGAAAGGTATTTCATTTTGTTTGTAGATGATTATTCTAGAATGATGTGGGTTGCATTCTTGAAAGATAAGTCAGAAGCATTTGAGAAGTTCAAAATATTCAAAGCTAAAGTTGAGATTGAATATAGACTAAAGATAAAGTGTCTAAGATCAAATAGAGGAGGAGAATTCACCTCTGACAGATTCTATGAGTACTACAAAGAACGTGGCATAAAAAGATAGTTAAGTGCACCTAGAACCCCTCAGAAAAATGATATTGGAGAGAGAAGGAATAGGATTATCCTTGATACAACATGCACCATCATGACTGAAGGAAAATTTTCACACACCTATTAGAGAGATGTGGTCAATACAATAGTCTATACAATCAATAGAATACAATCAAGGCTTGGCCCAAACAAGACACCTTATGAGCTATGGTTTGGTAATGTTCCCATAATGAAATACTTTAGAATCTATGGAAGCAAGTGCTACACCAAGAGGCATGAAGTAGTAGGCAAGTTTGATGCAAGAAGTGATGAAGGTATTTTTCTTGGTTACTCTACTAAAAGAAAAGATTATAGATGTTTCAATTTAAGATTGAAGAAGATCATTGAAAGTGCTCATGTTTAGATTGATGAAAAGTTTATGGTTCAAGAAAGATATCATGATTACTCACCTATGATTGAAGAAGAACCCAAACCTTCCACTAGCGAGATAGTTGTTGAAGAGATGTTTAACAGTATCAATGTATTGTTCAATGACCCTGAAACAAGTGAAGAAGAAACTCAGAAGGAAGATGAGTCAGTTTCACCTAAAGGTACAAAATATACATCTAGATATCACTCTAAGGATGACATCATTGGATATCAGAGCAACAAAGTCACAACAAGATCAAAAATAAAGAATTCAACAAGCAACGAAGCAGTATGTTTACTATCTCAAATTGAACCTTTAAGTGTTGAAGATGCAGGTAATAATTCAAATTGGCATAATGCTATGAAAGAGGAACTAGATCATATTATCAAGAATGATACTTGGGAACTAGTCCCAAGACAAAGTGATAAGAATGTGATTGGAACAAAATGGATACTCAAAAACAAGATGAATGAAGATGGTGTAGTAGTAAGAAACAAAGAAAGGTTAGTATGTAAGGGATATGCGTAGAGAGAAGGCATTGATTATTCAGACACATTTGCACCTATGAGCATATTAGAAGCTATTACATTGTTTCTAGCTTATGCAAGAGTCAAAAACTTTAAAGTCTATCAGATGGATGTCAAGTCAGCATTCTTGAATGGAGAATTAAAAGAAGTATACATTGAGCAGCCAAAAGGATTCACCTTATCAGATAGACCTAACATGATATGTAGATTGAAGAAGGCCCTCTATGGACTTAATCAAGCCCCTAGAGCTTGGTATGAGAGATTGGATGGATATCTAAAAAATATTGGATTCAAGAAAGGAGCAGCAGATTGTAATCTATTCATAAGAGAGACATCTAAAGGTTTACTACTTGTAGCTATATTTGTTGATGACATTATCTTTGGAGGTAATGACCAACTTAGTGCTGAATTTTCTAAAGAGATGTAGAGTGAATTTGAGATGAGCATTATTGGACCTATCAAATACTTTTTGGGATTGAATGTGTAGTAGATAGAGAAAGGTATTTTCATTAATCAGTCCAAATATGTGAAAGAGATATTAAAGAAATTAAAGATGGATGATTGCAAGCCAATAGGGACACCTATGATAACTAGATGCAAGCTTACAAAACAAGATGAATCGCCAGTGGTAGATATGACATTGTACAAGTCTATGATTGGAAAACTCATTTATCTTACTCAAACTAGACCTAGTATTTCCAATGCAGTTGGCATAGTTGGAAGATTTGTAGCAAAGCCTAAACAAAGTCACCTCATGGTAGTAAAAAGAATATTTAGATACTTGCAAGGTACTATATATTATGGTCTATGGTATCCCAATTCAAAAAATGTTGAGCTTCATGTATATACTAATACAGATTGGGCAGGATGCTTTGATGATAGAAAGAGTACATCAGGAGGAGCAGTGTTTCTTGGTGATAGACTTGTCACTTGGAAAAGAAAGAAGCAAAATTATATCTCTCAGTCAATAGTAGAAGTGAAGCATGTTTTAGCAGCCCTAAATTGTTCTATAATTGTTTGGATCAAGAAAATGATAAAGGATTTTGGAATTCAGATTGACTATCCTATTGTTATACATTGTGATAACACTAGCTGATGCAGGAGCATCTCGAGTCCTTGGCAATCCTGTGTCACCAAAAACATTTTGGAGTTTGTTTGTGTTTCTTGGTTATTTCTTTGACTGAGTTGGTTGGTAGTTGGTTGGTTTCCTTTGGTTACCGAGTGTAGTCAGTTATCTCCTAGGTGGTCAATTGTTTCACTGGCGCTCGACGTTGCTTGTCTACTACTCGGTTTTCTTTGCTCACCGATGGGTTTAGTTTTGTTTTTGTTGTGGCTGACTTGTTCATCTATGTTGGATCACAAATTTAATGTTGATATCAATCATTGAAAAGTGTGTGGTCCTAGATCTAACCGTTCCTTCCATTGATTATGGATTTGAAGGCTGACTCAGTTCGGTAGACTATTGTATAAATATAGTTGTTTGGTTGTAGTTTAGGAGGTAGTTTTGGGTAGAAGATAGAAGATAGGAAGAATAGATATTGTTAATAGATCCTCACATGTTTTAGGATTATTGTAATTCATTGTAATATCTAGCCCTAACTAGGAAGGCCTTACAGCCCAGCATGTATGAGTCTATTTGATGAAAATTAATGAAAGCTTTTGCATTCTCTCTCTCACTATGGTTGTTTATTTTCTTCCGCATGTGTTGAGAAGGCTCAGATCATTAGGTTGTGCCATTTTTTGGCCCCTCTTGGCCCCTTCCTTGCATTACTAGCACTATCAATATGTCAAAGAACCCTATGATGCATGAAAAGACAAAACACATTGAGATCAAGTATCACTTCCTAAGAGAGAAAGTAGTAGAGAAAGAAGTTATGTTGGACTATGTGAGTACTAAAGATCAGCTAGCAAACATATTCACAAAGCCCTTGCCAAAGGATACTTTTGAGTATCTCAAGGAGAAGTTGGGAGTAATTCCCTTCCCTGATTCTTCTTAGAAGAAAGAAGAAAGAGCATCAATCCTCAGGGACTGATGGATGGTTGACTACTCTACCTTAGGAGTAGTATCAGTGCTTAAACTATTTGGTGCCCTTTTCCATTGATGTCAAAGGGGGAGTAATGTATAGTCATGAAAAATAGAAGTAAAAGAAGGAATAGTATACTAAGGGGGGGTAGTATTCATTTATGGAAGTAGCTCAGTTGAGGAAATGGAGAATGTTGAAGAATATTGCAGCAGAAGGAGGATTAATCCTTGGGGGAGTTTTGAAGAGGAAATGGAGAATGTTATAAAAGAAATGTTCATTTGGGTTGATGGTGTTTTTCATTCCATATGTTGCCATCAATGCCAAAGGGGGAGATTGTTGGAGATTTTCAAGCAAGCCAGTGATGATTGTAGTTTGTCATTGATGAAAACATATGGTAAATAGCATGTGTGGAAGACTTATGTAAGCTTATGGTATATACAGCATGGACATGTTATTAGTATGATATCATGTATGCAAAGGTTACCTATTAGTACAAACAATTATATAGAAGCTTGTGTCAGCAGTGTTCCTAACAGAGTTACAGCCAGTGTTCAATAAATGATTATTCGTACAGTTATCATAGAGCCTTCCACATTTAGATATGTGATGGAGACATGTTATTGATGCTACATTCATGGACATAGAGTCTAATGATCAGTAGAAGTAAAGTTATGCACTCACTATTTAGCAGTAGCAATTTCTTGTGTTTATTCAGAAGAGTTGACAAATATTATATTGGTTTAGGAGTTGCACCTATCATTTTGGTATGCACCCTTGGATTAGTGCTTGGAGAAAAGTTAGTAATGTTTGGTTAAGAGTGCATGATGTAATTCAACTTGAGGAGAAATTTTTAGTTACTTTGGTAGAGCTGACAGTATGTAGCATGCGTCTATAATTGTTAATATTGGACAGGTCCTAGAATGTGTTGCATGCTTAGTAGAGCTAACAGAATTGTTATTGGAGTATGTTATGGTTTCTCTAATATGATTTCAAGGTGGTTCTAATAGGCTAACTTGATTATATCATTTGGAGGAAAGATATTTATAGGCAGTCATTTGTGATTGCTAAGTATGGTTCAGAGTTAATTGTGAAGAGTAGAGTAGAGTGTGTGAAGTGTTGAGCCATCAACAGAAGGTCTATATGACCAAGTAAAGTATTTTTTTTATATATTGGAACTAATCCAGACATTAGTCAAAGTGTAGTTCACCAAGATCCAGATATAGTGTGTATCTGTTATTCAGAATGTTGTAGCCTTCACCCCTTTGAGCAGTGTTCTCTCAGATAGTGCATCCTCACCCCTAATAGGGTTAATTGTAAAAGACTCCTACTAGGGTCTGACCCTTAACTAGGTCACTATACTAGATATATTGTAAAGAAACTCCTAACGGGGTTAAGGATATTCTAACAAGGATCATAATACACTAATGCATATTTTTAGTGGGTGTCAATTCCCACTAGGGTTTTTACCTATTTGGGTTTCCCCATAACTAAAATATTGGTGTTGTGTTCAAGTGTTCTTTCATTGTGTTTATGCTTTATGTTTAAGTATACTTAATTGGATAAAGAATTGAAACTAGTAGATAATTGATTCATCCCCCCCCCTCTCTCAGTTATCTCTTGGGACTACTCCTAACATTTTCTTCTTCTTCTTTTTCTCTGGTGTGGGAGATTTATTCTAAGTCACTAGAGATTTGGTCTCTAGATTTGGCTCTTCTGACTCTGTAGACACACTCTCTTCCTTTACTTTCCCAGTGATTGGTGTCTTAGTATCTTTTCCTTTGGCATCTTGTGTGGTGTCTTTTGTAGATGACTCTACAGGTGTATTCATTTCTAGTTCTTTATTTTCAACCTCTTTATTCTCAAGATCATTTTAATCTTTCTTCTCATCATTACCCTTTCCCTTGGGTGTATCCTTTTTCTTCTCGGGTGTAGATCCTTCGGGTTCCTTTTGTGTAACAATCTCAATTGATTGAACCAATATAGGTAAGTCACCTGGTGTATCAACTTTTGTGACCTCATTAGGTGCATTCTCCTTGGTATTATCTAGAGAAATTTTGATGTCATCATCATTATTTACATCATCAAGATCTTCATGTGTGATGTCTTCAATCAAAACATCATTTGTCTCAGTGGTTACTAGTTGTTTGGGAGCATCTTGTCTATATTCTTTACTATATCTGATCGGGTAAAAGTCTATATCATAAGTTTCATCTACTATCTTGGTATTGGATATGTGGATTGGATCCTTGGTGGCTATTGTATGCACCCTAAAATGGTCACCTAGACTTTGGGCCCCCATTCTGCAATTTATCAAATTTCTAAATCAATATTCTCAAAAATTAACATTTTGTATTATATCAATTTCCTTGATCAAATCCTATTTTATCATTTTTTATTATTCCTTGGGCTAACCATTTTATCCTAAAGTCTTTATTTAATTAAAAGGAATATTTCCTCCCCTTTTATTAAATAAAAAGCCCCTACCTTTTTCTCTTATCCTAAGTTGCACAAATAAAGCATCATTCTTACTTTATAAAAAGAGAAAAAGCACTTTTTGTCTCATATGGACACAAAAGTCAACTCCTATTTTCTCATTAGAAAATATTTGTGCACAAGGATCAAGCTTCCATTTTTCTCCACCATTGATTAAGTCTTTTGCCTCTTAATCTCAATGGTCCATTTTCATCCCATTTCTTATAAAAGGAGAGCTCTCCTCCTCATTTTGGCATCTTATATTTTTATGCTATTGTTATGCTGTAGATTTTCTAGGTCTATTTGGAGCTTTCTTGAAGACACTTTTGCATCCAAGCTTTGAAGATCTTTGTTGCATTTCATTTAGTCTCATATTTTCTTTCATAGTTGTATTGATAATGGCATTCTTAGTATAGATTTCCTTTTATGCAATAGAATAATCTCACATAGTCTAATTAGGAAGGTTGTAATCTTTTGTTATTTCCTTTCAATAGCTTAATTACATTTTCAACCTCATAGATTAATTTGCATTCTCATATAGGTTTGCATTGCATTGCATTCATTTGATTTCATTGGAGATATTGTCATTTTTTCCCTTGTCTTTGATTTGAAATCTCTCATTGTGTGGTTGACTAGCAAGGTCATATGCTTCATAGCTCTAGCTGAGAGCAAATTCATAATCTTGCAACTCCATGCATAGAGAGCTATGGATTGATTTGTGAGGGCTCATTCTTGAGTATTCTTGAATGTAAGGATTCATACAAATGTGGTCACATTTTCACCATACATTTCTGGTGCCCACCATGGGGTAGAGTGGATAGACTTTGTCCATTAGATTTGTTGCATTTTTATGATTTTTCAAATTAATTTGCGCATATTCTATATTCTTTGTTTTTTGTCTTAGAATATCACATGACATTTATCAGGATTATCATGTGACATTTCTCAGTATACAAGTTTAACACTTCACGCAAAGGAAGAATCGCCCACCTGTATTAAGTTTTGTTTCCTAGTATCATGCGATCTGTCATCTGACTGTTATAAAGTTATCACCCAGACCGATAAGTATTGCTCGAATACAGAAAGCTCTATCGCACGATTCTGGTGAAGTCTGAGGTATATCACCTGATATAGTAGAGAGTTAGGTTTTGAGTTTTATCATCTAAATTTGATCACATTTAGTTTGCTAGTTTACTTTACTGCATTTAGATAGGTTTAATTTGCATTTCTTAGTCTAAATTGATCAAGTTTTTGCATTGCTTTCATTTAGATTTTGGTTTTCCTAACCCTAGTTGTCTAACAAGTTGTGGTTGTAGGAGCTTTTCTTGAAGGAGATTTCCATAAATTGCATGCTAAAGGGCTACTAATGGTTTGCAGGGCTACCCAAAGCATAATCAAAAGTAAAAAGAAAAATCTTCAATTGTTTGTGATTTATTTCCTTTCAAGTGTGGCATTTATTAATTGTTTTAGGAGCTTTAATACCTTGTGAAAGAGATTTTGAGGTGGTAGGAGAAGTATGCTCTTCACCTTTCGGTGAACCAGAAAATCTTGACCTATCTTAAGGTTTTGGAAGCAAGGTGGTAATTGAATTTGCTTGGTGTGTTTGGGAGAAGTTTTTGAGATAGGGGAGTATGATCTTAACCCTTGTGGTGAACCAAAAACCTTGAACCTCAAAAATTATCCATTCTTTGTTTAGTTTAGGATCCTTTAGTGGGCTTGCTCTTGAGCAATCAAGAGGAACAACCCAAGTGAGGACAAGCCTTTTGCTGGCTATTCCAACTCACTATAATCTCAAGGCTATTGAGGACACAAAACCTTGGTAGACATAACACTTGTCTTCGCTCGATGTGAGTAGCTCATGGAATTGTGACCATGGGGAAAGCATTGAGAAAAATGCTTAAGTTACTCTTGAGGCTGCAAGGTCCTAGTCCTTTATAAGGAGAAAGAGGGGTGTTATGAATGGAATCCCTTACTAAGAACCATAGGTTAGAAGCCACCTTTATTTAGCCGCTTATCTTCTTAGTGCAAGGATTGATCCAAGTGGACTAACCCAGATCACCCCAAGATACTCATCATATGTGTTCCTTTGGTTGTGTTATTTGACACTTCCACAACAAAGCCAATATCTCTTGTGGGAAACCACTTGGTGTGAGGTGAGGGGGCATCAAGTTGTGGGCTAAGTTGGTAAGTAGTGAGCCTTGTCTTGTAGGTAGATATTGCTTGAAGTGTTTTCAAATGTGCTATACCAATGTAAATGTTCTCAACATTCAAACAAAATAGTAGCATTCATAAGGTTTTCTATTTTGATATCACAAGTGTTTGTCTTGGCAAGGTTGCTTTTGCCCTTGTTTCAAGTGTTTGGAGACATGTGTGATCCCATAATATTTGCAAACCTATCCAATTGCTATTGAATTTGTGATTGACATCAGACATTTTCACCCTAACATTCAGAAAATCCAAGATCAGACCTTAAAACTTGAAATTTTGCACACATTTGGTCAAAAACTACATCAGCATCGCCTGCTTAAGAGAGAAACATTGTACGATACATCACGTTGGACTATGTCACCTATCAATGGTTAAGTCTTTTGCCTAGCTGTTATTAGGTCTATCACTTGGTAAAAAATGAAATATCACCCAGTATTAGGTATATCACCTAGTTTGCCTGGAGTCTGTCGCCTGAGAATTTTCAGTAATATTCTCAGTTTCAGTCATTAGGTTGCCTTTAGTATGACTTGACCTTTGAGTAGATTATCTAACCTTGCTGTTAGAGACCTATTTTGACTGTAAATTTCTGATTCTAGCCTTCTAGGGACCATTTCAATTGATTTGCAAGGTTGTCTTGAAAATAATTTGTCAAGTTAGAGAGTTATTCCTAGTGAAAAGTTTGTCTTTAGAATTGTTGACTACACCCTTGGAGAATTTGGATCCTATTATTGTCCAATTCATTTTCATATATCAATTTCAATTTTAATTTTGGCTAAGTCCAACCTCCTAAATCAAAAGTGCAAGGGTTTTCACCCTTTGATTTGAAGCATCTCTTTGACAGTGTTGGTGATGCCTTTTATTTTCTATCTTTTCATTTTCTCTTTGGACAATAGAGAATCTCAATTATCCTAGGTTGGAATTGACACTTTGAGAGATTGACCTATCACTTAGAGTCTCTTTCTTTCATGTCAGTTACTACAAGGTATCAAGTGAATCAAGGGAAAAGACCCCCAGTTATCTTTAATCAGTTACCACCAATTAGAACATGTCAACAATGTAAAGAAAAGGAACCCCTCTTTGATCAGTCCCCTAGGAGTCAACTAGAGGTTGAGGATAATCCTTGTGAGGAAGGTACACCTAAGACACACTACTCATTAGGCACAAACATGAGTTTCTCAAACATCAAGAATTCTAGAGAAGATATCAACCGCAATCTTCAAGAAATGTTTTCAAGTTTCAGACGTAATGATGATGATGACCTCAGATATACTCCACCAAGGTCACCTCATGATAAATCAAGATATTGGGATCCTCAACAAAGAGCAAAAAGACACCATAGGCATATTCCTTCAGAGTCAAGATCCCCACAACATACTGATTACAACAATGATTCAGAATACCATGTCAATGCGGCCAACTTACCCAATGCATCAGGACCTTCATCTCCAACTAAGGAAAACCCTTGGCATACTAATGCTAGATTGAGGGCTATTGAAAGAGCTAAGAAAGCTTATAGAGATGAACAAGCCATGAAATAGGAGAAACTTAGGAGATTGGAAGAAGAAGAGAAAGTCTTTTTAGAAATGAAGAAAAGAGCATTGCAAGAAGAAGAAGATAGGTTGTATGCGCGACAACTTCAAAGACAATTTGATGGAAGAAGGACTAATAGTGGAACCAATTCTCCACCATCAACACCCTCTCAAAGTCCTAAGACTAGAAGGAGGTCTAGGACACCCTCAAGATCACCAAGTCCAAGAGGAAGAAGAGTTTCAAGAGTTGATCACAATAGGAGAAATTCACCTCCTAGACTTTCTAGACAACCCTCCCAAAGAGCACATCATACTTCACAACATGGGGGGGGTATGTTAATTTGGACACCTTAGACTTCATGGCTATTCAACAAGAACCTTTATTTCAAGCCTACGTTGAAAGATATGTGGAATAGAATAAAGATCAATTCCTAGAAATTCTAATTGATAAGGGTGCAAGAGTCCCCTTTGATTTTGATGTGGATAGAAAGGTAAAGAAGCAAGATCCATCCACAAATGAAGTGATCAAACAATTGCAAAGAGATGTGGACAACATGAGAGCTCCCAAAATTACTTTCAACTTGGATTCTATTTGTCCCAATCCTATTGACAAGAGTGTTGTAATGATTGATTTTCCTAAGGTGGATTTTCCTACCTATGACAAATATAATGGCATTGGTGACCCTCACGATCACATAAGGAAATTTTACATCATGAGCTTCTCTTTCCACCATGAGGATTCATACTTAATGAGATTGTTCCCTAGAAGTCTCAAGGGACAAGCTATGGAGTGGTTCACTAACCTTACTCCACTAGTTAAAACATTTAAAGAGCTTGTGGAAAGGTTTGCACAACATTTTTCATATAATTTGACATGATCAGTTACCATGCTTGATTTGTGTAAAATGAAGCAAAATCAAGGAGAGTCATTTGTTGCATTCTTGCAAAGGTGGAGATTTTTATGCACAAAATACCCAAGGATAATCCCTAAAGAGGAGAGAATTGACATTATTGTGAGAAATTTGGTTCCAGAACTAAGATATGAAGTCAGAAAGATTCCTTTCAACTCTTTTGACACTATGGTTGAAGTCACTTGTCACATTGAAGATGTTTTAAAAGAGCAAGGAATTTTGGCTAAATCAACAAACAATAGCAATAGCCAAAACAACAACAATAACCATGGAAATAAGGACAAGAAAAATAACTATTGGAATAAGAATAAGCAATTGGTTAATGATGGTGTTGTTGATGCACCTCAACCTAAAAGTGAAGTCCTTAATCTTTCTAAGGTGGTACAAGCCATGAAACTTCAAATGTCTTCAGAGCAACAAGATGGCAAACCAAAGTATCAAGGAAAGGCAAAAATAGAGAAAAGGCAATTTACAAAACTTGGGGATTCCTATGTAGACATCTTTAAGACACTCATTGCTCATAATTTAGTACAACCTCAAGACCCTTTGAAATTCCACATTCTAGATCCAAAACCATATTGGTGGAATGAGAAGGCATATTGTGTGTATCACAATGGAATTGGACATGATATAGAGAACTATTTCAAAATCAAACATCTTGTCCAAGACCTCATTGAGAATGGTAGATTGCAAGTGGATGGTTTAACCTCAAATTTTGATCATAAGGATTTTAAAGAACCCTTGCCAAAGTATGAGAAAGGAGAAGGTTCCAACAACAATAATAAGAATGGTAAGGCAGTAATCAACTATACATACACTAAAGCTGATAATGTGATCAACATGCATGAGGTGGTTGAAGAAAATGTTAATATGATGAGAAGAAAAGATTCTTATGATTATGATGATGATTCAAGGAAAATGCCTAATGAAGGACCCATAGTTGTGTTGAGAGGAGCTAACTCACATAGGGAGTCTCAACCTCTTCATGTTGTTACTAGGAGTCAAGTTAGTCAACCTCCTATTGTCATTAGAGGTCCTAACTCCAGCAAGTCTAAATAGCCAATGACAAAGGGTGTTCTTCCTAAGCCCATCATTGGTCCTAATTCAAACTATAACCTTGTTGATCAATTATAGTGGACACCAGCACAGATATCTATTTTTGAGCTTTTGGAATTGTCCCCAAGGCATAAGCATGTCCTTGAGGATGCTTTGTGAGTGGCTAGTGTCCCTAACAACTTAGATATTGATCAATTCTAGAATATGGTCAACCATTTGGCTAGCCCTCATTACCTCACTTTCTCAGAAGAAGATGACAAATCCATCAGTCACCCACATAACTTGGCCTTACACATAGAAGTCATGATTCATAAAACCTGTGCCAGGCATGTATTGATAGATGGGGGTGCAGGGATAAATATTTGTACCATGATTTTGTTCAAGGATCTAGGATATTTTGAAGAATTCATTGACATGAGGAAAAAAATCACAATCAAGGGATACAATGAAGCAGAAATAAGTTCCAAGGGATTGGCCATTTTGCCTATTCACATTGGCCTAGTAGAAAAGGATGTCTTATTTCAAATTTTTGATGTTGGACCTTTAGCCTACAACATTTTTCTCGATAGGCCATGGATTCATGAAATGCAAGCAGTCCCATCAACATATCACCAATGTGTTAAGTTTCCTCATAATGGTGTAGAAATTTGCATACCTGGAGATAGTACTTTGTTAGTTAATAAAATTTCTGCTGGATCACATATACCTTTGAATAGGGAAGCTGACAGCTCTAGTATTTCACTTGAGAAATGTGAGGAGAAGTTTAAAATCATAGATCTTGGGATGGGAGATTATAAAATTTATTCTTTACAAAATTGCCAATCTCTCCTAGGTCTTATGGGAAACCATCGCCAGATTTGAAACCTTCATCATCGGCTATGACATTGTTTGGAAAGTTTGTGTAGTCTTCAGTTTCTATTCAGGAAGAGAAAGAGGAAGTTGTCATAAGAGATTGGATCTACCATGAGGAAAAGTACCAACACAATGAAAATTTTGCTCCTTCACCTAAAGTTTATCGTAGAGGGTACACATTAGTGAAGAATATGGGATATCCAGGACATGGTCCCCTCAGTCATAGATTAGATGCCAAGTCTAAGCCATTGGATCATACTTTATTTGCATGACACAACAAATCCACAGTGGGTCTAGGTTTTGAAAGTTATAAACCAAAAGGTACTATTATCCTAGCTACGATAGACAGTGATTCTAATTCTGAATACACACCTAATCTTTCTAACCAACAAGACATGATAGAAGATTAGGTGCCTTCAACTAATCTCCTTTGGGGGGAATTTCAAAATTTGACAATTAATAGTCCTCCTATCCCAACTGCGATGGATAGTGACTATAGGAATGCTAGATTAGCCATGGAAGATGTCATCACCTTAGCTACAATGGGTGATAATGATTCAGATACTTTTGTAGTTCAAAAAATTCCTAGAGAAGGGGAGACTCTTCAAAATTGTGAGGCTTCTACATCATGAGGCCCAAATGTTGAAAATTCAGAAATAGATTCACATGAATTTGAATGGGATTCACTTTCAGATGCAACCATCGACTTGGATGTTGATGTTATTCAAGCTTATAATGCCCAACCTAACATAGTTGATGAGCCTAGTGTAGGGCTAGAGGATTGGACTCCTCGAATCACCTTAGTGAATGATACTTCGTTAGGATAGATGAACCCCAATTCGGGTACTTTAGAAGAGAACTTGATAAATCTTGAATATATGGTCACAAAAAATGACATCCATCACATTTACAATGTTGAACCAGTCATAGACCTACCTATTGTCAACCACCATTTAATTGATTGGTCTCTAATTTTAAAAGAGCCACAACTATTGACTTTTCAGAATAATTATGAGATCGCATGTTACCTTAATGCCATTGAGCCAGTAGTGTCTTCCACCAGTGAGCTGACTACAAGCATGACTAAGCCAAATATTAAGTACCTCGGTCACAAAATAAATGAAAAAAAGAAGAATAATAGGTGTTCTGATGGCAAAAACCACTTTGTGGCGGTATCAGAACCAAAAATAGTAAAAAGAAATGACGTATCCAAGGGTGAAAACCTTTTTGAGGCACCTAAGGATGAGGTACTTAATGACTTGCCCAATTATTTTTAGGACAGATCCTCAATGTTGATTGAGCCAACAAAGCTAGTAAATTTGAATTCAGAAGATTCCCCTCAGATTGTTCATCTTGCTCAGTCCTTGTCAGAAGAAGAAACTAAGGCATATGTGCAATTCCTACAAAAGAAAAAAATCAATTTTGCATGGACATATTCAGACATGCTAGGACTTGACACTAATCTTATTATGCATCATCTATCTATAGCTCTAGGAATAAAACTAGTAAAACAAAGACTCCGAAAAATGCATCCACATGTAGCTCTCCTTGTCAAAGTAGAATTAGAAAAAATTTTGAGAGCTGGATCTATCAAAGCCATAGATTATGCAGAATGGATCTCAAACATAGTACCAGTTTCCAAACATGATGGGTCCATTCCTGTATGCATAGATTTTAGAGATTTAAACAAGGCATGTCCAAAGGATGATTTTCCAATTCCAAATATTGACATGATAGTGGACATGATAGTGGGTTATGAAATATACTCTCTAATGGATGGATTTAGTGGATATAATCAGATTAAGATAGCACCCGAAGATCAAGAGAAAATAGCATTCACTTGTGCATGGGGAACCTATTGTTGGAATGTCATGCCATTTGGATTAAAGAATGCAGGGGCTACCTATCAATAAGTTATGACAACTATATTTCATGACATGATTCATAAGAACAAGGAAGATTATGTGGATGATACCTTGGAAAAATCAAGAAAAAGGGATACACACCTTATAGATTTGGAAGTGATTCTAGATCGAATGGAACAATTTCAACTTAGGCTAAATCCAAAAAAGTGTGCATTTGGTGTCACCTCAGGAAAACTTTTAGGATTTATCATTTCAGAAAAAGGCATAGAGGTTGATCCCAAAAAAGTCCAAGCAATTCTAGATATGCCATCTCCTCAAAATATCAGTCAAATGAGAAGTCTTCAAGGACATCTTCAATCAATTTAGGAGGTTTATTTCTTAGCTCGCAGATAGAGTGTAACCCTTTAATAAGACATTGCATAAGGGTGCTTCTTGTGTTTGGAACAAGGATTGTCAAAAGAGCCTAGATTAGATCAAACAATACTTGGCTAATGCTCTGATCCTAATGCCTCCTATTCCAGGGAAACCATTGATCCTATATATTTCAGCTATAGACACTTCCCTGGGAGCATTGTTGGCTCAGTTGGATGAAAATAGAAAAGAAAGGGCCATATACTATATAAGTCATACCCTTGTGTCATATGAGGTCAATTACAGTAACATTGAGAAAGCTTGTCTTGCTATGGTGTTTGCTTCCCAAAAATTGCGACATTACATGCTAGCTCATACTACACATTTAATTGCTAAGACTAATCCTCTAAAATATTTTCTTAGCAAGGCTGCTCTTATGGGTAGACTCGCTAAGTGGATGATGGTATTATCAGAATTTGACATAGAGTACATTGAAAGAAAGGCCATAAAGTGGTAGGCTATTGCAGACCAACTTGCTGATTTTCTAGTTAAGGATAGCATGCCTATACAAGTTGAATTTCTTGATGAATGTATACTACATGTCACATCTCGCACCTGGAAAATGTTCTTTGATGGCTCTAATATGAAAAATGGGTCAGGTGCAGGGATATTGTTTGTTTCTCCACATGGATATACTATACCAAAGTCATACAAATTACTCTTTCCATGTACAAACAATATAGCAGAATATGAAGCATTAACAAATGGATTAAAGATGGCTATAGAATGGAATATCACTGAGTTGCATGTTTTTGGGGATTCACAATTGATAATTAATCAAGTCAATGAAGAGTATCAAACTAAAGATGAAAATTTAATACCCTATAAGAAGATGGTTGATTCTTTGAGATGCTATTTCACTTTTGTGACATTTCAACAAATCCCTAGGACAGACAACAAGGCCGCAGATGCTATGGCTACATTAGCTTCACTTTTGCAATTTGAGCAACATGAATCCTGATTTGAGTTCCTGGTGGAAGAACTACATTACCCTATCTTTGATTCACCTAAAATTCAAGTCATTTGTACCCTTGTCACACATGAGTCCTCCTAATATGGTGCTATCTATTCATATCTTCATGATGGCATCATCCCTGACACTTTCAACCATTCTAAACGTAGAAATCTCATCCACAATGCCTCTCACCACACCCTTATTTCTAGTTATTTGTATAGGAGGGGTTTTGATGGGATGCTTCTTAGGTTCTTGGAAAAGGAGGAATTTTACCAAGCATTAGTTGACATTCACAAAGGCATTTATGGTGGACATTCTAACAGTCTTGCCATGGCTCGTCGATTGCTTAGGGTGGGGTATTATTGGCCCACAATGCAAATAGATGTAGTAGCTTTCTCTAAGTCTTGTGAGAAATGTCAAAAATAAGGAAACCTAATTCATGCTCTAGGTAGGGAGCTAATTCCTTCTATTTCTCATTGGCCATTTCAACGCTGGGCCTTTGACCTTGTTGGGAAAATTCACCCCAACTCATTAGGTGGACATAAGTTTATCATCATAGCTACTGATTATTTCATGAAATGGGTAGAGGCAGTCCCTCTTTCTGTCACCTCTGGCAAAACAATTTCACTCTTCATTCTGAATCATATTATTTGCCGATTTGGAGTGCCTTTTGAGATCATCACTAACAATGGAGGTCAATTCAAGAACAAGGACCTAAAGCATCTATGCAAGAAGTTTAAAATCAAGCAACATTGGTCCTCCATCTACTTTCCATAGGGAAATGGACAAGTAGAAGCCTCTAATAAAACCATTCTTAAGATTCTTCATAGGATAGTACATAAGACTGGTAGGGATTGGCACTTACAAATTAATCCAACACTATGGGCTTACAGAACAAGCATTCGCACACCTACAAGAGCCACTCCTTTTACACTTACTTATGGCACTGAAGTGATATTACCTTTAGAAGTAGAGATCCCTTCACTCAGAGTCTCTTTCAAAGGTTTGATTATAGATGAGGATTACCACACCATGAGGTTAGAGGAATTATAACTTCTAAATGAAATGCATAAGGCTTTTTTGATCACATGATAGTATATCAGAAACGTATGTCCAAGACATTCAACAAGAAGGTTCACCCTAGAGAATTTTAGATAGGTGATCTTGTTTTGTGAGAGAACCCTAAGAACCAATAGAACAAAGAACAAAAGGGTAAATTTGAACCTAATTGGCTTGGACCATATGTTATTACAGAAGCTTTTGGTACAAGTGCCTATTTCTTGTTGAATGAAGATGGAGAACAGCTCCCTGAGCCCATCAACATTCTGCACCTAAAGAAGTTATATCCTTGATGCCTATTTTGTCTGGAGGCATCCTTTGTATATATTTTATGATCCTAAAAAAATACCAAAAAAAAATTGATATATGATGCTGAAAAAAATCCTAAAAAATATAAAAAGTCCTGAAAAAAATAAAAATTTTTAAAAAAATTCAAAAAAAACATAGAAAAAGTTCCTTGGTGAAAACTTGGAAATAGGCGCCTTGGTAGAAAAAATACAAAAAAATGAAAAAAAGAGAAAAAATACAATAAAAATCCAAGTGGTGAAAACCTAGAAATAGGCGCTACTTGAGGCCTTTGCACCCTTGTCTCTTAGCATGCATCCTCGACACTTAGCCATTCTCCATCATGCCTTGACCTTATTTGACTTGGTTTGGAATTGGTCTTTATTTCATCTATGGGGGCATAACTGTTGGCATAGGTCCTTTAGGTGTGTTTGTCTCTTGGGGCATTTCACAATAGGTGTTTTTCAACACCACCCTAAACAATGTTTCTCAACACTATCCTAGCATCAAGTGTTTCTCAACATTTATTAGATGTCTTACCCAATAGTCCAAGTCTGATGCGATATTTCTCACTGGTAGATGTGATAACCCAAGTTTGACTCTATGACCAACACACATGCACTTAAACAATCAACTCATTGAGATATGTTGACTTTATTTTTCTTTGTGTGTTGTCTATGAGGATTTCTTTGATGAGTGGTCTCTCCCTGAGAAGTTTTTGATGATGCATAGCTAGAAGACTAAGGGTATGAGAACATGTTTTATTTCTTTATCTACTTGTGGGAATATTTTGTTGATACTAACTATCATGAGCATTTATGCTAGTCTTACTTGACACTTAGGATCTATAAGGTATTATCCTTGACTATTTTGCAAGTGCATGCTTCTAGTTATATTGACTTCCATGTGTCTTGATACAAGCATAATCTCACCATATCAAACTTAGGTAATCTCACTGCATTAGTCATCTTGACCTCTATGTCTTTGATGCCTAGGTGGGATTTCCACATTTCTATCTGATAGAGATCATATTCATATCCACATAGTTATGCTAGAGTGCATTGTATGATCTGATGACGCTACCAATAATGCTTGATGATGATAATTAGATGTCTATAGGTGTTTTGACCTTGCAAGTCAACCACTTTCATAGTAGCTTGCATTCTTAGGTTCATCATAGTTTAGTTTTTGCATCTTACATATGGAGAGAGCTCTCCTTTTTATCATCTACAGACTAGTTGGTCAACTGTGCTCATTTTCTGATTCTTCTTGATCATATCTTTCATTTCTAGTCTTTCATATCACATCATTTTCTATCCATTTTTGGACTCAAAATCAAAATTTGAGTCGCATTTCTAAGTTTTCTCTTTCTTCTATGCAGTTAACTGACCTTTTGAGGCATAATTCTTTGATCTTTGATGGAATTTCTTCCTTTTCATGTCTTTCAAACTTCTAGTCTTTCATTCACCCCACTTCTTTTCTTCTAATTCATCACTGGGGCATGTTTTCACTATCTAATGGTTATCCTATTATCATTTATCTTTGATTGTGATTTCATTATGATTTGATCATCTTTATCAATTTTCTACTTCTCCTCTACATGATTTCGATTTCAATTCCGAGGGGGCAATACCTATTGGATTTTAATCATTGATTCCTTGATTTTCTTGGTTCAGCTATCTTTCTATGAGCTTTCGCTCAAGCTTGAGATTCTTATCTCTTATTTTGGATGTGATCCTGAATCGACCTCATGTCCAAAATATTTTGTCTATATTTTTCTGAGTGTGATCCTAAATCGACCTCACATCTGAGTTGTTTTGTGATCCCAAATCGATCTCACATTTCAATTCTTCTTTGACTGCATGTGTTCCCAAATCGATCACACATTAGTCAAAGAGGGGCAAATGTATGCACCCTAAAATGGTTGCCTAGACTTTGGGCCCCCATTCTGCAATTTATCAAATTCCTCAATCAATATTCTCAAAAATTAACATTTTGCATTATATCAATTTCCTTGATCAAATCTTATTTTATCATTTTTTATTATTCCTTGGGCTAACCATTTTAGCCTAAAGTCTTTATTTAATTAAAAGGAATATTTCCTCCCCTTTTATTAAATAAAAAGCCCCTACCTTTTCCTCTTATCCTAAGTTGCACAAATAAAGCATCATTCTTACTTTATAAAAAGAGAAAAAGCACTTTTTGTCTCATATGGACACAAAAGTCAACTCCTATTTTCTCATTAGAGGATATTTGTGCACAAGGATCAAGCTTCCATTTTTCTCCACCATTGATTAAGTCTTTTGCCTCTTAATCTCAATGGTCCATTTTCATCTCATTTCTTATAAAAGGAGAGTTGTCCTCCTCATTTTGGCATCTTATGTTTTTATGCTATTGTTATGCTGCCGGTTTTCTAGGTCTATTTGGAGCTTTCTTGAAGACACTTTTGCATCCAAGGTTTGAAGATCTTTTTTGCATTTCATTTAGTCTCATATTTTATTTCATAGTTGCATTGATAATGGCATTCTTAGTATAGATTTCCTTTTATGCAATAGAATAATCTCACATAGTCTAATTAGGAAGGTTGTAATCTTTTATTATTTCCTTTCAATAGCTTAATTGCATTTTCACCCTCATAGATTAATTTGCATTCTCATATAGGTTTGCATTGCATTGCATTCATTTGATTTCATTGGAGATATTGTCATTTTTTCCCTTGTCTTTGATTTGAAATCTCTCATTGTGTGGTTGACTAGCAAGGTCATATGCTTCATAGCTCTAGCTAAGAGCAAATTCATAATCTTGCAACTCCATGCATAGAGAGCTATGGATCGATTTGTGAGGGCTCATTCTTGAGTATTCTTGAATGTAAGGATTCATACAAGTGTGGTCACATTTTCACCATATAGCTATGTCTACATCATTTGTCCACTCATTTTTCTTTCTTTGTGTCCTTCTTGAGAATGATAGCCAATGCAAGTTGATCAGCTTCTTCCCTAGCTTTTGAAATTGTGGTCCATAGAAGCTTGTTATTTCATCAACCACCTCAAGGTTTCTAGCCAAGATATCAAGATCTAAACTCTGCATCAAAAAGCATTTGGAGTATTACTTCATTAGTTCATCTACCTCGATAACAAATAGACTAGGCATAGCCAAAATTTATGAGTGTTTCCTCATTTTTTTCTTTATGTGCAGGGCATATGTCCACCTGGATGACACTTTCTCATGTAACTCTTTAGAAACATACCTATAAAATTCAATAGGTACTTTCTCAAACTTTATCATCATTTGAATAATAACCTGCAATATTTTCTCCTAATCATTGGTAGTCATATATACATACCGACCCATTTTAGGGTGAGAAAGTCCGCCTGTTGCCTTGATATTCTTATCTAACTCATCTACCAACTGACTTTTATTAATAACAAATTTGAATTTACCTTGATCCTCTTCCTCATCATCTTCATCAATAACATAATTTTCTCTTATAAATCTTCTCCTCTTATTAGATTGCTTGGAGGTTACTTGGGCACCTCTCTTTTTCTGATATGTTTTTGTGGGGGTTGGCCTTGTTATTTTTGTAGTTCCTTTCTTTAGGGGTGGAGAAGTAGTTGTTGAGGATCTTGTCCTTGCTCTTATAGGTGTTTCTTCTTGTTTCCTCTTCTCTATGGCCTTTACCAGTGTAGCTTGGATATCCTTATCTGATTCGGTCTCCTCCTCATGTTCACTATTTCCAATTAACAGTTGTTCCTCATTTTCTTCTTCATCATCTCCAAATTATTTCGCTACTATTTATATCATCTTCTTGGATTTTCTACTAACTTTTACTCCAACTAGATCCATCTTTATTCTTAATTTAGTCTCTTCATAGGTACCAAACTGACACAACAGCATCCTAGGATTCTTGGAAATCCTATATCAACCAAAAATATGTTTGTCTTGAAGGTAGATTGTTAGTTTTGATCTTAGTTTGGGGAATTTCTTGCTCGGTTTGGGAGACTAGTTGCTTAGTTTATGTGGTTACTGGGGTGCTCGGTCTCTAAAGAATGCTCAGTGACTTAAGGCATCAGTTCACTAGTCCTCAATGATAACTATGTTGCTTATTCATGCTTGGCATGGTCGGTTGACTGGTGCTTAGTTATTTATTCTATTGCTTAGTGTTCTTTCTTACTGATGGGATTATTTGGATGAATCGACTTGGCCGACCGGTGCATTTAATTTGGGTCACACTCGTTGAGTTATGGATTGACCATTGGACATGTGGGGACCTAGATCTAGTGTGTTGCATTCTTCTATACAGATCTGATGACCATTTGGGGCCATCTTTGAGAGTTTATTTATTTTGTAAGGCTATGTGAGAGATGACAGATGTTTTAGCATTTAATATTTGTTTATAGGGATTTATTATTTCATTAGCCAACTTGTGGCTAGGAATCAGTATTTATAGGATGCTTGGGTAGTTGTTTATGGGAGGAGATCATTGGAAGGAAGGTTAGTAGCCTATGAGCTTAGGAGTAGGAATATTTCTTAGAAGTTTGAGTACAAGTTTAGATCTTTCCTAGGTGCCTACCAGTGTGCTGCCTGTTGTAGACCTGGACTAGCTGGATGTTGATGTTGGGGAAAAGATTTGGATCCTTCAAGATCTTGTAGACTATTACTCACTTTGTAATTGGTCATAACCAGGAAGGCCTTACAGCCCAACACATTGCATGTAATCAGTATTTTGATGAATAAACACTTATGTTTCATAGCAAATCTATTGTTGTTAGTGTGTATTTCCATAGCATATTGGTTTGGCTGCAAAGTCGATCAATCCTTAATTGGATCCACCTGCCTTAACTACACTAGGTGGTATCAAAGTGAAGTTTATTCCTTTTTGAGTGAAGTCTGTTCCTATTGGAGTCGAGTGGATCTTGTGTACCTAGATCTTGATTTGAAGATGCCTCTTAGGAAAAATCATGAGATCTCTGAAGAAGAAGAAGCTACTAGAGAATTATGTCTTGATGATTTTAGGGCTTTGTAGAAACAAGTGCAAGACCTACAAGAGGAATTGTTAAAGAATAAGCCTACCTTGAAGGAGGATAGTGATGATGAATCTGAGGAAGATAATTTTGAAGAAGCTGTAGAAGAAGCTAGAGATTCTAAGGAGAACCAAATTTTGAAAGATATGTCTAAGATTGCGAAGAGACCTAAGATTGAAGTTTCAGCATTTGTTGGAAGCCTTAGGCCTGAAGAATTGATTGATTGGATCATTGAGATTGATGAATACTTTGAGTATGAAGAAATAGAAGATCCTAATAGGGTTAGGTTTGCAAAGACTAAGTTGAAAGGTCATGCAAATATCTAGTGGAGAGAAGTTCAGTTGGAAAGAGGTAGAAGAGGAAAAGAAAAGATCACTAAGTGGAACCAAATGGTTGACAAGTTGAAGAAGCAATTCATTCTGATGGATTATGAATTGGACATGTTTAAGAAGATGAAAGCTTTGAAGAAGACTAAAAAATTGGTACAGGAGTATATTGAGGAGTTTTATAGAATCCTGATTAGGACTAGTCATTATAAAGTTGATAAAGAAAAGGTTGCTAGGTATGTCTTTGATTTGAAACCTAGTATTCAAGAAGAGTTACTCACTATGTGGATGAAAACAATTAGTGATGCTTATCAAATGGCATTAAAGATTGAAGAGAAGATGAATAGGAAGTATGTAGGAAAGAAGAATAGTAGGAACCGAGGTGGTAAGACTAGTGAGACTGTTGCTGAGAGTAATATGATAGAGAACCCTAAGCCTGATGTGGGATCTGGCAGTGGTCAAGTTATGAAGAATGTTGGATAGAGAAATTGGTGGAAGAATGAGTTCACCAGCACTTGCTATAGCTATGGTGAAGCTGGTCATAGAAGTTGGTATTGTCCTAAGAAAAGAGTTGCATTAGTTGCTGAAGAAGACATCAAGAATGTTCCTAAGAATGGCGAGACACTTATCACTAGGAGATTGGTTGCATGTGTTCATGAACTGATGTAGAGAAGGAATTTGTTTAGAAGCAAATGTAAGTGCAAGGATAAGGTATGTAATGTCATAGTTGATGGTAGTAGTTCTAAGAACTTTGTTTCAGATGAAATGGTTAGTAAATTGAATTTGGAAAGAAGGAAGCATCCTAATCCTTATCAAATTAGTTGGATACAAGATGTTTCTAAGGTTAGAATTGAAGAACAATACTTGGTTAAGTTTCAGATTGGATCTTACCATGATGAGATATTATGTGATGTGTTGCCTATGGATGCTTGTCATCTATTGCTCAGTAGACCCTACTAGTTTGACAAAAATGTTTTGTTTGATGGTCATGCTAACACCTATGTGGTTAGGCATGAAGGAGCTCGGCATAAGTTGATACCTTTACAGGAGATAGGAGTTAAGGGAAGTGGAGTTATCAGGTGTTGTCCTTATGACAAACCTCAGGAGTAGAAGGTTGATGAACCTATTCCTATTGAGTCTAGTTTGAAGGAGAAGGAGAGTGATATCTCTGAAGAGTTTGTTGAGATTAAGAAATAGATGGTTTTTCTAGAAGAGATGGTTTAGCAGATGGTAAAATTTATGACACAGAGAGATACAGAGGATACTGAGTTGATTGAGAAGTCTAGGAAGGATGAACCTTACTGAGGCACTAAGGTGGTTGGTAGTGGTCAGAATCGGTTGCTTACAGTTACTGACCGAAGGGATAAGCAAAGTGGAAGATAGAGGGACTTTTTGCATGAGATAGTGAATGAAGTGAAGACTGTGTGCTAAAATTTTGTCACACTTCTATGAGTCATTAAATCCAAGATTTCTCAAGAATGAGGTCTCAAATAGTGACTCGTCACTCTCTATTCATGGAGTGCAAGGGTTTGTAATGGAGGTCTTCAGCTTTAGACCTAGTTTGTGCCCATGCAAGTACACCATAAAATGAGAGATTCAAAGAGGAAAAGCAAGAATTCTAGTCTCCATGATCATCAAGTATGAATGAAAATGAAAATGGAAGCTATTCTATATCTTAAAAATGCATGAAATCAAACTAATCTATGAAGGAAATGCTTATGCAAAATTATTCTATGAAAGGAAATATGAATCTAATCTAATATGGAAATGCAAGATTAATCTAAATGGATTGTCGTGAAAGAATGAGAGAAGAAGACAAGAAAAGAGAAGTTGCAATGTCCAAGCTCAAGTGCTCAAGAATCTTCTCCAAAGTTGCTCTCCAAACCTGCAACATAACAATACAAAAATCTAGATGCATATGAAATGAGGGGGAGAGGGCTCCTTTTAAAGGATAGCAGATGGTTAAGATTAAGAGGCAAAAAGAAATGAGCAACAATGGAGATTAAATCTTGGTTGATCCATGTGCTCAATATTCTTTAAGAGGCAAAAAGATGAAAAAGGCCCACCACTTAGAAGCATGTGCAATCAAAGTGGAGAGAAAAAGGGATTTTTATTTATTTTTTATTTATTTTATTTCCTTTTTCAACACAAGGAGATATTTTAAGTGGGGATTCTATTAAAAGAGGAATTTTATTTTAATAAGATGATTTTATTTAATTAAAAGGGAAGTATTCTTTTAATTAAATGAGGCTTAGGATAAAATGATCAAACCTTAGGAAATATTGAAATAATTGAATTAATTATGATTTGATCAAGGAAATTGAGTTGAATTAAAAATATTGCAAAACATTAATTTAAAAAATTGATAAATTGAAGAAAGGGGCATAAAGTCTAGGTGACCATTTTAGGGTGCATACATTTGCCCCTCTTTGACTAATGTGTGATCTTCATAAGAGCACATGTAGTCAAAGAATGAAGTTGAAGTGAGATCAATTTGGGATCACAAAAAAACCCTAGATGTGTGATCAATAGACGGGAACACATCAAGACAAAGATAAGTTGATTGAAAAAGGCAAGGCCAACACCCCTGTAAATAGGTAATTGTCAAGTCTCAAGAAAGGTTTAATTGATAGGATTGATAAAGTTGAATCAATGATTGAAGTTTGATAGGTACTACCTCCTTGTGATCAAAATTGAAATGAGATAGAGGAGAAATAGAAAATTGATAAATTTGATCAAATCGAACTAAAGATAAGGTTCTTGATGTAAGATGAAAGATATAAAGATCATAGAACCAAGGTAGATCATCAAGAAAGATTATGCCCCAAGGTTGAATTAGAAGAAAATAAGTGGGGTGAAAGCAAATGGAAGATAGAAGTTTGGAAGAGGTGAAAAGAAATGGAGAGAAGAAAGAGAATTTGCCTCAAGAAAGAGAATGCCCCAAAATCAATCAACTGTTTAAGATAGAAAATTTTGATTGAGATCATGAAAGAAGATAAGGAAATGAAGATCAAAACATGACCACAGTTGATTAAAATTCCAAAAGAAAGATGAAGGAAAATTCTCTCAAACTCCTAATACAACCTAAAAATGCAAATTAACATGAAGTCTAACAATGCAAGCTATATGAAAATGCAAAGGTGTACTTGCAATAGAGCAACTGTAACATAGGATCTTGTGTTCATCATTCATTAAAGAATGTAAAGGAACTTATTTTCATCATTGGGCCATTATTGACAGACATCAAAAAATCACACAATCATCACTAGTCACAAGCGCAACTATGAAGATATGAATGTGATTAATATCAGATTGGAATGTGGAAAGATTCTGACTTAAGCATCAAAGACATAAAGGTCAAGATGACTTCGATGTTAGCTTACCCAATTTAATGTAGCAAAACCATGCTCACATCAAGGCAAAGATGCCAAGATGACCATAAGAATGGTTGTGCAAAAATAGTCAATGATGATGCATCAAATCTCCTAAGTGTTTCAAGGGAACAACAAGAGACACTCAAGAGGTTCAAGACCACACCCACAAGCAAAAATCAAATAAAAACATGCCCCATGCCCCAAGTCCTCTAGCTATGCATCCCAGAGAGACTTATTAGACAAGGACACTTAACAAAAATCAATAACAGTCAGCACACAAAGAAAATATCACGACATAGCTCAAGCATTAAGTTTTGCATTTAAAAATTTAAGTGTGTTAACTGATACTAAGTTCTGAGGATAAGGATCAAATGCTTGCAAGTAGGTAAGATCATATGACAAAACTGGGTAAGACCAAACCATTAAGTGTTGAAAAACACTCGACGCTAGGGGTTGTGTTGAAAAACACAGTTGGGGTGGTCTTGAAAAACACCATTTGTGAGGTGTCCTAAAGACTAATGCATCCAAGAGACCAAAGCTAACATAATTATGCCCCCTAGACAAAGACAAAGACCAATTCCAAACCAAGGCAATAAGGACAAGGCATGATGTAGAAAGGCTAAGTGTCGAGGATGAGTGTTGAGAAACAGGGGTGCAAAGGCCTCAAGTAGAGCCCGTTTCTAGGTTTTCACCACTTGGATTTTATTGCAAATTTCTCTCTCTCTCTCTCTCTCTCTCTCTTTTCTAGAATTTTTATAAAAAAAAATTATTTTTGCTACCAAGGCGCCTGTTTCTAAGTTTTCACCAAGGCACTTTTTTTTTGTTTTTGAATTTTTTGAATTTTTTATTTTTTTGCATTTTTGGAATATATTTTTTTTTTGAGATACATCAAAGCACCTATTGCTAGGTTTTCACTAAGATGATCATTTTTTTAGGACATTTTCTAATTTTTAGAATTTTTGACAATATACCATTTTTTTAGATTTTTTCAGGATCAATAAGTATGTACAAAGGATGCCCCCAGATAGAATGGGCATCATGGATAGAACTTCTTTAGGTGCAAGACATTGATAGGATTAGGGAGCTGCTCTCCCTCTTTTGTAGATAATAAATAAGCACCTATCCCAAAATCTGATGTAATGATATAAGGTTCAAGCCAATTAGGTTCAAATTTTCCCTTTTGATCTCTATGATGTTGATTCTTAGGATTTTCATGTAGGACAAGATCTCCCACTTGGAATTCTCTAGGGTGAACCTTTTTGTTGAAGGCTTTGGACATGCACTTTTGATAAACCCTCATATGGTCAAATGATGCTTGATGTTTCTCATCTAGAAGTTCTAACTCTTGAAGTCTCATGGCGTGGAAGTCTCCATCTATAACTAGACCTTTGAGGGAAACTCTAAGTGAAGGAATCTCAACCTCTAAAGGTAACACTACTTTAGCACCATATGTAAGGGAAAAAGGAGTAGCCCCAGTAGGAGTATGAATACTCATTATATAAGCCCACAAAGCTGTATTTATCTGTAAATGCTAGTCTCTACCATTCTTATGAACTATTCTATGTAAGATTTTAAGAATGGTTTTGTTTGATGCCTCTGCTTGACCATTTCCTCACGGGAAGTAAATGGAGGACCAATGTTGTTTAATCTTGAACTTCTTGTAGAGTTGCTTAAGGTCCTTATTTTTGAACTGACCTCCATTGTTAGTGATAATCTCAGAAGGCACTCCATATCGATAGATGATATGATTCAAAATGAATAGAGAAACTTTCTTACCCGAGGCAATAGAAAGTGGGACAGCTTCTACACATTTAGTGAAGTAATCAGTAGTAGTTATAATAAACTTGTGTCCACCTAATGAGTTGGGATGAATCTACCCAACAAGATCAAAGGCCTGGTGCTAAAATGACCAATGAGATATAGAAGGAGTGAGCTCCTTGCCTGGAGCATGTATCAGGTTACCATGTTTTTGACACTTTTCACATGACTTTGCAAAAGCTACTACATCAATCTACATCATAGGCCAATAGTACCCTACCCTAAGCAACCTTCAAGCCATGGAAAGACCATTATAATGTTCCCCATAGATGCCCTTATGATTGTGAACTAACGCTTGGTTAGATTCTTCCTTTTCTAAGCATCTAAGAAATGTTCCATCTAGACCCCTCCTATACAAATCACTAGAGATAAGGGTATGGTGAGAGGCATTTTGGGTAAGGTTTTTGTGTTTAGATCAATTAAAGGTTTCAGGAATAATACCATCATGAAGTTATGGGTAAATGGCACCATAATGAGATGACTCATGACCAATAAGGGTATAAATGACATGGATTCTTGGGAGGTGTAGATAGGGTAATGTAGCTCTTCCACTAGGAATTCATATCTAGATTCATGTTGCTCTAACTGAAGGAGTGAAGCAAGTGTGGCCATAGCATCAGCTGCTTTGTTTTCTACTCTATGGATTTGCTGAAATGTGACAAATGTGAAGTATCATTTCAAGGAATCAACCATTTTCTTGTAAGGTACTAGTTTCTCATCTTTTGTTTGATATTGTTCATTGACTTGGTTGATTATCAGCTGTGAATCCCCATAGATGTGTAGCTCTATGATTCTCAATTCTATGCCCATTTTAAGTCCTTTTGTTAAAGCTTCATACTCAGCAATGTTGTTGTACATGGGAACAATAACTTGTAAGACTTAGGAATCGTGTACCCATTAGGAGAAACAAACAACACACTAGCCCCTAAACCATTTTGCATAAAAGATCCATCAAAGAACATCTTCCATGTTCTTTCAATCATATACATGAGATGCTTATCTGGTAAGTCAACTTGAATAGGTGCATTATCTTAAATTGGGAAATCAGCCAATTGATCTGCTATAGCTTGTCCTTTTATGTCTTTACGCTCAATGTACTCTATGTCAAACTTAGAAAGGATCATCATCCACTTAGCAACTCTACCTGTGAGGGAAGCCTTACCTAGTAAGTACTTGAGTGGATCTATTTTTTCTATGAGGTTTATTGTGTGTGCAAGCATGTAATGTCACAACTTTTGGGAAGCAAACACAACTACAAGGCAAGCTTTCTCAAAGCTAGTGTAATTAACCTCATATGAAACAAGAGTATGACTGATGTAGTATATTTCTCTTTCTTTCCCATGTTCATCAAGTTAAGCTATTAATGCCCCCTAGGAAGATTATGTCACTGAAACATATAAAATAAGTGGTTTTCCTAGGATTGGAGGCATTAAAATGGGAGGATTTTCCAAGTACTTCTTGATTTGGTCTATGCTCTTTTGACAATCCTTGTTCCAAACACATTTGAATCCCTTGTGCAAGTTCTTGTTGAAAGGTTGAGCTCTATCTGCCAACTGTGAAATGAACCTCCTTATGGATTGAAGACATCCTTAAAGACTCCTCATTTGACTAATGTTTTTAGGAGGTGGCATATCCATGATTGCTTGGAGCTTTTCAGGGTCTACCTCTATTCCTTTTGTTGAAATGAGGAATCCCAGTAGTTTTCTAGAGGTGACACCAAATGCACACTTCTTAGGATTTAGCCTTAATTGAAATTGTTCCATGCAATCTAGAATGACTTCTAAATCATCTAAGTGTGTGTCTCTTTTCTTAGACTTGGCCAAGGTGTCATCCACATAATCTTCCATGTTTTTATGCATCATGTCATGAAAAATAGTTTTCATAGCTCGTTTATAGGTAGCTCCTACATTTTTTAACCCAAAAGGCATAATGTTCCAACAATAGGTATCCCATGCACAAGTGAATGCAATCTTTTCTTGATCTTCAAGAGCTATCTTAATCTGATTATATCCAGAAAAACCATCCATCAAGGAATAAATCTCATAACCTGCTGTCATTTCCACTATCATGTCTATATTGGGAAGTGGAAAATCATCCTTTGGGCATGCTCTATTGACATCTCTGAAATCTTTGCAAATTCAAATGGATTTTTCATGTTTGGAAACTAGTACAATGTTTAATATCCATTCAGCATAGTCAATAGCTCTTATGAATCATGCACCAAGGAGTTTTTCTATGTCTACTTTGACTAGAAGAGCTATGTGAGGATGCATCTTTCTTAATTTCTATTTGACTAGTTTTACTCCTGGAGCTATGGATAAGTGATGCATGATAAGATTAGAGTCCAACCCTAGCATATCTGAATAAGTCCATGCAAAATTGATCTTCTTTTTTTGTAAGAACTTATTGTAGGCTTCTTTTTCTTTTGGTGACAAGGACTGAACCAAGTGTACTATTTGTGGAGCCTCATTTGTACCCAAATTGACTACCTGTGTTGGCTCAACAAGAATTGAAGATCTATCTTAAAAGTAGCTAGGGAGATGATCAAGTACCTCATGCTTAGGTGCCTCTGAGAGGTTTTCACCCTTGGATACATCATTTATTTTTACTTTTTTTGGTTCTAACACCACCACACTATGGTTTTCACCATCAGAACTCTTATTCTTTTTTCTTTTCTTTTTATTTTGTGACTAAGGTACTTGATGTCTAGATCTATCATGCTAGTAGCCAGTTTACTGGTGGAAGAAACTATGGGTTCAATGGCATTCAAGTAACAAGTTATCTAATAGTCATTTTGGAATGTCAAGAGCTCAGGTTCTTGATAGTGTTGGGACCAATCAATGAGGTTAGGATGATCAAGAGGTAAGTCAATGATTGGTTCAAGGTTATGGACATGAATGATATCATCTCTGGTGACCAAAGAGTCAAAATCTATCAAGTATCCTTCTAAGCTACCCAAATTAGGATTCATCCTAACAAGAGAAGAATCATCCACTAAGGCAACATGTGGGTTCAAATCCTCTAATCCTACGCATGACTCATCAACTATTTCAGGTTGAGAACTATAAGTGTGAATGACATCAACATCCCTATCAACTGTAGAAGGATCTGAGAGAGATTCCCATTCATACTCATGTGAATCTATTTTTGAATCTCGACTAGGATGTTTACATGATAAAGGTTTGGGACATCTTGATGTGGAAGCTCTAATGTCATCAAGGGTAACATCTCTCTCCATCAGATGAATAATATTCTTACGTTGACATTCTCTGATGGGATCTTCTACATCTAATTCTTCGTGTTCCAAGGTCACAACTATCACATGAGAAACTGAATTATTTGAATCTCCCCAAAGGAGATTAGTGGAAGGGACCCAATCTTCACACATATCTTTTTGATTTGTCAAATTAGGTATGTATTTTGATTCATCTTCACTATCTAATTCATCAAGGATAGGAGCAGTGTTCTTGTTATGATTCACAAATCCTAGGCCAACCGTCTTCTTAGACCTGCATCCAAAAAGAGAATGATCAAGAGGTTCAGCTCTAGCATCCAACCTATAACTACGAGGGCCATGTCTAGGATAACCCATCTACTTGACAAAAGTATACCCTCTTCCATAAGCCTTAGGAGAGGGAGAGAAGTTCTCATTGTGCATGTATTTATCTTCTCTATAAATCTAGTCTTTAATAGCTACCTCTTCTTTCTCATCTTGAATAGGCACTAAGGACTCTACAAATGTGCCAAATAAATTCATGGCTGATGAGGAGGGTCTCACTTCTTGTGAAGGCTTTCCATAAGACCTAGGCGAAACTGACAGTTTTTTAAAAGAGTTAAGTTGATACCCCCCTACACCAAGGTCTACCAACTTGAATTTATCTTTGCATTCTGTTAAGATTGCATTGAAATATTCTACTTCTCTATTGAGGGGAACATGAGTACTTTCTAAAATTGAGTTGAAAAATAATGTGCTATCCCCAGGTATACAAATTTCTACTCCATTGTAGGGGAACTTAACAAACAGATGGTAGGTAGATGGCACTACTTGCATATCATGGATCCATGGTCTACCAAGTAAGATGTTGTATGCCATAGGACTAGCATCAACAATTTAAAACAAAATATCCTTCTCAATAGGGCCAATCCTAATAGGAAGGATGGCCAACCCTTTGGAACTCCTTTTCACCTCATCATAGGCTTTGATTGTGATCTTCTTTCTAGCATCTATGACTTCTTCTGAATATCCCAATGTCTTCAAAAGACTTAAGGAACAAATATTGAGCCCAGCACCCCCATCTATCAACACATGCCTGACATAGGTTTTGTGGATCATGACTTCAATATAAAGGGTGAGATTATGTGGGTGGCTCAAAGCTTTATCATCATCCTTTGAAAAAGTAAGGTAATGAGGGCTAGCAATATGATTAACCATGTTTTGGAACTGATCGACATCTAAGTTGGTAGGAACATTTTCTATGTGCAAGGCATCCTCAAGGACTTGCTTATGTCTCAGGGACAACTCTAAGAGCTCAAAGATCAAAATCTAAGCTAGGGTTCTCTGCAACTGATCAACAAGATTATAACTCATTTTGGGATTAACTGTTGGTTTTGTGGTGACATTCTTGGATGCCACTTGCTTTGGTTTATTGGATTGTTTTGAACTAGGTCCTCTAATGACAATAGGACCTTGACTTTGTGTAACAACATTAAGAGCTTGGGATGACCTCCTAGAGTTAGGACCCCTTAGCACCACAACAAGTTCTTCATCAAAGATAGGAGGAGAGTCCATGTCTAGATCATATCCATAGGGATCTTTATTTCTCATCATATTGACATTTTCTTCCACAACTTCAAGCATGTTGACCACATTTTCCATAGCTGTGTAGGTGTAATTAATCTCAACCTTTCCATTCTTAGGTTTAGAGGTTTCCCCCTTCTCATACTTAGGAAAAGGTTCTTTGAAAGCCTTATGATCAACATTAGTGTTCAGTCCATCTATCTGAATTTTTCCATTCTTAATGAGATCTTGGATGATGTGCTTAAGTTTCCAACAATTTTTGATATTATGTCCAATTCCATTATGAAATTTGTAGAAGGCTTTCTCATCCCACCAATGTGGCTTAACATCAGGTATATGGTGCTTTACAAGATCTTGAGGATGGGAAAGGTTGTTGGTAATGAGTGTTTTGAAGACATCCTCATATGAATCACCAAGTTTTGAAAATTGACACCTCTCTTTCTTAGGCTTATCTTGGTATCTTGGCTTGCTTTCTTTCTAATGAGATGTATTGAGCTTCATGGCTTGAATAGCACTAGATAAATTAATAATAGCTTGATCCTTAGGTCGAGAAGAGTCCACAACTCCATCATTGACCATTTGTTTATTCCTATTCCAGTGTGATTTATTCCCTTTATCCTTATTAGAGTTGTTGTTTTTACCATTGTTGTTGTTTTTGTTGTTGGTCAAAATTCCTTGTTCTTTCAAAACATCCTCAATTATGAATGTGGTTTCGACCATTGTGTCAAAGGAATCAAAGACCATTTTCCTAACTTCATACCGCATCTCAAGAACCAAGTTGCTAATAAGGATATCAATCTTCTCATTTTCAAGAATGGTCCTAGAGTAGAGAGAGCATTGTCATCTCCACCTTTGCAAGAAAGTGACAAAGGATTCCCCTTGATTTTGCTTTAAATTGCATAATTCCAACATGGTGTAGATCTTGAAAGATTGTATGCAAAGTGTTGAACAAATCTACGAACAAGTTCTTTGAAAGTCTTGACGGGGGGAGTTACGTTGGTGAACCATTCCATCGCTTGACCTTTAAGACTCCTTGGGAACAATCTCATAAGGTAGGAATCATCTTGGTGGAACTCAAAACTTATAATATAAAAATGACACACATGATCATGTGGATCTCCATTACCATCATACTTGTCAGATTGAGTAATTTTGACCTTTCTAGGAGAATCTTTCATACTCACACTCTTTTCAAAAGGATTAGGACAAATTGAATCAAGATTGAATGAGCTCTTAGGTTTCAACATCTTTTTCATCATATTATGAAGTTGGTTAATCCTTTCTTCCTAAGATGGACCTTGCTTCTTGATCTTTTTTTCCACATCAAAGTTGTAGGGGACTCTAGCACCCTTGTTGATCAAATTCTCTAGGAAATTATCTTTGTTTTTTCTCTACATATCTCTTCACATGCTAGAATAGTGGTTCTTGTTGCATTTTCATGAAATCTTGAGAGTCAAGGTCAAAACTTGAACTACCACCACCATATTGTGAACCTTTGTGAGCACATTGAGAAGGTTGCCTTAAGTTCCTAGGAGGTGTTTGTCTCCTATAATGATCTTGTTGTGAAGCCCTTTTGCCTCTAGGGCTAGGAGATCTTGAAGGTGTTCTTGAGTATCTTCCACTTTATGGAGTTTTAGGAGGGGTGGGTGGAGGAGATTTGTTTCCACCATCAACACACATGTTGTTGTATTGATCATTAAGTTGTTGCACCAAAAGCCTATCTCTCTCTTCTTGTACGGCTCTCCTTTCTATATCCAATAAGGCTTGTCTTTCTGACTCTAGGAGTCTAAGTTTCTCTTCCTTTGTAGCTTATTCATCTAGGAAGGCTTTATTTTCACACTCAATTCTTTTGAGTCTTTCACTTGTATATCTTGAAGTTGTTTGAAGTGGTGAACTTGGTCTTGAATGCCTAAACAAGTCATTTGTGTATGCCACATTCACATGAGTTTCACAGGGCTCATCATCTTGACTATCATGTTGTGATTGCTCTTCTTGAGAGAGTTTCATCTTATCTCTCTTAGCCCTTTGATGTGCATCCAAATATCTAGTAGAAATGAGAGATGGGACTAGTTGATTTTCATGAGATGAACTGCCAAACAACATGTTATCTCTATGTCTTTCCAATATGTTGTCAATACTTCTATCCCTTTCTTCCCTCTCCCTTCAAGTCATGGTGTAACTCATATCCATATCTGATTAAGAAGGTGCTAAGGATGTGCTCAACTCACTAGGATTTCTCTTGGGATCAAACCAAGCTTCTAAGGTATTCCTAGGAGATTGATCAAAGACAGGCTCTTTTCCTTTATGTTTTTGATGAGTTTGAACTAAGGGTAATTGATCAAAGACTACTTCGGGTCATTTTCTTTGATTTACTTGATATCTAGTTGTAACTAACATGAAAGAAAAGATCCTAGGTGATAAGATGACCCTAAGAAATGTCGGTACCAAACTAGGATAGTAAAAGCATTCAATTGTCCAAAAGAGAGATGGTAAGATAGAATTTTTGCAAAAGGTATAAACCAATACTGACATAGAGGTGCCCAATCAATGGATAAGTATCCTAACACATATGGATGAGGAGGATGATTTAGCCAAATTATATCTGATTGAAATTGATTTTGGATGGAAGTGAATTGGACAAGAGACTACTAAGACTCTCCAAGTGAGTTATCAAAGAATCTAAAGGTTTACTTTCTCAACAAGAATGATTTCTAACTAACTGATTCCAAGCAAGGTCACTTGTGAAATCAAAGAATACTAATCCAAGAGGTCAAGACATAGGAACCCAAGATGAAAATAGGCTTCCAACTATGAGGTAAGTGACCTACTATAATCCAGATCAACCAAGGAAAATTGGAAATGACATAAATTAGCTCACCGTTTGGACATATCGAGGTATAGGTTCATGTGAGGGAATACATTCTTGCACAAGGAAACACCAGGGATCATGTGAGGAAATCAAATCTAGCACAAGAAAATGCCAGGCTCGCACAAGAATGTGCAGAGCCAGGCAAAAAAATAGGATCGGGCTGCTTAACAACAAGTTTGTAAACTCAAGAATTCAATTTTTTTGTTCATTTTTAAAATATTAGGTAAGTTCATCAATAGATTTTCAGCATCAATTAAGCACGCAAGATAGATATCAAGGATTTCAAGCAAACAATGTTTCAAACAATTAGCAAGGGGCAAAGAAACCTTGCACATGAACAAGAATAGTGACTTAGTATGCTACTCCTTAAAGATTCTACTTGTGTATGTTCTTCAAATGTTTTCCAACCACTCACATAGTCCTAGAAAGACAAATTTGGTTGCACTATGGTTCTTAGTAATGGTTTGACTCTGCAACTTTTTCAATTTCAAGAGGGAAAACTCCAATCTAGGCACACTAGGGTTTTGACACATTTCAAGAATTTAATCAATCGGAGATACTGAGAAGATCTAACAGCCCAACAAGAAACTACGCTAGTGGAGATTTCTTCCACAAGGATATTTATATAGTTGTTGTCACTACCATGGTGAAAATGGCTATTACCACTTGAGATTTCAACCACATGGTTGACCCAATAAAGGGAATTTCCACTACAGTTAACCCTCTCTAAAAAGGTGACTCACAATAAGGACCACATGGGGACTCAGTTTAGATTCAAGGATCTGAGTTTCTGGTACTACCCAAAAAGGGAGTAGAGCATAATCCTCTAGCCTCTTCACTTCACCCAAACATAGCGAGAAAGTTCATTGACATGCTAAGATTGAAACCACCTCACCAAGGTTCATGATGTCAACAACAATGTCTACCAAGATCTCTAAAAGGGACCAAGAGAGAACATACTGATCAATGTTGAGGACTAAACCAAGTAAGACCATGAAATAGTAACAATATCCTCCCACCTACAAGGGGTTCTATTGTCAAGAAGAGCTTCACAAGAAACTCACTCTCTCAAGAATGCCACAAATATTGTTCATAGGGCCTAATTAATATGTGAAACACATATGCAATAAAGTGAATCTATGTTATTTTTAGAGCCCAAAATTGAAGTGTGATCTATGAAAGCAATAAACACTCAAGCTAGACACATGAGAGATTCATTTTACTTCAAAAATACAAATATTATAGAGATTATAGAAACTCACCTTAGGTCCAAAGATCTACAATCCAATGCTATGCTGCCTCAGCAATTAGAATCAGGGAAATAAACCACAGCAAGCATTAATGTTAGAAAATATTAAGCAGAACTAACAAATCTAGAAATTTAGGTCTCTGCTGTTAGAAAGTCTACGTGAGATAGTACATAGTGCCACATGAGAAAGTACATAGTGTCATGCAAGAAAGTACCAACCCATGTGAGAAAGTACACAAGCCCGCACAAGAGAGTACTCAGGCCCATGCAAGAAAATGCCTTTGTCACATGCAGAAATGCTAATACCAGCAAAACTTCACATGATACAGTGAGAAACTTCATGCATGGAAATGATAGATGGGGGTGTTGGGCTCAATATAGGTTCCTAAAATATTACCCATATTCTCCAAAGTTTCTCTCCAAAATTTCTCTCCAAACCTCCACATAGTGGTTTTCACCATCAGACCACTAGGTAGTAGGTTCACTTGGGATGAAGGACAAGAAGAAATGTGGGTGAAGAATATATTTGGCATCCCTATTCTGATTCCCTTGAAGCATCCCTGATTTCCTTATGACAAAATATTTCTTACCTAGGGTGTCTGATGCAAGAGCATCCTAGGATTCTTGGGAATCCTATATCAACCAAAAATATGTTTGTCTTGAAGGTAGATTGTTAGTTTTGATCTTAGTTTGGGGGAGTTCTTGCTCAATTTGGGAGGCTGGTTGCTCAATTTAAATGGTTACCAAGGTGCTTGGTCTCTAAAGAATGCTCATTGATTGAAGGCATTGGTTCACCAGCACTCAATGATAACTGTGTTGCTCGGTCATGCTTGGCATGGTTGGTTGACTGGTGCTCAGTTATTTCTTCTATTGCTCAGTGTTCTTTCTTACCAATGGGATTGTTTGGATGAATCAGCTTGGCCGACTGGTGCATTTAATTTGAGTTGTGCTCCTCAAGTTATGGATTGACCATTGGACATGTGGGGACCTAGATCTAGTGTGTTTCATTCTTCTATGCAGATCTGATGACCATTTGGGGCCATCTTTGAGAGTTTGTTTATTTTGTAAGGCTATGTGAGAGCTGATGGATGTTTTAGCATTTAATATTTATTTATAGGGATTTATTATTTCATCAGCCAACTTTTGGCTGGGAATCAATATTTATAGGATGCTTGGGTAGTTTTTTAGGGGAGGAGATCATTGGAAGGAAGGTTAGTAGCTTGCAAGCTTAGGAGCAGGAAGATTTCTTGGAAGTTTGAGTACAAGTTTAGACATTTCATGGGTTGTTAGGATTAACAAGGTAGAAATAACAATTATGTGCAAATATAACTAATATCAGAAAACAATAAACCACACAAAAGAGAACACAAGACACAAATATTTAACGTGGTTCACCCAATCCTTGGGCTACGTCCACCAACAGCGAGTCCAATACTATTATTATCCAATGATTACAACCTGATTACAATCTGTAATCCATTACAGCTCAATTCCATCGCAAGTACTAAAATCATACATACGAATAAACCCTAACCCTAAGCCATATTATACAATATTTTTGCCGCTTTAGGGTTAAAATGAATTATAACATGTCGGCCCAAATAACTAAAAAGTAGTCGGGAGGAAAAGTGTACAGAACTTTCTTGGATAGTACTTTCCTGATTAGTCACCACAAGCTAACAATCTCCCACTTGGTGACTGATCAATATCCACACTATAAAAAAAAACCTCCCACTTGGAGACTGATCCTATAGCAATACCGCTACCATATGAGGCTCCCACTGGATTGAACCACCCTGGACTCAACTGTCCCTTTATTTTGTTCAGTCTAGAAGACCAACTAAAGCTGAACATGAGTTCAACTTCTCCCTTCTTACTACCTTTGTAAACATATCTGCTGGATTATTTTCAGTATGAATCTTTTCCATCCTTAACTGCCCATCATCCAAAACTGACCGAATGAAATGGTACCACAACTATATGTGTTTTTTCATTGAGTGCAAAGCATAATTCTTTGCAAGATGAATGGAACTTTGGCTATCTGTATGTAGAAAATTATCCTTTTGTGGATGTCCCAATTCTTCCATGAAGAATTGAAGCCATATCATCTCCTTGGCTGCCTATGTAGTAGCAACATACTCTGCCTCTATAGTGGATAAAGCAACCACCTTTTGTAGTCGAGAAATCCAACTCACTACTATCACACCAATAGTAAATATATAACCTATAGTACTCCTCCTACTATCTATATCTCCTGCCAAATCTGAGTCAACATAGCCTTGTACAGTAGTAGTAGAACCCCCAAAGTGTAAACACTTACTGGATGTACCTCTCAAATATCTGAGAATCTAGTTGACTGCATTCCAATGCTCAATACCAGGGTTACTCATATATCGGCTAACGATGCCCACTGCGTGTGCAATATCTAGCCTAGTACATACCATAGCATACATTAAGCTCCCTACAGCTGAAGCATAAGGTACCTTAGACATTTTAGTCTCTTCTTCTGGTGTCTTGGGACACATATCTTTAGTCAATTTCAAATGACCAAGCAAAGGTGTGCTGATAGCTTTGGCATGTTCCATAGAGAAACATTGCAACACCTTCTCAATATAATCAGCCTGAGATAGAGACAATTTCCTATTTTTCCTATCTCTACAAATTTTCATACCAAGGATTTTTTTTGCTGCCCCCAAATCCTTCATAGCAAAAGATTTTGTTAACTGTTGTTTCAACCCCTAAATATGATCCATGTTAGACCCAGCTACAAGCATATCATCAACATATAAACATAAAATAATGTAGTTGTCATCATCCAACCTCTTAAAATAAACACAATGGTCAGAATGACACTGACTATATCCATGCTCATTCATAAAAGTATCAAATTTAATATACCATTGCCGATGTGCTTGCTTCAAGCCATATAAACTTTTCTACAATTTGCACACCAAATTCTCCTTACCCTTGACCTCAAATCCTTGTGGCTGAACCATATATATTTCTTCATCCAAATCACCATGAAGAAAAGTTATTTTAACATCAAGCTGCTCTAAATCCAAATCTTCAGTAGCCACAATACTTAAAACAGTACAGATAGAAGTCATTTTAACAACAGGAGAAAATATCTCATCAAAATAAACACAATGTTTCTTTGTAAATCCTTTTACGACTAATCTGGCTTTAAATCTTTTCTTACCTCCATCCTCTTCTTTTATCCTATAAACCCATTTATTCTATAAAGCCCTTTTACCTGCAGGTAACTTACATAAATCCCATGTTTGATTTTTGAGCAAAGAGTCCATTTCATCTGTCATTGCAGACTCCCACTGAAGCTTTGTATCCACCTGCATAGCTTCATTATAACATTCAGGTTCACGAGCATCTGTTAACAAAATAGAATACAAAGATGGAGAAAATCTTTCTGGAGGTCTACTTAGCCTTGTTGACCATCTAACATTCACTGGTGTGTGTGGTATTTGTTGTTGCTGTTGTTGCGGAGCATAAGGAACTATTGGAACATGAACTTATGGAGTATCATCCAGTACTACATAATCATTTTCTTTCTTCTCATACTGCAGCAACAGATCTTTGTACAATACTTTCTCATTGAATATGACATCCCTGCTTCTGATAATTTTATGATTTTCAAAATCCAAAAGCCTATAACCAAATTCATCAATGCCATATCCAACAAATACACATTTCTTTGACTTAGCTTCTAGCTTGGTTCTATTTTCAGAATCTATAAGTGCAAAAGATTCACAACCAAAGGTTTTGAGAAAAGAATAACTCACCTTCTTACCACTCCATGCTTCCTCTAGAATACCACAATCCAAAGGAGTAGAGGGGCCTCTATTGATTAAATAAATAGCAGTGTTCACAGCCTCTTCCCACATATTTTTGGGTAGCCTAGCATGCAACCCCATACTCCTTGCACACTCCATTATTGTCATGTTCATGCGTTCAGCCACTCCATTTTCTTGTGGAGTTCTTGGTACAATTTTCTATCTATGAATACCAGTAGAGGCACAATAATCTTCAAATTCTTTGTTGCAATACTCATCACCATTATCAGATCTGAGACATTTTAACTTTTTACCAGTCTCATTCTCAACCAAGCATTTCCATTTCTTAAAAGTTTGAAATACATCAGATTTCTGTCTAAGGAAATAAATCCATACTTTTCTTGTTGCATCATCTATAAATGTAACATAATACTGAGAGCCACCAAGGGAAGATACCTGAGCTAGACCCCATACATCTGTATGCACAAGCTCTAATTTTTCATTTTTCTTTTCCTTCCCACTCTTTACAAAACTGACTCTCTTTTGCTTTCCATACACACAAATTTCACAGAAATCCATATTAACACATTTCAAACCTGGTAATACTTTCTTTGAATGAAGTAATTTCATACCTTTCTCACTCATGTGACCAAGTCTATTATGCCATAGTGTTGTTTTAGAATCTCCAACTACTATCTCTTCTTCTACCTGCTCAACTGCAGCAACTATTCCTGAACATTCATTTTTCTCTGAAATAATTAAAGTAGAAGGAACAGTATGACCTGTACAAAGATATAAGGTGCCTACTTTCACACCTTTTTCTACTACTAAGGAACCTTTTGAAACCTTCCAATTTTTATCATTAAAAGTAACTGTGCAACCCTCATCACCCAGTTGCCCTGCTGAAATTAAATTTCTACTCAGTCTTGGAACATGTCTTACCTCTTGTAGTAGCCAATGATTCTCATTTTGCAACTTAATCTTGACTTTTCCTTTTCCAACAATTTGACAGGGTTCATTATCTCCCAAATAAACTAGCCCAAAATCCCCTTGGACATAATCAACAAAATAACCTCTATGGGGTGTAGCATGAAATGAAGCCCCGAATCTAACACCCATGAATCATCAGAATTTTCTAAAGACAAAAGCAAAGCATCCTCTTTGGATTTGTTACTTACCACATTTGCCTCCTTGTTTCCATCATTTTTGTCTCCTTGATCTTTCTTTCGAGACCAACAATCTTTCTTCTTATGACCTAGTTTTCTATAGTACCAGCAATCATTTGGCCCTTTGGATTCAAACCTTTTTCCCTTTGATTTTCCTCTTGATTTCCCACAATTTCCAGAGTGGTTTCCTCTATCTCTTGTTCTGCTTCTGCTTTTTATGTTCAATGCACTACCCGATGTGGATGCCCCTGAGCTTTTCCTATGAATTTCCTCACTCAATATAACACCAACAACATCATAAAAATTTAGGGTATTTGAACCAGAAACAAAATTACTAACAGCCATTACCAAGCCATTCCAGCTTTCTGGCAAAGAACACAAAATCAAGAGAGCCCTAACCTCATCATCAAAAGTAATTTTAACTGAGGTTAACTAACTTGTAACTGTATTAAACTCATTCAAATGATCAATGACTGATCCACCTTCTACCATTTTCATATTAAATAAACGCTTCATAAGAAATACCTTGTTTGAAGCTGAAGGCTTTTCATACAACTTCGCTAGGGTTTCCATCAGATCTTTAGCTGTCGTTGCTCTAGTAATATTGAATGCCACCGATTGTGCTAGGCATAGATGAATACTCCCCAGTGCCTTCCTATCCAAAATATCCCAATCTTCCTGAGACATTTTAGCCTCTTTCTTGGCTATTCCCTCTAATGGCCACCATAGATCCTTCTGATAGAGATAGTCCTCCATTTACATCTTCCATAACTGGAAGTTCTACCCATTAAACTTATCAACCTTTAGCCTACCCTCGTCTGCCATTTCTCCCACTTAACCGAGAGACTCTCCCACTAACTTGTGAGACCTACTTCAAAGAATAGATGAAAGAACAAATGAAATAACCTTTCTCTGATACCACTTGTTAAGATTAACAAGGCAGAAATAACAATTATGTGCAAATATAACTAATATCAGAAAACAATAAACCACATAGAAGAGAACACAAGACACAGACTTAACGTGGTTCACCCAATCCCTGGGCTACGTCCACCAACAATGAGTCCAATATTATTATTATCCAATGATTACAACCTGATTACAATCTGTAATCCATTACAGCTCAATTCTGCCACAAATACTAAAATCATACATACGAATAAACCCTAACCCTAAGCCATATTATACAATATTTTTGCTGCTTTAGGGTTAAAATGAATTATAACATGTTGGCCCAAATAACTGAAAATTAGTCGAGAGGAAAAGTGTATAGAACTTTCCTAGATAGTACTTTCCTGATTAGTCACCACAAGCTAACATGGGTGCCCACCAATGTGCTTCCTGTTGCAGACCTAGACTAGCTGGATGTTGATATTGGGAAAAATATTTTGATCCTATGAGATCTTGTAGACTGTTACTCACTTTGTAATCGGTCATAATTGGGAAGGCCTTACAACCTAACACATTGCATGTAATCATTATTTTGATGAATAAAGACTTCTATTTCATAGCAGATCTATTGTTGTTAGTGTGTATTTCCACTACATATTGGTTTGGCTACAAGGTCAATCAATCCTTAATTGGATCCACCCACCTTGACTACATTACAAACCTAGTAGCTTTTGGATCTTTGGGCTCATCCAGAAATATCTTTATTGACTTAGAAGCTCAGTAAATATCTAGTTCATATCTTTTAGGGGGTAACCAAGCAATCCTCAGTTCAACTACCTTGATTAATGTGGTATCCGTGTCTACTAGGAAACAAATATCTTCTTTATTTTTTTCTACCAATTGACCCGGTATCTTTCTCCTTTGATGCATTCTATCCTTGAATTGTTCAAAATAAACATTCATAACACTAACAAAATTCTGACCTGGACTTTGTATAAACTAATTGATTTTCATAATAAATGGTTGGTTGACATCTCACTCAACATTATGAATTGATGGAAAGAATTTTTGAATGTAGAAAAATACACATATTGGTAGAGAACCAAACTTACAAGTGTTTGTCTTTGGGGTCTTAATGGTTCTTATGTTCTCCAATTGTTTCAGAAGAAGCTCGACAATGTCAAATTGAAAACCCTTCTTAACAATCTTATAGGTGATGTCTATGGCTCCACAAGGTACATTGTTTGGCCTTCTTGATTGTTCAAATATCTTGTAACTGACTACATAGACTTTGAGCCTTGTCTCTAGATCAACAATTGTATTCACTCTCATACCTCTTCCATCCCACTCTGCTCTTGTAAGCTTCCTTGTCTCATTCCTTGGTGCACTCCTTATGGCTTTAACTTTATTGATAATAGGGTAACCAATGACTATATGTATGATTTCCTTGGTTATTTTAACCGGTTCATCTATCCATAATTTCCCCTCATGCACTCAGCTTAGAAAAACCCTAATCTACTATGTCTTAAATTCCTTCGGGAAATATAGGGCATTCATTAATCCCTTCACCTCTAGGTTTTTGTGCTCATCCTTGAGCTTTCCATTCACACTCAGCTCCTGGTAAGTGGATTGAAGCTCAAAATCTCCAATTTCATTTATTTTGTAGTAGATCTATGCATGAATATCTTTCACCAACAAAACCCTAGGTGGTATACTGGAAAACATGCTAGTTTGATCAATCTATGATGCAATCTTAGGGTGAAACTTGTATTTTGGTTCATCACATGAGATCATAGACTTAATCAATGTGACCTTGTCACTCTTAGACTTTGATTTCATGACCTTGGATGAAGACGCCATATTTTCTCAAATTTAGGGCTTCACAAATATTACTATAAAATAACTCAGGTGCTAAGGAACTTACTTTAGGTCATAATAATCTTTCTCAGAATCTTTTGAAATTTATGTTAAAAAATATGGAGATTCTTCACTCACATTTTCTCAAATTGCTCTGGTTCTTCTCTTGATCGATGTGTGATGAAATGACTAAGTTCATCACGTATTTATACCAAAAATCTCATTTGCCACTCAAACTTTTGTATTAAATGTTTTACCTACCACAACTTGGTAAACATAGTTGCGCTTGGTTTACACTTTAAAAAACAACTTTAGCTCAATCAACAATTAGATATTACTCAGTTGATACTACAACTTGGTTAACCTGGCCAATATTCAGTGACTAGAAAACATCTACTCAGTCATGCTTTTACATACTATAAACAATTCAATTTCTAAACATGTAATCCCATAGTGCATCTCATTTTATGTTGATTTAGTGTTCATTCACTAGATATAAGGATCTACTGTAAAATATAACCGATTGAAATTCAGTTCTATACATACCTTCATTGATTAGGTGGAGGTGGTGATATCACTGAATTCAATAGATGAGGTGTCACTGACTACAGTGCTTGATCTAGCATTGTCATTTGATGCTTTTCTCCACATTTTATTTCTTATCCTCATGATTTCTTCAATTGTATTGTCATTTTTATTTGTGTTTGTCTCTAGTGCTTTGTCTCTGCAATCTTTTCTCAAGTGACCGACCTTGTGAAAGTGTAAGCATGCCATTCCAGTTCTTTTCCAATTATCCTCTCTAGTTCTTTCTCATGCAACTTGTTGCTACATGTCCATACCTTCCACATGTTTTTCAATTAACTCAAGTGTGTAATCCCAACTTATATACATTACCTTTCCTTGGTTGATATGATTTGATCTATTCTTTTAGTGTCCATACTTGCTTTATTTTTGTCTTGTATTCATGTGACATGTGTGCATGCATATTGCAAGTGCGACAACATTTCTCCATATAAGGTTTCATAGGTTTCCTATTCAACTTTGATCTACACTCATGTGCCTAATGTCCATGCTTATTATAGTTATAGCAATAACCTTTAAATTTAAGAATGGATTTAGGAATACCTTTTTCTTTGCTTCTACAAACATTTGATGTGTGGCCTGGTTTTCCACAATGATAACATGATAGCTTATTTTTCCTTGGATTAGCATAGACATTCTCTTGTTCAACTTGTCTTGATGACTCTCCCTACTTGGTATTTCCTAAATTAGTTGTACTATCAAGTCTTTTCTAACTCTTCAAAAATTCATCCATTCTTTTAGTACTGTCTTCAAACTTCTTGATCATCTCCTTATGTTTGTTAGAAATAGGGAATACTAAGAGGGGGGGGGAGGGGGGGGTGAATCAATATTCCAAAAACTTTATCTTTTGCCCAATTATGGATATAATAGATTATCTTTATACATGCATAACATAAAAAGCTAAACAACATGCATAACAATAAAGAACTCATAACACATTATTTGTTCTCGAGGAAACCCTGGCCAAGGGAAAACCCTGGTGGGGATGGTACCCACAAAGATCCACTAATCAAAAGTATCCTATTAAGGATGTTGACCTTGTTAGGAGTCTATTACAAGCATATAGTGTATCAGTCCTGATTAAGGGACTATAGGCCTTGTTAGAAGCCTCAACCCTGGGAGGAGTTGTAGTACAAAATGTGATTACCAGATGAGCCCACTGCCCAAACAAGTAATGTAAAATATACACTAATTACAAAATAGGTTAAGGTAAATTACCTTATACTGCTTGCATCAATATCACTTTGTTGCTCTTTTACTATCTTTATTACATATACTTCACATGATATCACTTGTCCACACTTATTGTGTTCTTTCTCAATAATGCTACAATTAAAATTACAATTATATTTACATTTATACCAATAGCTTTATCCAAGAGTTAACATCTAGGATGTCATCCCTTTATATTGTTAAGTCATAATTTCAATAAACAAAATAATCCCTTAACTCTTTACTAGTTCTGTCTTCATATTCTGTCATGTTAGCTTAACACTGTCTTCGGTAAAACTATTATAAATTCTTTCGTACATGCCGTACTAACTTGTGCTCTAAGATGGGTGATTAATTGATGAAGGGTGCTCACCTTAATACCACAAACACATAACAAAAATAGAGAAACAACAACAATATGCAAGAATAGAAAGTGGGCTTCTTATTATCTCCATAAATGTGGAATTACAAACTTTCAGAATTACAATATGAAAAGCCACATGGGAATTCCCTTACAATATTCTATAGGAAAAAGCCTCAAATCAATACCCAGATCTACTACCTAGAACTATCCCAAACTGCCTAAGACAACACTACAGGCCTTCCTTATATAGGCAATTTCCACCACCCAAGAAGGTTCCAGAAATTTAGCCTTTTAGGGCTGACCAAACTTAGAATTATTTTATTTTACAATTTATTACATCAAAGTTGGCTCAAAATAACTTTTGAAACCCAAACAGAAATTTTGAAGGAAAATCATTTTCTGCCATTTCAGGTGACCCAACTTCTGAAGACCATAAGTCATCACCAATTGACCTGATTGACTATTATGACCCCAATTCAGAAAGGGCACAAGGAGCTCTACAATGCCTAAATCAAGAAAGCTTCATTCAACCAAAAATTTGACCTCATTCGGGGCCTCTAAAGCCTTCAAAACTGAGTTCAAATTTTTTGTACCCTATTTCAAAAATTGAAAATATTCAATATCTTCAAAACCAGAATTGATCTGGCTATGAAACTTTACTGGCAGGCTAATATGACCAAAATGAACCTCCAAGGAAGAAATTAGAACATTTTAAGATTGGATGACCAACTTACTAAAAATAGAAAGTTTCCATAAATAGTAGCTCTGCATAAGATAGCCCTTATTGAAAACAAAACCAGAAATATTTGTGGGTGATGCAAGATTTCTTTTACACCCAGGATGCTCCTGCATCAGACACCTAGGGTAATTTGAGAAGTGACCCTATCATGAGTTAGGTGTGGAGAGGAAAACCAAGGTGGTCAACCTCCTCCCTTGTTAGCCATGATGAATCTTCAATAGTTCATCCTTTCCATTTGACCAAATATTCTTCATATGTCCTATTCCTTGTGCTTCTAACAACATGACTATCCAATATGTCTTCAATCTCCTTGGTAGCTGAAATAGTTGCTGGAATACTCCACTATGCTATTTTGATCTCATCTTCAACACATCCCTCATGATACTCCATCAAATCTGAAATGTTAAACACTGGTGAAATATTCAGCTCAGTAGGCAATTCTACCTCAGGCATTTCTTGAATCATGCTTCTTCAGTATCTTACATGGACAAAATTTTTTCATTTTCAACTTGTGATATGTACCAACTAGAAATCACACCTTCCGCAAATGAACCATAACTTCATCTCCAACCCGAAATTCCTTATGCTTCCTTTTCTCATCTACCTTAGCCTTATATTTCACATTCATCTTGGTAATATGCTTCCTCACCTCCTCATGGATGTTCTTCAAATGTTCTACAAAATCCTTAGTTTCAACACTACTTATCTCTCCTTTATCTATCTTCCTCAACTCAGATGCATTTTTGGGACTACTTCCATATACAATCTGTGGATGATGTGATGAACTAAACTTCAAATCTATCTTCAACTCTTCACTTTTTTCTAGTGTCATTCTGTGTGCTGCCTTATTTGGCAAAATAGCTCCTAGAATCAAGTCCATCTGATGACTGATCTTTCTTACTGGGGGTAATCCATTAGGCACATTATTGGGTACAATATCCTAAAACTCATTCAATAATTTTGCAACTTCTAAAGGTACATCTTCTACTTCCTCTTTCCCATCCTTTGGAATTAAGGTAAAACACATATTCTCATGTTGCATACCATCTAAGAAATTTCCTCTATCAAAAAAAGTTATTCGTGCATTACCACATACCTTTTATTATGGTTCCTTCAATGGTTTTAGCTTATGTCACTCTCCATCTTTTATTAGGGAGTAGGTATTCACACGACCATCATGTATAGCACACTTGTCAAACTACCAAGGTCTACTCAACAACATATGACATGCATCCATAGATATGATATCACATAGTACCTCATCTTGGTACTCACCGATCTTGAACTTCACTAGGCACTGTTCACTGACCATGACCTTGTGGTCATCTTGCACCCAGGCAATCTGATATAGATGTGGATGTTTCTAGCTCTTGAGTTTCAACTTTGTCACCATCTCTTCTGACACCAAATTATCAGTACTACCACTATCAATAATCACATCACAAAACTTACCCTCACACTTGCACCCGGTGTGAAATAGGCTCCTCCTTTGTTCAAGTTCATTCTCACCACTCAATAGGACTCTTCTATTAATCAGTGTTTCTCCTCTTTCAGCATCTTCAGAATTTGATGAGCTGGCATCTTCATCTACATGTGCAACTCTGGCCTAGCCTTCATTCCTCCTATCTATCCTTCCTTAGTGTTGAGGACATTCAAATGCCCTATGACCTTCATCTCCATAGTGAAAACATGTTCCATGGAAGCCTCCTCTTCCAGATCCTTGTCCTCTTCCTCTTCCTCTCTGATCTCTATTATTTTGATCATGAAAATGATTGAAATTATCTCCTCTATGATTCTGACTATTACTGGCCTCATCCTACTTTTTTGGATCTTCATTTCAATCTCCATATGACCATCCACTAGATCTTCCATCATGACCTCTTCCACTTTATCTGCTCTCAAACTTCTTGTTCATCTTTTCCTCTACTTTTAGGGAAAACTAGTATGCCTCTTCAATACTATTCATTCAAACCAAATTCAATTATTCTTGAATGCTCGGCCTCAACCCATTAAGGTAATGGGAAACTTTCTCCTTATCTACTTCTACATGGCCTACTCTAATGAGGATTCGATAGAACTCCTCTGTATACTCCTGAACAGATCTTCCTACTTGCTTCAAACTTTGCATTTTCTTTAGTAGGTCAAGCTCATAACAAATAGGAATGAACTGTCACTTCAATTTATCCACCATCCAATCCCACCTTGTGATTTTATCTTTCCCTCTTCTATTTCTCTCCAATTGAATCTCTTGCCACCAAATCTTTGCATGACCCTCCAGTCTAGCCTTTGCGAATTTGACCCTATCAGGATCCTCAATATCTTCATACTCAAATTATTCTTCACATTCATTTATCTAGTTGATCAATTCTTCTGGGTTAAGATTTCCTGAAAATGTAGGAACCTCAATCTTAGGTCTTTTCCCGATCTTTGAGATGGCTCAGAAAAGTCTTTCTTCCTCTTGGTTCAGAACTTCACCTTCTTCTTCTTGATCTTCTTCTTTGGCTTCATCCTCTCTTTCATCTCTGACATTAAGATTCATTCCTTTGTGAATCTCCTCTTCCAATGCTCACACTTGTCTCTGCAGTGCCCTAACCTTAGGTGTTACAACACCAGCTCTTTTTCCATGTTCTGTTCATGGAGGCATTTTCATACTTATCACTGAAACCCTAATCATGGTCCTAGTGCAAACTACCTCATAGTCAATGTTATGGTTACACACTTAGGAACTCCCACTCTGATACCACTTGATGAAGGGTGCTCCCCTTAATACCACAAACACATAACAGAAATAGAGAAACAACAATAATATGCAAGAACAGAAAGTGGCCTTCTTATTATCTCCACAAATGTGGAATTACAAACTTTCAGAATTATAATATGCAAAGCCACATGGGCATTCCCTTACAATATTTTGTAGTACAAAGCCTCGAATCAATACCCAAAACTATCCTGAACTACCTAAGACAACACTACGAGCCTTCTTTATATAGGCAATTTCCACCACCCAAGAAGGTTCTAAAAATTTAGCCTTTTAAGGCTAACCAAACTTAGAATTATTTTATTTTACAATTTATTACATCAAAATCAGCTCAAAATAACTTTTGAAACCCAAAAAGAAATTTTGAAGGAAAATCATTTTTCACCATTTCAAGTGACCCAAATTCTGAAGACCATAAGTCATCACCAGTTGACCTGATTGACTATTATGACCCTAATTTGAAAAGGGCACAAGGAGCCCTACAATGTGTGAATCACGTGAGCTTTATTCAGCTGAAAATTTGACCTCATCTGGGGCCTCTAAAGCCTTCAAAACTAAGTTCAAAGTTTCTGTACCCTATTTCCAAAACCAAAAATTTTCAATATCTTCAAAACCAGACTTGATCTGGCTATGAAACTTTACTAGTAGGCTAATATGACCAAAATGAACCTCCAGGGAACAAATCAAAACATTCCAAGATCAGATGACCAACTTACTAAAAATAGCAAGTTTCCATAAATAGTAGCTTTGCACAAGATAGCCTTTATTAAAAACAAAACCACAAATATTTTTGGGTGATGCAAGATTGCTCTTACACCCAGGATGCTCCTGCATCATCAATAGACATCATAGAGTCTATGTTCAAATGTGCAAGCACTAAACTTACTCCAGTCAATGTTGCAAACAAATTCTGTGTCCAGGTTCACTGGTAAAACACTGTCTCACACTTAGACAAATTTGCAATGTGCTCTGTCATACTTGCTCTCTAACTTGTGTGATCTTCATGTGGATCATAGGTTTCCATAATGACAACATCTATGTAATCAACTCAGCCAAATTGCCAACAATCTCCCCCTTTGTCATTGGTGGCAACATATGAGAAAATTGGCTAAGTGTACAACTCAAAATCTCAAAAATTGTTCAAAATTGTGGCCATAGTATAAAATATATACTATCCTTATAACTCCTCAAAAAATTATTGCCTCTAATATATTACTCCCCCTAAGAGTAACAACCCTTATCATATACTATCAATTTTCTTCTATATATCTCTCCCCCTTTGACAACAATGACAAAATAAGGTAGGGAGGGTTACAAAATTGTATCACAAAAAGTTATACCTCAATTCATTTATTGCAAAGCTGGTAGGCTTGCAACACAATCTACAAAATCTATCTTCATGGATTCTATCTCCTTCTCCCATGATATCTTAATGGAATCTGCCACATTAAGTAGTGCGCTCAGTCCATAAGAAGCAATTTCACATGCTTGGAGGTTTTCAAAGTTAAATTTCTAAAAAGATGTCTTTTCTGAAAGACATTCTTCCAACTATTCTTCAATGATGCTCAACTTCATAGAAGCATGCTCTCTCAAAATAGTGTATCTTCTCAATTTCCTATCTTTCTCATCTTGTACAACTCTGATTTTACCACAAAGCATATATCATCTTCAAATTTGCTTACTAATTCCTTTAGAATTCTACTCCTTTGTTACATTCTTATTTGAAATTCCTTGAAATATGCATTGAACTCCTTGTTCAAATTATTTCCTAGACTTCTCATCATTTCTCCAATTTGAGCAGTTATCGGTCCATCCAATTGTCAGTTAACTTTTCCAATACCTGGTACAAATTTTTGCAAGTAGAGGAATGTATAGACAAGCAGTGATCCATACTTACATGTATTGGACTTCTTTGCTTTTATTGTCTTCATTTTGTCATGCAACTAGTGTAGTAGTAGCTCGGCAAGATCAAATTGGTGATCTTTCTTCACAATTTTGTAAGCCATGTCCACAGCGCTACAGGGTACACTATTCGGTCTGCTTGATTGAAATATCTTGTACCTGATGACATGAGCTACAAATTTTACCATTGGATCTTTGATAGTTGTTATTTTTAGTGCCCTACTATTCCATTGAGCTCTAGTGTTCTTTTCTACATCAGGATGAGACAAACTTTGAAATGCTTTGGCTTTGTCAGTTGTAGGGTACCTAGTAACCCTACTGATAATCTTCTTGGTGACCTCGATAGGTTTATCTAACCAAAATTTTCCATCATGAAATCTGCTCAGCACGATTCCTATCTAGTCGTTGTGAAGTGATTGTGGGAAGTATGTGAAACACCATAACCCTGACTCTTCAATCTTCTTATATTCAGATTTGATCTTTCCATTGGGTCCACAAATTTGTTGATAAGCTGCTACAATCTCAAAATCACATACTTCACTGATCTTGTAGTGAATGTAGGCCCTAATGTCTTCTGTTAACAAAACCTTATCTGGAATACTAGAAAATGCACCCATATCATCTATTTGTGCTACGACCTTAGGATGAGGTTTTAATTTCTCCTTGATAAAGTGTTCCCTAACAATTAATTCCACTTCCTCCTCAATGTTCTGTGATTTTCTTGTGGTCGAAGACAATGCCATAAATTGTTTCTAGGGTTTCGGCAAACAATAGATAACCAATGTTTGGCAGGCAGATGAACTTGTTATCGTTGAAGAAATTATCATCGGTTCGATCTATGGTGGCTTTGAATCTATTTTGAAAATCTTTAGCTCGAACTCTTCTTTGTAAAATCTCCTTTCTTCAAAATCACAATGTAACAATGAACTCTATTTTTGTGTATATATAGGGTTTTTCGATATTCCCACTCAAACTTTGATGCATTAAATGTGTGACCTAACTTTCAGTATGAGATGGCTATTAGCTTGATAATGTCTACAATATCTTTTTCTTGGTTAACATAGAGTTTCTTCATTGATTTGAACTGTTGTAGGTTAACCTTGTATAGTGATTACCGACAAGTAACCAACTCACTTTTCTTCTTTTACTGACTAGATAACATTTGCAAACTTATAATATATAGACCATAGTGCATCTCTATTCATGTAGATTTGGTATTTGTACATCATATATAAGGAACTATATGTAAAATATGATCATTTAAAATGTCATTTCCATACATACATTTGTCATCTTAAGTGGAGGTACCGATGTCACCCAATCCAGTGGATGAGGTTTCATCGACAGTGTTACTTGACTCAGCATTCTCATTAGATGTCTTCTTCCACATTGTTTTCCTTAACTTTTTAATTTCTACAATGTTATATCCACTCTCAAATATATGGTTTTCATCAGGTGCTTGGTCTCTACAGTTCTTTCTTACATGACCAACCTTGTGACAGTGCATACATGCCATTCCTGCATTTGTCTAGTTTCTTGATTGTCCAATCCGACTCTTTCTATAATAGTTTTCTACAATATGTCCATATCAACCACATGTAGTACAATTAGTCCATGTATTATAATCCCAAACATATGAGTTGCCTTGTTTCTTCAGTTGATATAGCTTTCGTTGTAGTTTCTCTTTAGGTGTCCACACTTGTTTCATTTTCACCTTGCAATCCCTTGCAGTGTGTCCATGCTTATTACAAGTATAGCATATTTTCTCCTCAGTGGTATTATTAGAAATTTCATTCTTCTTTTCTCTACATTCATAAGCTGGATGTCCAAACTTACCACAATAATAACAATATCCATTGAATTTTGGAATGACAGGAGGTTTACTTTTTGCTTTGCTTCTGCACACATTAGATGTATGTCCTGTTTTTCCATAGTGGTAACATGTCATCACTTTAGGTTTCTTAGTTTGATTTTTGTTGACTTCTTTAGCTTGTTGTGATGATTCTCCTTCACCAGTGTAGCCTATACCGGCTCTACTTCGGAATCTCCTCTGATTAGTCAGGAAATCATCAATCTTTTTAGAGCTGTCCTTAGCTATCTTCATCATCTCATTATGTTGCTTTTGTGTTTTTAGTTCATTTCTTAGTTTTTTATTATCTTCTCTAAGTGTTGCTACATCTTCAATTCTTCTTGATAATTCTCCATTTACTCGGTTCATTTCTTGATTAATTGTCATCATCTAATTTGATACTTGGAAGTGACGATCAGTGAGTCTCTAGATTTCACTTTCTTTTGCTTGAAGTTGTTCAATCATCAATCTTTGGTCTTCAATAGCCAGATTATGATCTTGTTCAGCTTGTCTAGATTTGTTCATGATTTCCACCATTCTCACCATTTGAGATTCATGACCGATTTGAAGTGCTTTCACTTTCTCGAATAGATGTTGATTCTTTTTAGATGATTCAGAGATTATGCTTTTAGATCTATCAGAGATGCTTCCATAGCTTGATCATATGTGATAAAATATGTCATCAATAGGTTCTTCATGATAACTTATTTCATTCTATTAAATTGCAAGGTTCTTTCTTTCAACTAGTAATTTCTTCAATTCTTCCTTGGCTTGTTTATATTGTTCCACAAACATCTGCATTTGTATCTTCTGATTCTCAATAGTCTTGTCAAGTTTGTATCTCTCCATGACTTAGATCTTTTCCCTTCAGTGGTTAAACTATTAAACAAGAGAATTGTGCTCTGATACCAATTGTTGGAATTAGGAGAGATAGGTACTAAGAGGGGAGGGGTGAATCAGTGCCTTCAAAACTTTAGTAGCAAAAACCTTTCTGATCTATAACTGAATACTGTGATAACCGATCAAAATAACTTGAATCTAATTGCATAAATCAATCATCTAGTTAACTTAAGAAAGTAAACAACATGAAATCAATATGACAATCACATAACACAAGTATTTTGGTAATGCAAAAACCCTTGTTAGAAGGTAAAAACTGTGGTGTAGATGACACCCACAAATTCTTCACTACTGCAGATAGAAAAGGTTTTCCTATTAAGGCTACAATTTTTTATCACTTCTGGTGATCTTACCCTGTTAGGAGTAACATATTAGATTAGCTAGATCTACCTATTTATAGGATTTAACAACACTATATGAAGTGTGTACTTGGTTAAGAGATTTATGCAAAGACTGTTAAGTCTACTCTGTTAAGAGATTTCACAAAAACTCTATCATAATTATCAGAAAGTAATAGGTAACTATCTGCTAGTTGACAACTCAATTGTCTGAAATAGATCTATAAGTGCTTATCAAAATATCACCTTATCTATGATGGTTCTCTTCTCTATTCTACTTGGTAGCCTTATCTGATTCTGTTCAATCTGAAAACCTCTGTACTCTGTTCTGCTTGGTAAACTGATTGTCTTGAACATAGGAAATTTCTTTAGGTGCTCCGTGATTCATATATATCAGTTCAACAACCTCATAAAATGGTGCAAACATATACAATATATAGTGTTTTGTTTTTCCACCTTAGCAAAAATTAGGTTACAAAAATAATCATAACCCTAAGATCTACGATGCAAAATAACCTAGATCAATTAATACAAATAAGATAATCATTGCATTTAATGAATATCTTTTACAATAAATGGTCCTCAATCTTGGTAAACCATTTTACGATCTGTTATAACCATTTGCATAGAATAATGTGCCATTTTTTATTACTATGTAATTGTCTATGATCATCGGTAAACATTGTATAATCTTCTCAGTGTATACTATGATGCTCAGTGTTTACTGACCATAGGTGTTGGTGTCACTAGTGCTTAGTTAACTATGTGATGCTTGGTGTAAGGCTTTATCAACTGCTCTGTCTTACTTCTAGTTACCGACTGTCTCAATATAAATGACCGACTGGCCTATTTACTATCCTTTGATACTAATGACAACTGAAAATGCTCAATAGAGATTAACATGTACCATTTCAACTACCATTTTATCCTCTCTAGAATTTGCACAAAACTTAGTAGTTAGGATCTTGCATAAGTATCTCACATCATCTTGTTTGATCTTACTAATCACAATTCCTCTACCATTATAGGATGAGTTTTTGTTGTCAATGACTATTTTCCTCATATTTTTCTCATTAAAAGGAATAGCTCCAATTTTAGATAATCCAATGACTTCATGAATCAAATCAGTTGTAATATCTATCACTCTATCTTCTAGCCAAGACTTTCCATTATGAATTCTGCTCAAGATAATCTTAGTGCATTCTTCATTATCAAATTCATATTGTAATCCATATTTGACAATTTCATTATGTTCCAAATATTCAAAACCTTGTTTCATTGTCATAGCCTGATTGTAAATCTTTTGATATTCATTTGTGAAATCACTATCATTCACTGTCTCTAGTTTGCATCCAAGATAACTTCTGACATTCTCTAAGTGTAAAACTCTATCTAGTATGGATGATAATGCAAACCTAGGGTCTTCTTCCAAGGGTTCTATTGCTTCCCTTTTCAATTTAGGTCTATTCTTATCTCTGACATTGTGTATTAAGGAAACATCCATCATTTCTTCAAATTCCTTTACTGATTCAAATATTTGCCAAGTAAAATACCTTGATTTTGCAATTTTAGGGCTTGCATAGATTCGGCACAAAATTCTTATCCAAATCCTTGCAAAATGCTTTCAATCATTTCTCTTTGATCTCCTTAACACTTGAATTCACTTTGACAATCAAATAATATAGATGATAACCTTTTATTAATTCAATCTCACTTAGATCTGACATCGCATTCAATTCTTTTGCTACTTCTTTTCAAAATGTTGTCTCTACTAACCTGCAAAACTTAAAACTTCTTGCGATCTTGCAAAACATAATATTTCTCTTTGTGCTCTTAACCATAGCATTAGAACATCATAAACTACCTTGCATTAATTGTGCAAGACTCAGTTCATCATATATCTACTTCTATACTAAATCTAAGTTCCTATTCTACTGTAATTCACATAAATTAAGTACTTTGAGATAGGTTAGGTTAAGATTCATTCTTACTTTTCATTACTTCACCTTCCTGATTACCTTCAATGTTGAATATGTCTCCTTGATCTATGCTTTTCATAAACTTCACTTCATCTGAATTACTACAGCATCCTTTCTGACTGTTACTAGCATCTTCATTCCTTCTTGCATGATTTCTGGGGTTAGGATTAGGATAAAAAACTCTATTGTTCATTCTCCAAAACCTTGTTGTATGTCCAATCTTGTTGCATATCTGACAAACAATTCCATTTTTCCCATATCTTGGTCCAAGTTAATTTATTTGTGATCTACAATTTCTAGCAATGTGTCTAACCTTGTTGCATCTATAACATACTACTCCACTTCTATTCATATCTTCAGTGGGTTTCTTATCTGCATTGTTAGTATTCCTAAACATTCTAATACCATCATTATTCTCAATAAATTTAGGTTTCCTACATTTAATAGATCTATGTCCAAAACCATGACAATTGTAACAATAACCATTAAGAGGTTTAAATTGTTTACCTATGAAATCTCTCTTCATATGACCAATAGTATTACAAGAAAAATATGTACCTTTGAATTCTCTTTGCATACCTTTGGGTGATTCCTCTTGCTTCGGTGATTCTTCTTCTCTAGGTGTATCTTAAGATTTTTTGATCTCATCAAGATTCTTCTCATCCATGCTTTCAGATATCTTCAGATCTTGTTCCTTGCCTTCATCATTTTCTTTGAAAGTGTTGAATCCAAGACCAGTCTTATCATAGAATGGTTTTTGATAAGATATTTGTTCATCAATCTTCTCACTAGTTAAATATAGCCTTTCAATTTGTTGTTTGGATTGAGTCAATTCACCTTTCACAATCTTATTGTATTTCTCAAGTTCATCATACTACAAATTAACTTTCTCAAGTTCAGATGTTACTTTAGAAAGTTTAGATTTTAGTCCTTCATTTTCAGTCTATAGACTTTCATTTTCAGATTTCAGATTTGCTTCATTCTTTCCATTTCCATCTTTCAAACTAAACTTCAAATTTGCTATCTTCAGTTCATGCTTAAGGATCACATTTTCTTTTTCCAAATTTTCATCACAATCTTCAATAAAAACTTTGGATTCCTTTTCAGATCTCAAATCTTCCAATTTGTTTTTCAGTTTTTCAATGAGGTTCTTTGCATCATCATACTTTCTTTTCAAAGTATCCTTTTCAATAGTAAGAAATTCAATCTATTCAAGAGCTTCTTCAAGATTCTTCTATAGTTGATCCATATCCATAGAGATCTTACTCAAGCTGCTAGTCTTTCCTTGAATGATTCTTTTCCAAGTAACTAAGCTTTGATACCAATTGTTAGAAATAGGGAATACTGAGAGGAGGGGGTGAATCAATATTCCACAAACTTTATCTTTTGCCCAATTATGGATATAACACATTATCTTTATACATGCATAACATAAAAAGCTAAACAACATGCATAACAATAAAGAACTCATAACACATTATTTGTTATCGAGGAAACCTTGGCCAAGGGAAAACCTCAGTGGGGATGGTACCCACAAATATCCACTACTCAAAAGTATCATGTTAAGGATGTTGACCCTGTTAGGAGTCTATTGCAAGCATATAGTGTATCATTTCTAATTAAGGGAATATAGGCCTTGTTAGAAGCCTCAACCCTGTGAGGAGTTGTAGTACAAAATGTGATTACCAGATGAGCCCACTACCTAAACAAGTAATGTACAATATACATTGATTACAAAATAGGTTAAGTTACATAACCTTATATTGCTTGCATCAATATCACTTCGCTGCTCTTTTACTATCGCTATTACATATACTTCACATGATATCACTTGTCCACACTTATTGTGTTCTTTCTCAATAATGCTACAATTACAATTACATTTACATTTACATTTATACCAATAGCTTTATCCAAGATTTAACATCTAGGATGTCATCCCTTTATATTTTTAAGTCATTATTTTGATAAACAAAATAATCCCTTAACTCATTACTAGTTCTATCTTCATATTATGTCCTGTCGGCTTCACAATGTCTTCCGTAAAACTATCATAACTTCTTCCATACATGTCGTACTAACTTGCACTCTAAGATGGGTGATCAATAGACATCATAGAGTCTATGTTCAAGTGCACAAGCATTGAACTTATTCCAGTCAACATCGCAAACAAAAATTGTGTCCAGGTTCACTGGTAAAACACTGTCTCACACTTAGACAAATTTTCAATGCGCTCTGTCATACTTGCTCTCTAACCTGTGCGATCTTCATGTGGATCATATGTTTCCATAATGACAACATCTATGTAATCAACTCAACCAAATTGCCAACAATTTTTTTATTGTATCTTTACCTTGTTCTTCCATCTTTCATTTTCCTCTCTTAATTCACCGATGTCTTCCAATTTCCTTGTAAGCTCACTATTTGCTCAGTTGTCTTCCTGATTTATGACAACCATCATATTAGAGATTTCAAAGTGATACTTAGTGAGTCTCATCATTATCTCTGATTCATTCTCTTGTAACTTATCAGTCATTTTCCTCCTATCTTTAATAGCCAAATTTATTTCTTGTTTTTCTTGCATTCCATTGTTCATGATATCAATCATTCTGACCATTTGTGTCTCTTGACCAATATACAATTCTTTCACTTGTTCAGTAAGATGTAGATTATTTTCAGATAGATCAGATATGGTTCCTCTAGATGCATTTGATATGCTACCAGATCTAGATCTAGATACCTCAAATGGATCGTATATATCTTCTTCATGATAATCAATCTCATTATACCGAAGTGCAATATCCTTCCTCTTTATCAGTAATTTCTTTAGTTCTTCTTTGGCTTCCTTGAATTGCTCAATAAATATTTGCATCTGTAATCTTTGATTCTCAATGGTCTTATCAAGCTTATACCTTTCCATCTTTAGTTATTTTATCTTTAGTGATTAAACTTTCCAAAATAAGAGTACTATCTCTGATACCAATTATTGGGATTATGGAAAGATAAGTACTGAGATGGGAGAGGTGAATCAGTACCTTTAAAACTTTTCAAGACTAAAAATTGTAGACATAGATAGCATTAACTGACTGAATCCATTGTATGAAACATACATTCAAATATAACTAAAAATGTAATTACATGTAATTAATAAATAAACCATTCATGAAACTTCATATGACACATAACACAGATATTTGGTATTGTAGAAATCCTTGTAAGAAGGTAAAAATTATGGTGGGGATGACACCCAAAAAGCTTCACTACTGCAATAACAAAGTATGAAGGTTAAGGCTACAAGATTATGATCACTTCTGGTGATCTTACTCTATTAGGAGTAAAAATAATATTAGCTAGATCCACCTAGTTAGAGGATTTTAACAACACAATACATGTGTGTACTTGGTCAAGAGATTTAACTAAGAACTATTAAGTCCACTCTGTTAGGATCTTTTGAATATGCTACAATGGTTAAATAGTAATAGTAAGATGTATCTATACTTAGCAACTTAAAATTTCCTAATTCATATCTATAACATACCATAAATATATCACCGTGTAGTGATGTATGTGTCCTTCTATTATGCTCAGTACCCTTGTATCTCTTTTAAAAAACTAAATGCTTCTCTCAAATCCTTTTGTCAAAACCATGTATAATCTTCTAATGTCCTTAGTGTGGCTACTCCTTGATGATACAACATCATAATGACATCTTTACAACTTTTATATCAGACTATCTTGACCTAACTAGGGTTTTATAATATCTTAGAAAGCCTAACATCAACAGTAAAAATAAATAACCTAGATCGATCTTACATTACATAGGGATCATCAAGAATTTAATGATTACATCCATATTTAATTTTGTCTTGATCTTGGTAAACCATTTTTTGATCGGTGTGAACCATTTGCATTGAATTTTGTGCCATTTCAAATTACTATGATGTTTCCTATTTTACTCGATGTTCACTGCATTCACCATTCGGTAATTAACTAGTGTTCGGTTCATATGAATTCTCGGTGACTACTGTGCTCGATACTTTTAGATTGGTAAGAATTCTCTATCAAAGCCATGTTTGGTTAACTTTAGAGATGTGTCTTGTGTCATGCTCGGTGTATAGGTTTTATGTATTGTGACTGACTATCATTTTTGTCTCCTTTATCGACTGAATCACTGAATGATACTAATGGCAATCATTAATTCTCAAATAGGAGTAACATTTTGAGAAATCATAATGTATTTAACATGTAAACTTTCTTAAGCTGTAATTATTCTATGGGTTGGGTTTTTGTCATGGTTTTGGGGTCTTTTTTATCAACTCTCTCCTCTTGGAGCTTTGATGTAAGGGTTTTTGGGATCTAGATTTGGAACTCACAAAGAAATGATTTTTTTATACTGATTAATTCTCTCTCTGAGTGTAGTATCTTTTCTTTTGCATTCTTCTTTTGTATCAGGCAGTGTCTGGAGTTTTTCTTTACTAGTTTTTTTCTTTGGGAACCCCTTGTGAACCTATTTTTATTATTAATATATATAAGTTTTCACCAAAAAAAATTATATTAAATATACTTTAGTAAATGATAATAAATCAATAATAATAATAATAAATTATTTTCCACAATGATATATCTCTTAAATTCTCTTAAATTTTTAAAATAAAGATATGCTAGTGATATTAACAATTTTAAAAGAGATGGGATTGTGTAAACAATAGAGATAAATTTAATGCCATAAAAATAAATAAGCAAAATTATCTTCCAAATAATTAACAAAATAATAATAAGGAACATTTTTGAAACAATAATTTTGCATTGCACTTTTTTCTTTAAACCCTTTCAAGTCTTAGAAAAATGTGTTTGCATTAGACTTGTTTATTTTTCTTAGAACAAATTTGGCATTGTAGAGCTACATAATGAATAAAATAAATTTAGTTAGTCCAACTAATGAAAAGAAAAATAAACATAAAATTTACAAATAAAGTAAATATATATCTCATATTATTTTATTGCCTATACTTAAAATCTCTGCTCTCACTATGCTCTTAATTATTTCATTCTATTTTCTCAACAATAATAGTTAAAGCTTATTTTTCTAACAATAATAAAAAAAAAATTAAACATCAATTAAGTAGTACTTATTATTATCAAAAAAATATTAATTTCAATAAATGGAAAAAATAGAGAAGACGTTTTAGCCTTACCTATTTTTCTCTCATATTTCAAATTTTTAATATTTGGAACAACTTGAATAAGAAACATAAAGGATATGTGGTTATACAATAAGAAAATAGAAGTAATGATAGATTGTTCTTCTGTTCTAATGCATAATCAAAAGGAAGATGGCTCAATAGGCTCGAGTAGGAATTAAATGCTAAGTGATTCAATGATCTTTCATTTATAATAAATTGGAATGATTTTGTATTTTGGGAAATATAGAAAGATGGGGAGCTAAATGAACTAAAATGACAAATTTTAACAAACAAAGATAGACATAAATTAGGTAGAAACCTATAATGAACAAAATAGAAATTACATTGCAACATTGACCTGTGATTAAAATATAAGATTGTTTTGGATGGTATAGGTCATCTAGGCATCCTATACCTAGGTATAGAGCACCTTCATGTCTTGCACCCTACACTTTTGCCTAAAAATTTTAGAGATTGTCCATCAGACATTGTACTTTCTTAGATCTATAATGATAGGATCACCACCTATTCTTACACATAGAAATATGGGAAAGAAGGTTGTCTAAATGGGTTTTCCTTAGTCAAATCCTTATTTGGAATCAACCTTGAAATGAAATAAGATAAATGAAAACATGTTATAATATAGTAGAGGAAAGATCTAAGAAGTGAAGTATATCATACATTGGTAATGAAAATGCTTCTTTAAATGCAATCAAATATGTTAATGCAATAGCTTTGACTTAACATAAAAACTCTAAAGGAAAACATGAAAGGCAAAACCTTAAGTAGTGTATGTTTCAGTTTAATACAATATTTAATTAGAGAAAGAGAGAAGAAGTTGAGGACTTGATTGCTTTAATGGATGGATGCTTGAATGTATGATCTTATTCCTTGATGGTGAGCATTGTTACTTATCCTTAAATGAGGGAAATAAGCTAGATCCATGGATAATATTGTCTTGAAAACACCTTGAAATAGTTGAAGAATGCTTGAGACTTGATCTTGAATGGTTTGATACAAAATTATAGGAGAGAACTTGAAATCTTGATCATAGTTCTTGAATGCTTAATAGTGGATTTCCAAATGAGGAGAGATGGGTTAATTTTATACCTCTCAAATTATTTCAGGGGATAAAATTCAAGAAGGAAAACCACACATTTTGAAATCCTACCAAGTTATTAAGACTTACCTCTGATTCAAATTTTATCCCAAATAGGATACCTAGGCACCCTATGCCTAGGTATAGGGCACCTAGCTAGCCTATACCTACCAATCGAGGCTTAAATTTTAACCATGGGCTCCAGATAAATGAGATACCAATTTTATAGTATAGGTGATTTTAAGGTCAAGCCGAGAGATAACAAAGGCCACAAATGGTAACATAGGGCCCATGTGGGCTAATAAATAATTGAAGAGGATAAATAAAAAAGGAGAATGCCTAGAAATAAGGGCTCACATTGAATTTTTATGAAATTAAAATAACATAGGACTCATATTTATTTTAGGTGTCCATTAAGTGTCATATTATATGCAATGAAAACTAGTGTATATAAGAAGATTGCCTAAACAAGTCAAGCATTCAACAAACTAATATATTACCACATATATGATAAAACATGAAAATATAACTAACTAATTTACAAGAACATGAAAATCCTTCTATCCTTTCTTGAAGCTCCCTTGTTGAGTGGATTTGTCCAAAGGATTGAACTTGTGCTCAAATTTTGTTGGCTTAAGCTTCAAGTGTAGGAGGATTTTGGCATTATAACAATGCTTTGCAATGATCTTAGAGATAAAATGGCATGATAACAATACTTTGAAAGTGGATGATTTGTGAAGGATTGAGGGTTTAATTTATAGCCTTGAAGAGGTTTGAATGGAGGGTCAAGATTGAAAGTTTGTGAAAAGATAGGATGTATTTGAGGGGAAGAAAAGATGGATTGTGCTTTCTCAATTCCATAGCATGGTGATAAGTGTCACCATGTGAAGGCTTAAGAAGATATTGGGGATTGGGAATATATTCCATAAAGGCATATCTTGTCTCAAATCCCAAATGTCAATCATTTAGGAATGTGACCATTTTGGGAAGTGGGAAGGGATTTGGAGAAGTGGGAAGAAGGAATATAATATTCCTTGGAGGGGAAAAATGTGTGAGGAATGTGGTTGGGGATGTAAAATAATTTAAGGTTAACAAGTGGATAGGGATGTGGATCGGAGATGATTTGAAATGAAATTGACTTTAGTTTGGCTTTGTATTTCTTAATCCATTTTATTAGGATTGTGCAAATGTTTAGAATGGGATTAAACTTGGATTGGGATTAATTAGTGGGAAAGTTGGAGGTTTAGGAGAATGCAAGTGGGAGGATAGAGAATGAGTTGAGGATTAATTAGTTAAACATGGGTATTTAACTAATTAAGAGTGTATTAGTATGTGTGAAGAGGATGGGTTGAGTTAGAACCAAAGGTTAGGTGATAGGAGGAGAATTAGATAAGGATTAAAATTAGGAGCCATGTACTCAATTAGAATTAAACAGATTCTTTAATTCCAAGTGGAGGAAAAAGAGATAAAGTGAAATAATTTAAATAGATAAACCTATTTATTTAAATTAATAAAGGGGGATTTAATTAATTAAATGGTTTTGGATTGACATTAATTAATTGGTCTATAATTAATTAATTATAACATTAACATAGTTTAATTAAATAATAATTATTTAATTAATAATGCATATAAGAGAACTAAATTTGATTAAGAATTTATTAATCATATTTAGGTGTCTACACATTTCCCTTCTTTGAAATGATTTTAAAATAATGTCATTTTGAAGAAGTTTAAAATTTTGACAATGTGAAGAATTAAAAGGCAACTAAGTTGTCCCAGACTATGGGAAATGATGTTAGTTAGATAGGGTGATTTTCCCTCAAGAAGTTAGATGGGAAAGAAAATGAGGCCTAGGTGGCATCTCAAAATGAAATTTCTCTTTTATAGGATGGAAGAACTGGAGAAGGAAACAAGACTAATCATGAAATCCAAATGCAAAATGGAGGTCCTGGGAAGAAACATGGTAAATAAAGGTCATCCAAAGGCCAGGGAGGCATAAACTGAACCCTAAGAGAGGCTAATATAAGCTAAGTTGGGGAAAAAAATACATAATTTAAACCTTAGGCCCTTACGATTTGAGAGAGGAAGAGAGAGGTGATTTTCTATAGTGATTTTAAGATTTTTGTGTGATAAAGATGATGGAAAAATTTGGGTGAGTGAGGCACAGGACTGATGTGGTGAGGAGAATTTTTCATCAATGGGTAGAGGACCAATCAGTATGTACCAAAAACCATCCTTATCTATTAGTTTTTTTTTATATTTAATGCTTTTATAGATTAGGAATTAGTGTTTTTGTAGAGACATGTGTTGCAATAATGACCCTAAGTTTAGTAGTAACGCTTTCTCACCAACCTAAAAAACTTGGGGGTTTAGGTTTAGAATTAGGAATTTTGTGGTAATTCATTCTCACAACCATGGGAGCATGGTAATAGACCATGAGAATACAAACCTGGTGGTTAGGGATTACTAGGAACATTTTCCTATAGGAAAAAGGAAGGCATTTGAGATAGGCCAGAGGGGATACATTCTTGCAAGTCAGTGATCCAGAGTAGGAACTTTGCCAAGAATGAAGGAATAGAAAATATTAGGTAGAATGGAGGAAGGGCTAGTTAGTAAGAAAGGTTAGGTAGTAAGGGGTGTGATATGTACTTGTATTTATCAGGGGTAGGGTTGGTTTTTTATTTGTTCATAGATGCACTCGTATCAAGGGAGGCAAGCATTAGCCTTAAGGATAGTGGATCAGTTCACTCTAGCATAGTTGGTGATTGCTAATAGGATATGGTTAGGATTCCTGGTCAAGATGATGCATGTGTGAGCACACATGGAAATGGTTATTACACTTTGTGAGAGGTATATATCAAGTACATCAACATTTCATCTCTTGATTAGGGAGATGACAATCACTATAGAGGATGTGTATCACATCTTTTGATTTCTTATTAGACGTGTACAGGTCATGGTGCAACACATGACATAGACAAAGGTAGTTATAACTTTGATTGGATCACATCCCCATAGCAAGAAGGATCTAGTTCTATGTATGTAGACTAATAACGAGATATATTTCCCAAGATACAAGTGGGGTAGGCATCACACTAGGGTTGATTCCATTGATCATGGATATGATGGACATGGGATGACCTATGGCATGGGGGACTCTGATGCTGGTAGAGTTATATAGATATTTTCATTAGATAGTTTACCATGGATTGAAGTACTGAGGTTAGAGAATTAGTTTTATAACATTGTTGAAAGTGAATGGATGGGATAACATAGTTGTACTCAAGTTGATGGGGAGGAGGGACAAGAAGCCATAAAATCCTATAGTTTATAGTTGGGTAGAGCCACTAACCTATGAGCATGTGGATGATATATACTAGTAGAGGGAGATGTTGGATTATGTGAGAGATGGCATAGTTTGGAGGCCATATATAGGGGTATGGAAATGGCTAGTGGATGTGAGATAGATCCCCTTCATGATCACACTGATATACATTATTGGGTGATGGTATTATATAGTTGAGAGATACAAGTAGACATGGTCATGTGGTAGTTTGGCTTGGTACATGGTATTCCAGGTCTAGAGCATCAATTTCAAAGGGTTACTAGAGAGAGGAGATAGTATTTTGGGCCACTCCTAGACATGAGAGGGGTCAAGGAAAAGTGGTGAGCACTTCAGGAAGCACAGTGAGATCCATATAGTAGACCGAGAGATGCATTAGTGATAGAAACATATATTGGTTGGTTAAGGGAACCACAACCAATAGGGAGAGAATGGTTACCATTGTAGAGCATAAGGCTATGACAAGATGTTGGAATTATTGTTTTTTGAGGTGTTGACATTCATTTTTTTTCATTGATGTCAACATATGTTTCAGTTAATTTTGTTAGACAAACTAGTTATGATAGGAAAAGGTCTAACAAAATGGTATGAATATTATACAAAATTACAAGACATGTGAGCTGAAATTTGTGATGAAGGATGTGTGTAGATCTTATGTCTAAAGTTGTAGATCATTATTTATTCTTTTACATGAGTTGTGACTATTTTGGTGAATAATGGTCATAGTGCAATAACAAAGGATTATGACAGAGATTGTCTTTGAGTATTCAAGATAACTTGGATGCAAGCTTGAGGCTTGATAGAATAACACTTGGAAGAACATTCTGTGAGATTCTTGGGTCGCCAAGATTAGGGTGACATTAGATGAAGTGTGTAGTCTTGCAAAGACCTGTTTGGGGCTGACTAGAGGAGATAACATGTTCCAAAGGTTTCAAGCATGGATTGTAGATCTTGGCATGCATTTGATGATTTTTATTTTTTGTATACTTATTTAAGATACCATTTTTATCTTAGTAAGGGTCTATGCTTTTATTTTTTATTAGGGAAGTCCTAACATGCCAACTTAATTGCATATTGTAACTTGTATAAAGGAAATTCTTTCCTTAGAATAATTAGGTGTGTGTGAGGATTGAGAAGAGGTTGTGAGCTTATTTTGGAAGGTTTTATAGATGTAGAGTAGAGTTAATTCATTAAGAACTCCATTGTAACTATTCAGGCAAAGCTAGTTATTGTAAGTTAGTTCATTAATATTATTGTATACTCTTGTACATTTACTTGGACAGTGGATCCATAAGGTGGTTTTAACCTTCAGAAGGTGGATTTAAGCTTCACTTTGGATAGTGTACTCAGGAAGTGAGCCTATCCTTGTAATAAAATCCTAACATATTTGGAAAGATTGCTAAAAGGGTATGTCCTTTAACAAGGACTTTTACTGAATGTAATCATCATCTCCTAACATGAAAATATCTTTAGTGCATTATTAGTGAGTTTCATCCCCACTGTATTTTTTCCCTTAACAAGGTTTTCCTCTACAATAAACCTTTGTGTTATGGTGTTTTTATTTTGTGGTGTTCTTATGGTTACATTACTATTTCAATTTGTTTAAAGTAATCGGCTTAAAATGAATTTATATTTTGAGATTTGGAACACAACTAATTCACCCCCCTCTCAATTATGTTGGTGCATTGTTAACAATTGGTATCAAAGCTTCTAGTCCTCAGATAGAAATATTAACTACTTGAGAAGATCCTAAGATGGATTACTATAAAAAGGAGAGCCCTAAGTTTGATGCTAAAATTTTTGACAACTAGAAGAACAAGATAAGGACTAGTCTGATCTACATGGGAATTGATTACTAGTTGATTATCAAGAGGGATGAAAATATCAAGGAAGAATTTGAGATAGATGATGCTACTAAACATGAGAATAAATTATTTCATTGCAACATGGTTGTGAGGGAAGCATTGATGAGTACACTTTCAAAAGAAAAATTCATAGAGGTTAAGGAAATTCATTTAGCACACAAGATCTAGACAAGTTTAGAAGCTTTGTATGAAGGAGATCAATACACTAAAAGGGGAAAGTTGCAGAATCAGAAAGCAAAGATGTAGAACCTAGGAATGCAAGATGATGAGAATGTTAGAGCATATTGATGCAGAGGCATCATCCCACTAGCGCAAAGCATCTTTAAATAACACACCCTATAAGATCCAACATGATCCAATATACAAAATTTCATGATTAGAGGTAATATACAATGTGAATCAATAAATATGGAATACTAAATATAAAAGCTTCACTCCAATATATTAACATCTGGTTTATCAACTTTACACTTGATCCTATTAAGATCAATCAGAAATAAAATAATATATTTGGTTCCATTTCACTTCACAAAACATCAAAAAAATTATTGAAACCATTTTCAATCAAGAGTGGGGTCTTACCAAATCATTATATCATCCAACTTCCAAATCTGTCCCAATTGTGGTAGTTTTGATACCATGTATTCTGTTATTCACAAATTTCATTCTAAACATCATCTTGAAAATATCTCTAGTGGAGATTTATAAAACCATAGTTACTAAATCATATCCCAAATTGAGGTAAGTCCAATAGTTAGATAACAAGTTATTGTCTCTGCACCGAGACCTGTATTTTTGTCACAAAATAACAAAAGTCTTTTACCCAATCCGCCTAGGGCATCATATAACTTTTACAAACTAAAACCAAATGATCTTAAACCAATTTCACATGAAAAATTTATGGATATAGTTTCATAATATGTATTCAATTAAATGTTCCAATTGTTAAATCATTGTATAAGCACAAATATTTGCTTGCAACTCCATTGAAGATAGTTTAAAACTAGTTTTCACCAAAATCATCATAACTTCCACAAATCTACATAAAAATGACTCAAACCAAAAGGAAATGAAATTGTATTCACATATCTTTCAAATTAACCCAATCAAATGTTTTAAATTCTCCATATCTATCCATACAAAATTATGCCACATGACTATTCTCAGGAGATCTCAAATCTGCAGACAACAACTTTCACCAAAAATGGCATAACTTTCTTAATTCTCAATTAAATCAATCCAAACTAAAATAATAATGAATATTATTCAACCTAATATCTATCCATTCATTTTTTAAAAAAATTTATAGGTTTTAAAGGTCTGTATAAGGCCCAGAAAGAACATAAAAATAGTTAACACCAAACAAAATAGCAAGTTTTGAATACACCAATTGTTCAAAATTATTGTCCTCCTTTTCATTCATGCTTGGTTAAACCAACTACAAAATTTTATAGCCTCTTTGTCATTTTTTACCTTAAAAATACCTCCAAGACCTTTGAACTTCTCATTTACAACTTTTAATGCAATTTTGCATTTTTGCAACTTTTCATCTTCTTAACAACTTTTGTGATATTTTCACATAATGACCTCAAAACTTGACAAAAACATTATAAAAATATTAAATTACCTTTTACAAATAGTTATGCCCTTTCATGGTATATTTACATCATTTTGACTCTTTGACCCCACTAGGTCCTAAATGGACAACTATGCAGCTTTTACACAAATGGCTCAAGTAGCCTTAAATTATGACTCCATTAGATTAAAATGAACTAAAAAACATACATAGATACTTTAAAAGTCATAAATGACCCAAATATAATCAACTAGTGACCTTGGACATTTTTATTGTACTCTTACAATAGATGCTCTTGCACCATACTATCGGCCTTCAAAAGTTTCCAAGTCCTCTTGGAAACATGGAACCAATAACCTAAAATAAAATTAGACCAAAACCTTTGTCATTTTCCTTAATTTACATTTTCCTCTTCATACCTCTCATCACCATCCTCTTTTTCTTCAAGGACATAGGAATTTCCTTGTAATCACGTTCTTACGTACTCCCATCAATGGAGCATTAATGGTTGCAACTCCATGGTGCTATATAGTCATAAAACCACCTTTTCCATTATTTCTTCAACCTCACCAAAAAAACTCATCCTTGTGCCTCACCTAGGAGTCCCATCCTTTCCTCTCACCCTAGTCTCTTGGCACCCACTTGGACCTTTCCTTGGCCCTTGATAGACCTTCCTTGTCTATACACACACACACAAACCATATTCCTTTCGTAGCTGGTGGATAAGCACCTACAACCAAAACCATCAGTAACACAAAACCATTTACCATCCCAAATATTTTGATGGGCTCTGATACTAATTTTATGTAGATGCATCATTTTACTAGTGCTAATAATCTTTAAATTGTTAGGAATGGGAACACTGGAGGGGGGCGATTGAATCAGTGTTCGCTGTATTTTAAATTTTCACTTTAATTTGAATATTGAATTATAAATGCTTAAGTAATGAATTAAACATTCACATAAACATGAAACATGAAATCAACACATGACACCAATATGGTTACGAGGAAGCCCAAACAGGTAAAAGCCCCGGTGGGACTTTATACCCACTAATAATCTACACTAGTGTTTTGTGATCCTTGTTAGAAGATCCTTTACCCTATTAGGAGTATCTTTACAATGCTTTTAGTAAATTAGACCTTGTTAAGGGTCAGACCCTATTAGGAGTCTTTTATAATGATCCCTATTAGGGGAGTGGACTCACTTTCCTAGAGCTCACTACTCAAATGATGAAGGCTACAACCTTCTGAATCAGATACACACTATATCTGCAGGTGAACTATTACTGTGATACTACTTGTCATATCAGTTCCTTTGGTGTGCTAATGCTTTCACCTCTTTCAAAGCTCTAATACATCATATGCTCTCTTTGCATACCTCTTCTCTACTTCTCACAACTCTATTTCCACTTCCATACTGAATACAATGGGTGCACCTTATATTTATGTGCTCATACCAATTATACAATTAGGTTGGCCCTATAACTAATTACAAATAATGCTTCCAAATGAATTGTCTTAAGAGTGCTTATAATTATACATATACATATGTCAAAAACCTAAATATAATGGGCACATAGCCTCTACAACATTAATTTACAATCGCAAACCAAAATAGTCACTGTCGGCTCTATGCTCTGTTCTCTACTAGCACACACTGGTTGTGCAACTTCAACTAACTGTAACTTTCATATCTTTGCATATCTACTTATGCACTCTTATACTAAGCATAAGTATAGTCTAAAAACCTTAAATTCTATGGTTCATACCATAATTCATCCATACGCATGGGCACAGGTGCTCTGAGCTATAGGAACTCTGTATGTTGTCCAATCTTCAACACTTAATTGATTTCTGATTTTTACACTTAGTGCGCTAACTCCAAACTGCTATATGACTTTGTTGCCATAATGACAACACTATATCTAGTCATATACTTTAGTATAGACAACTTTCCAAGAATCTCCCCCTTTGTCATTAATGGCAACAAAGGAATATGGCCAAGTCTCTAACTAATCCTTTACACAAAAAAATTTTGTCTTCTATACATTTTATACAAACTCTTATATCTCCCTATACATATATTTAATCCATATTCTATACAACTCCCCCTTTTAAAATAATGACAAAGGCGCACAAAAAAACTTTATCTACATACACTCACTAAGGAAAAACATCCGGATATGCAATCTTGAGTTTCTAGATCTCCTTCTTCCAAAAGGTTATCAGAGAATTGACTATCTGTAGATGGGTGCATAATGCATATTGAAGCTTCTCCATCTTCTCCAATTATATGCTTGGACCTTGATCATAGGTTATCATGGTCACATCAATCTCCTTTATTTTTTTACTGAGAATGTCTAGTGAGGGCGTAAGATTGTTCCTCAATTAAGTCTATCTAGACCTTATCTTCTCCATTTCTTTCTCTGCCTTCTCAATTATGTTCAACTGACCTTGGTAGACATTGTTACACATGTTTACATCATTGGTTGTCTCTAGTACTAAAATCTTCACCTTCTCAATCATTGCCTCTGCATCTTTGATCTTCTTAAGATGGGCATCAGTGAACTTATCTTGATCCATGGATTCTGCAATGACTTTCCTTCCTTGATCTACAAACTCCTTCAATGATGCCTGACCAGACTTAAGAGAGTTCAAGGTTAGTGCAAAATTACTCATTATTTCATTGAGTCTCTTCTTAAAGTATTTATCCTTTGTCACTATGGCCGCAAATTCTTCTAGGCTTGAAAAATTTACTTTGAACTGAGAGATGACTGTGCTCACATCATCAACTGAATGTACATTTACCATTTTCTTATCCTTTGGTAGAAAACTGTTCAAAATATTTACTAATTCCACCAAGAGAGGATTCCTCATTACTTTCTTCTCCTTCACCTTCTCCATAGCTAGGATGTTGAACTTAATCAGGTCTTCTTCCTTCCAGGAGTCCAAACTACTAGTGTCAGGTGTGAAACTTGACAACAATGTTGAGGAGGGAGTGATGGGAGTGCTATCCATCACCTCTTGCTTCACCTTGACCAAATTGATAGAAGATTCATCTTTCTTTTCTACCTCTACTCCTTTCTTTTCTTCTTCTTTCTCATCAGATATATTTTCTATGATTGCTTCTTCTTGTTGAGTGGGAGGGGTATTGCTGCATAAGATTTATGCTTCCTCAATGCTGACAAATACTTCCTCAAACTTGTCCAAGTCCTTATCAATAGCTACCATGGCTATTTCCACATTATCTATGATAATTGTGTTGTCTTTGGGTGATTCTAACATGGTCACTGAGTCTTGAGGACCTGTCATTGGTACATTAGTGGGTTCTGCCACTTTATCTTCCTTGATGGGTGCATGAGAGATGGGCGCAGTAGGTGGTTTGATCTGTTGCTCCAATAACACCTTTTCAAAGGCCTTCTTTGTTTCCTTCATAATCAACTCATAATCTTTATTCATGATTTGAAGAGTCCTCATTTTAGTTCTTAGGTGTGGATTCACCAAATTCAATATCAGTTTCTCTTCTTCTTTAGAACATACAGGCAAAGTGTCTTCTAGCACTTTTTCCCTAATCCTTAGGTCTTCTTCATTTGCTTGTCTTTTAAGGTTTACGTTATCTAGTATTTTTGTTTTCAATTCAAGAACTATATTTTTGAAATTTATCATATGTTTGATAATCATACCATGAATTTTAGACTTATCAGTCTCACTATATGATTCATAGAACTTCCCTATTTGATCAATCCTTCCCTCATCAAAAATTCTTGCATATAGAACTTTGAGGCTAGGTCTGAATCCTGCATGAGGAGGTGCTTGGGTGTTTTTCTTGCTCCTTAATGCTTGTGAGGATGGATGACTAGTGCTTTCTTCTTTCTTCCTCTTGAATAAAGGCTTATACTCTGGAGGAGTATCTTTGGGCATAGAAAGAGTATTTTCCTCTTTATCCTTCTGACTATCATCTTTCTCAATTTTTATCTTTTTCACCTTGGGATCTTCTTGTTCTATTACTGCACTCTTTAATTCTAGGGAAATCTTCTCATCTCTTTCTTTATCAAGGTCTACTTGTGATACACCATGAATCCTTAGAATCTTTGATGTGACCTTTTCAACCTTTCTTTTTGTTGCAGAACTCTTAGCATCAACTTCTCTAGTCTTCTCTTCATAGGCTCCCCACCTAGGTTCATTGACATTCTTAGGGGCTAATAGCAGTACCTATACATAAGCTTCAAGAAATTGTTCTTCAACCTCATACCCAAGTAGATGAATCCACTTAGTCCTAGGTTCCATAGCTTCCATACATGTAGTATCAATCTCCACCATGAAGCATATTGTATCCTTATGCTTCTCTACAATACTCTCAGGAATCCTACACCTCATCTGCATTCTTGCTTTGAAAGTCTTCAATTCCAAGGTAATGTAATCTCTAAGTGTGCTTTCTATGGTTTCCTTATTTTATATCTGAGGCATGGTAGGAATGGACTTGTCTAGATACAAGTCTAACACTTTACCAACTATATGAAGGTACATATAGATGATTAGGGACCCAAACTTGAATACCTTAGTCTTATCATGTTTTATAGCTTTGATATTATCTATCAACTATGCGCACAAGATCTCACACAAGTTGAACTCTCCATCTTCTTGCACAAGACATATGGTTTCCAGAATAGTGCCCATAGACACACTATTCACCCTGCTGGTGTGATGAAATATGTAACCCAATATCATTAATATCAACTTGATGTATGGTTGCTTTATAGGCTCAATGGTCATGCCACGCTTATCACTTCTAGATTTACACACTTGCTCCACCATTTTCCTAACATCCTTACCCATATGAAGGATGGTGCCTATCTTAGAAAGGCATGTCATCTCATGAATTAGGTCTCCTATTATTCTTACTAGTACATCTCCAACCCAAAACAAATCATCATGGATTTTTCTTAACAATATCTTTATCCATTCTTCCTCATAGAATTCATATGTCGTGGCATATTCAATAATGGGGTGATCATTCCATTTTTTGTATTCATCCATGAAGGTTTTGTCTCATTTTAACATTGTGTCCATCTGCACCCTTAACCTATCCAGTCCAATAGGTTCCTTCTTACAATAGATGTAATCCCTTGTGTCTTCTACATGCATGACGCCCATTGGCATGTGGGAGAATGCTCCCTCTAAATCATCTAGGGTTGATTTAAATGGGTGCCTCTTGAAAATATACCTCTTCTTCTCATAAATATCAAAAACAATAGGAGTGGCCATGACTTACTTGATAGTCACTTTCCAAATGATCTTTGAGATGTTCTGATGGTTTTCGAATCGGCACAATGAGCTAGGGTTTTTGTAATCAATCAAATGCACTGCAATTACTGATAGCTCAATCTCCAAATCTTCACAACAACTTCCAAGGCTTAATCTTCTCTCCAATCACTCTGAGTATGAATGCCATGAGTGAATAAACAACTTTTTGTGCACTTAAAGTAAGAAATTCACCATTAATGCAACTCGTGTAAACCAGGCTTTTACTGCAAATTTTCAAACTTGAGTTCCTCTAAAAATCAATGTGTGTGCTCTTACACAAAGGTTTCTATACACTTCAATAGCTTAAGTCCAAAGTCACATACTCTAAGGATGAGTATAGTAGCCACGTAGGGGTCTAGAGCTAAATTAGCTCCCCCTATAACCCTGGGGGCCATTTTTGCAGATGTAGAGGGTGTGTCCACTTGGGATGCATCCAATACATTACCGTCAACATTTTCTTTCTTTCCATCTAACCAAATCATGCTTGCATCTTCTGATGCCTTCACAAACTTAACTTCTGCTTCAGGATCCAAAACTAGTTCTTCGGCCTTTTTAGGGCTTTCCTGACCTTGCATCCTTGATCTACAAAACTTTGAGATATGTCTAGCCTTGTTACAGGTGTGACAAATCACTAGAGTCCATTATTCCTCAATGCATTGACATGAGTCACCATTCTACATGTTCTAGCTGAGTGACCATTATAGTTATATATCTGACATGTAACATTCTGAGAAATTCTAACATTTGTCTGATTTTGATTTCTTTGATCATGTTGAATCCTACTCTTCTTACTAGTCTTGCAATTTATTGCTCTATGACCAAATCTATTACATGTATAATAGTAACCATTAAAAGGTTTTACCTCTGTACAGTTCCTTGCAATGTGTCCATGCTTGTTACATACAAAACAAGTGCATTCTATTGGCTTGCACTCATTCCTAGGAGGACCACCATTGTCTTTGGTTTGATCTCTAGTCTTCTCATTATCAGTAGAGTTCTTTTGTGAATCCTTTCTTGCTCACATACTGTCAATCTGATTCTATGCTTCATTATACCCAATACAGCTAGTGTCTCCTTTAATTCTTCTTGCATACAATTATGATTCTATAAATTTAGCACTAGTATGTAATTTGGCTATATGATCCTTTGACTTTTTCAATTTAGACTCCAAGCTTTCTTTGTTGTTTCTTAGCTCCAAGATTTCCATTTTTTCTTGCCTTAGTTCTTCATTTACCTGAAGGTTCTCTTTGATCTATTCATCATAGACTTCTTGATTATTAGTTAGCTTATCATCAAACTCATCAAGTTGTTCTTTCAAGGACTTATTTTCTTCATTCAACTTCTTGATCTTTTCTTCAAGATCATTGCTAGATCATCCTTTCAAATACTTTCTTAGTCTTTTGATAACTAATTGAGCATCACTGACTTTTTCTTTTAGTTCTTCAATTTCTTTTTCTGAATTGTCTAGGTCTTCAAGAGCTGCTTCAAGATTCTTCTTCAGATGTTTCATTTTTGCTTTGTCCATGATCTCCTCAAGTGGTTAAAATTCTTTGTTGAGGACCAGAGCTCTGATACCAATTGTTAGGAATGGTAATACTAAGAGGGGGGGTGAATTAGTGTTCACTGTATTTTAAATTTTCAATTTAATATGAATACTGAATTATAAATGCTTAAGTACTAAATTAAACATTCACATAAACATGAAACATGAAATCAACACATGACACCAATATGGTTATGGGGAAACCCAAATAGGTAAAAACCCTGGTGGCACTTTATACCCACTAATAATCTACACTAGTGTTTTGTGAACCTTGTTAGAAGATCATTTACCCTGTTAGGAGTTTCTTTACAATGCTTTTAGTACAGTAGAAATTGTTAAGGGTCAGACCCTTTTAGGAGTCTTTTACAATGATCCTTATTAGGGGAGTGGACTCACTATCCTAGAGTTCACTACTCAAATGATGAAGGCTACAACCTTTTGAATTAGATACACACTATATCTATAGGTGAACTATTACTATGACACTACTTGTCACATCAGTTACTTTGGTGCACTGATGCTTTGACCTCTTACAAATATCTAATACATCATATGCTCTCTTTGCATACCTCTCCTCTACCTCACAACTCTATTTCCACTTCCATACCAAATATAATGGGTGCACCTTATATTTATGTGCTCATACCAATTATACAATTAGATCGGCCCTATAACTAATTACAAATAATGTTTCCAAATGAATTGGCTTAAGAGTGCTTATAATTATACATATACATATGTTGGAAACCTAAATAAAATGGGTGCATAGCCTCTAAAACATTAATTTACAATTGCAAACCAAAATAGTCATTGTCGGCTCTATGCTTTGTTCTCTACTGGCACACACTGGTTGTGCAACTTCAACTAACTATTACTTTCACATCTTTTCATATCTATTGGAATTTTGGCTGAGTTGATTACATAGATGTTGTCATTATGGCAACATATGATCCACATGAAGATCTCACAAGTCAGAGAGCAAGTATGACAAAGCGCATTGCAAATTTGTCTAAGTGTGAGACAGTATTTTTACCAATGAACCTGGACATAGTTTTTGTTTGTGATGTCTATTGGAGTAAGTTCAATGATTTTTCACTTGAACATAGACTCTATGATGTCCATTGAATAGAAATCTTAGAGTGGAAGTTAGTATAGCATGTACGGAAGAAGTTATGATAGTTTTACCAAAGATAGTGTCAAGCCGACAGGACAGAATATGAAGATAGAACTAGTAAAGAGTTAAGGGATTATTTTGTTTATCAAAATAATGACTTAACAATATAAAGAGATGACATCCTAGATGTTAACTCTTGGATAAATTTATTTGTATAAATGTAATTGTAATTGTAGTAAGAACACAATAGTGTGGACAAGTGATATGATGTGAAATATATGAAGCATATGTAATAGTGATAGTGAAAGAGCAATGAAGAGATATTCATGCAAGTAGTATAAGCTTATGTACCTTAACCTATTTTTGTAATTAGTTTATATTGTACATTACTTGTTTGGGTAGTGGGCTCATCTGGTAATCACATTTTGTACTACCAACTCCTAACAAGGTTGAGGCTTCTAACAAGGCCTATAGTCCCTTAATTAGGACTGATACACTATATGCTTGTAATAGACTCCTAATAGGGTCAACACCCTTAACAGGATACTTTTGATTAGTGGATCTTTGTGGGTTCAATCCCCACCAGGGTTTTCCCTTGGCCAAAGTTTCCTCGAGAATAAATAATGTGTTATGAGTTCTTTATTGTTATGCATGTTGTTTATCTTTTTATGTTATGCATGTATAAAGATAATTTGTTATATCCATAATTGGGAAAAAGATAAAGTTTGTAGAATATTGATTCACACCCCCCTCTTAGTATTCCCTATTTCTAACAGTTGGTATTAGAGCTTAGTTACTCGAAAAAAATCATTCAAGGAAAGCCTAGCAGCTTGAGTAAGATCTCTATGGATATGGATCAACTACAGAAGAATCTTGAAGAAGCTCTTGAACAAATCACCTTGCTTACTATTAAAAAAGATACTTTGAAAAGAAAGCATGATGATACAAAGAACCTCATTAAGAAACTGAAAAACAAATTGGAAGATCTGAGATCTGAAAAAGAATTTGAAGTTTTTATTGAAGATTGTAATGACAATTTGGAAAAAGCAAATGAGATCCTTAAGCATGAACTGAAGATAGAAAATTTGAAGCTTCGTTTGAAAGATGGAAATGGCAAGAATGAAGCAAATCTAAAATCTGAGGATGAAAGTCTAAAGACTAAAAATGAAGGACTAAAACCTAAACTTTGTAAAGTAACATCTGAACTTGAGAAAGTCAATTTGTAGTATGATGAACTTGAGAAATACAATAAGATTGTGAAAGGTGAACTGGCTCAATCCAAACAACAACTTGAAAGGCTATATTCAACTAGTGAAAAGATTGATGAACAAATATCTTATCAAAAACCATTCTATGATAAGACTGGTCTTGGACTCAACACTTTTAAAGAAAATGATGAAAGCAAGGAACCAAATCTAAAAATATTTGAAAGCATAGATTAGAATAAGCCTGATGAGATCAACAAATCTGAAGATATGCCTAAAGAAGAGGAATCACCGAAGCAAGAGGAATCACCCAAAGGTATGCAAAGAGAATTCAAAGGTAGATGTTTTTCTTGTAATACTATTGATCATATGAAGAGAGATTGCACAGGTAAACAATTTAAACCTCTTAATGGTTATTGTTACAATTGTCATGGTTTTGAACATAGAGCTATTGAATGTAGGAAACCTAAATTTATTGAGAATAATGATGGTAGTAGAATGTTTAGAAATACTAACAATGCAGATAAGAAACCTACTGAAGATATGAACAAAAGAAATGGAGTAATATGTTATAGATGCAACAAGGTTGGACACATTGCTAGAAACTGTAGATCACAAATCAATCAACCTAGACCAAGATATCGAAACAATGGAATTGTTTGTTAGATATGCAACAAGATTGGACATACAACAAGGTTTTGCATAATGAACAATAGAGTTTTTCATCCTAATCCTAATCCCAGAAATCATGCAAGGAGAAATGAAGATGCAAGTAACAGTCAAAAAGGATGTTGTAGTAATTCATATGAAGTGAAATTTATCAAAAGCACAAATCAAGGAGACATATTCAACATTGAAGGTAAGAATGAATCTTTATCTGACCTATCTCAAAGTACTTAATTTATGTAAATTGCAGTAGAATAGGAACATAGATTAGTGTAGAAGTAGATATATGATGAACTGAGTCTTGCACAATTAATGCAAGGTATTTTATGATGTTCTAATACTATGGTTAAGAGTGCAAAGAAAAATATTATGTTTTGTGAGATCACAAGAAGTTTTAAGTGTTGCAGGTTAGCAGAAATAGCTTTTTGGAAAGAATCGGCAAAACAATTGAATGCGATGTCAAATCTAAGTGAGATTGAATTAATAAAAGGTTATGATTGGTATTATTTGATCTTCAAAGTGAATTCAAGTGTCAAGGAGATCAAAGAGTGGTGATTGAAAGCATTTTGTAAGGATTTGGAGAAGAATTTTGTGCTGAATCTATGCAAGCCCTAAAATCATGAAATTAAGTTATTTTACTTGACAAATCTTTGAATTAGTAAAGGAATTTGAAGAAATCATGTATGTTTCTTTAGTACATAATGTCAGAGATAAGAGTAGACCTAAATTGAAAAGGGAACTAGTAGAACCCTTGGAAGATGACCCTAGGTTTTCATTATCATCCGTACCAGATGGAGTTTTACACTTAGAAAATGTTAGAAGTTATCTTGGATGCAAACTAGAGACAATTAGTGATATTGATTTCACAAATGAATATCAGAAGATTTACAATCAGGATATGACACTGAAACAAGGTTTTGAATATTTGGAACATAATGAAATTGTTAAGTATGGATTACAGTATGAATTTGATAATGAAGAATGCATTAAGATTATCTTGAGATGAATTCATAATGGAAAGTTTTGGCTAGAAGATAGAGTGATAGGTATTACAGTAGATTTGATTCATGAAGTCACTGGATTATCTAAAACTAGAGATATTCCTTTAAATGAGAAAAACATGAGGAAAATAGTCATTGATAACACAAACTCATCCTATAATGGTAGAGGAATTGTGATTAGTAAGATCAAACAAGATGATGTGAGATACTTATGCAAGATCCTAACTACTAAGTTTTGTGCAAATTCAAGAGAGGATAACATGGCAACTAGAATGGTACATGCAGCCTATTTAATGTGTGTTGATAGGGCACAAGTTGATATGTGTAAAATTATACGAATTCAATTGTTTGATAACTTGGAGAAGATCAAGAAAACTAAGTATACACAGGCTAGGTTCTTATCCCTAATCACTTATATGTTCTTTCATCTTTCTAGGAGATTTCTTTACACGATTGGAAATGACTGGAATGATGAAAAAATACAATGGAAAGGATTAACCTAGTGTATATAATACATGTTATTGATAGTGTAAATGAGAGTATAATACTAGTTATTAAGACATTTTAGAATATTGTGTCTAGCAGATCAAGGATCCCTAAGTCTCTTGTTGAAAAATATAAAGATGATATATGTTTTATGGTGGATACTAACTTTACCTATATTGAAGTAGTGGAGCCTAGAATAGAGTTCATAGACCCTCTTGGCTATGAGATATCTGAGGTAGAGACTGAAGAGTATGTTAGCAAGTTACTTAAGTGTAAGTTGGACACTCAGTGTAACAGGTTTGGAACCTTTGAGGAGAATTTCAACTCTACAAATATCTTAATTAAAGAGAAGTAGTCTAAAAAAAGAGTTGAGAGCACTATAAAGAAAATCCTAAAAGATACAGTGATGATAGAGCATGAGTTTTTGGTAGCAAAGAAAATAGCAACAACAATCAAAAATAGTGGATAAAAAGAAGTTTTGTCTATCCCTCCTTTATCATCAATTGTAGTACAATAGGAAGAACCACAAGTGAAGGTGAAAGTGGAAGTAACTAAGAAGGATATAGAAGCAAAGATGTCTACTAGATCCACTTCCTCCACACCTAGAAAAAGAGTAAAGGAAAGTGCTACTGGACCAAGAAAGAGACATAAAACTTTAGTGCAACCAGTTCCAAGAAAGATTGCAAAAATAAAAGATGATGTCACTACTAAGAAGAAAGCTTGGAAACCAAAAGTTGAAAAGCTTAATGAGTAGATCATTGAGAATGGTGACTTTACAAGAATGAACAAGTACTATGATCTTTATGATTATATAGATAGACTTAATCTGGAGAATGCAGTTGTGAAGCATATGATTTTGGCTAACAAGAAGTTTGATATAATTCAGGGATAAATACCTGATGATTTATATAACAAACTTGTAAATAAGAATAAGAGAGCATCAGAGGAGGACACAACTATCAGAGAAAAGCTTGTGAGGAATCTTTGTGAAATAAGAGATGAAACACATTTCAATCAGATCATGAAAGCCTTAAGCACCCATCTAAGAACCAAAAGGAGAACTATTCAGATTATGGGAGGCAGGTATGAAGAAATCAATTCTGAGACAGAGCAAGCTATTATCAAGGTTATGGCAAAAAATGTTGGAGAACCATCAGTTGCAACAGAGAAAGCAGGTGAGAAAGAATAAGAGGACATTCCCTCTCCTCCAACCATTAATATTTTAGAGGAAACAATGAATGTAGAAGGTACAAAAATCACCTTGGATACTGATGAAAATGTATTCAAGAATTTGGAGAACATTGTTGACAATTCGGCCTTTGAAGAATAGGAAACTACAAAAGAAGAAGAGATGACAGAGACTACAATTTTAGAACCACTAGTAATAGAGGAACAAGTTCCCATTCCCACCAAAGAAGATATCAATCTTACTCCTGAGACTGGAAAGAAGAATCAAATTGGATCTATGATTGAGCATTTAGGAAAGGAAGTAGATGATGATGATCAGTTGGAATTGATCACATCCTTGAATAAAATCATTGGAAAGAATAAGAAAGTGAAGAGTCTTGAAGGGTGTTTGAAGGAACTAACTGAGAATTTACAAAGCAATTTAACTACACAAATAATAGAAGCAGACCCTATGGAGAAAATAAAGAAGATAATGAGCACTTTTGACAATGAATTCACAAACTTGTCTGATATTGCAAAAGTGAAAGCACAAGCAACCTATGAGGCTAGAATGCTTTTGAACATTAGTAAGAATATTAGGAATGATATCAAAACTCTTGATATCTGTATCAAGGATTTGAGGAAGCATTTGGAAATAGGTAAATCTTTGTACATACAGTGTACAAAATTAGAGACCTTGACAGTAGAAGAAGATCAAAAGATAAAGTTGAAGGAAGCAGAAATTCTGAATGAAACTAACCTTCTGTCTAGCCCCAATGTGAAGGTATGTGATATTGAGAAGAAATTTTGGAAGCTTTATGATGAAATCAGAGTTTTGCAAGATGAGAGAGACAAAAATTGAAAAGATTCACTCTTTTGAGAGTGCATACTTCTATGAAGTTAAGCATTATTGAAGAGTAGTTGGAAGAATGTCTTTTAGCTAAGACATCTTTTTAGAAGTTTAACTTTGAAAACCTACAAGCATGTGAAATAGCATCTTATGGACTAAGCACATTACTTAATGTGGCAGATTCCATTAAGAAATCATGGGAGAAGGAGATAGAAGCCATGAAGATAGATTTTACAGATTGTGTTGCAAGCCTACCAGCTTTGCAATAATTGAATTGAGGTATAATCTTTTTGTGATACAATTTTGTAACCCTCCCTACCTTTATTTTGTCATTGTTGTCAAAGGGGAAGAGATATATAGAAGAAAATTGATAGTATATGATAAGGATTGATACTCTTAGGGGGAGTACTATATTAGAGATAATAATTTTTTGAGGAGTTATAAGGATAGTATATATTTTATACTATGGCCACAATTTTGAACAATTTTGAGATTTTGAGTTGTACACTTAGCCAATTTTCTCATATGTTGCCACCAATGACAAAGGGGGAGATTGTTGAAAATTTGTCTGAGTTTATTACATAGATTTTGTCATTATGGAAACATATGATCCACATGAAGATCACACAGGTTAGAGAGAAAGTATGACAAAGCACATTGCAAATTTGTCTAAGTGTGAGACAGTATTTTTACCAATGAACCTGGACTTAGTTTTTGTTTGCGATGTTGATTGGAGTAATTTCAATGCTTGTGCACTTGAACATAGACTCTATGATGTCTATTGAACACCCATTTCAAAGTGCAAGTTAGTACAGCATGTACGGAAGAAGTTATGATAGCTTTACCAAAGACAATGTCAAGCCGACATGACAGAATATGAAGATAGAACTAGTAAAGAGTTAAGGGATTATTTTGTTTATCAAAATAATGACTTAACAATATAAAGGGATGACATCCTAGATGTTAACTCTTGGATAAATCTATTTGTATAAATGTAATTGTAAATGTAGTAAGAACACAATAGTGTGGACAAGTGATATGATGCAAAATATATGAAGCATATGTAATAGTGATAGTGAAAGAGAAGAAAAGAGATATTGATGCAAGTAGTATAAGGTTATGTACCTTAACCTATTTTTGTAATCAATGTATATTATACATTACTTGTTTGGGCAATGGGTTCATCTGGTAATCACATTTTGTACTACCAACTCCTAACATGGTTGAGGCTTCTAACAAGGCCTATAGTCCCTTAATCAGGACTGATACACTATATGCTTGTAATAGACTCCTAATAGGGTCAATACCCTTAACAAGATACTTTTGATTAGTGGATCTTTGTGGGTACGATCCCCACCGAAGTTTTCCCTTGGCCAGGGTTTCCTCGAGAATAAATAATGTGTTATGAGTTATTTATTGTTATGCATGTTGTTTAGCTTCTTATGTTATGCATGTATAAAGATAATCTTTTATATCCATAATTGGGCAAAAGATAAATTTTGTAGAATACTGATTCACCTCCCCCCCTCTCAGTATTCCCTATTTCTAACAATATCTACTTATGCACTCTTAGACTAAGCATAAGTATAGTCTAACAACCTTAACTTCTAGGGTGCATACCATAATTCATCTATATGCATGGGCGTAGGTGCTCTAAGCTGCAGGAACTCTTTATGTTGTCCAATCTAAAACACTTAACTAATTTTTGATCTTTACACTCAGTGCGCTGACTCCAAACTGCTATATGACTTTGTTGCCATAATGACAACACTATATCTAGTCATATACTTCAGTATAGACAAATTTCCAACATAAATAACACACCTTCTAGGATCCAACATGATCCAATATACAACATTTCATGATTAGAGGCAATATACAATGTGAATCAATAAATATGGAATACTAAATATAATAGGTTCACTCTAATATATCAACATCTGGTCTATCAACTTCACACTTGATCCATTAAGATAAATCAAGATAAAAAAACATATTTGGTTCCATTTCACTTTACAACAAATTAACAACATAATTGAAACCATTTTCAATCAACAATGGGGTCTTACCAAATCATGTTATCATTTAACTTCCAAATCTGTCTGAATTGTGACAGTTTTGATACCATGTATTTTGTTATTCACAAATTTCATTCTAGACATCATCTTGAAAATATCTCTATTGGATATTTATAAAACCATGGTTACTAAATTATATCCAAAATTTAGGTAAATGAAACAGTTAGATAACAAGTTATAGTTTCTGCACCGAGACCTATTTTTCTATCCCAAAATAAAAAAGTTGTTTACCCAATCCATCTAGGAAATCATATAACTTTCACAAGACAAAACCAATTGAAGATTAAAAACTTATAGATATAGCTTCATAATATGTAATCCATTAAATATTAAAATTGTTAAATCATTATATAAGCACAAATATTTTCCTGCAACTCCATTGAAGACAGTTTAAAACTAATTTTCACCAAACTCTTCATAACTTTCACAAATCTGAATAAAAACAACTCAAACCAAAATTAAATGAGATTTTATTCACATATACTTCAAATTAATCCAATAAGAGGTTTTAAATCTTCAATATGTGTACATACCAAATGCTGCAACATGACTGTTCTTAGAAGATCTCAAATATACAAACAACAGCTTTCACCAAAAATGGAAAAAATTTCTTATTTCTCAATGAAATCAATCCAAAAAAAATAATATTATTCAATCTAATATCTATCCATACACTTTTTTATAACATTTCTAGGTTGTACAGGTCCATACAAGGCCTGGAAAGAATATAAAAATAGTCAACACCAATCAAAATAGCAAGTTTTGAATACACCAATTATTGAAAATTTTTATCTTCATTCTCATTCATGATTGGTTAGACCAAATACAACTATTTATAGCCTCTTTTTCAATTTGGACCTTACGACTACCTCCAAGACCTTTCACCTTCTCATTTATAACTTTTAATGCAATTTTGCATTATCGCATTTTTGCAACTTTTCATCTTCTTAACAACTTTTGTGACATTTTCACATAGCGACCTCAAAACTTGACAAAAATATTATAAAAATATCAAATTACCCTTAAATGACCTTTTACAAATATTTATGCCCCTTCATTGCATGTTTACATCATTTTTACTCTTTGACCCCACTAGGTCCTAAATAGACAACTATGCAACTTTTACACAAATGGCTCAAGTAGCCTTACATTATGACTCCATTGGATAAAAATGAACTAAAATACATACATAGATTATTTATAAATCATAAATGACCTCAATATAATCAACTAGTGACCCTAGACATCTTGATTGTGCTTGTACAATGGGTCTTATTGCACCACATATGTACAGAGGGTAGCTGAGTTTGTTACATGAATTGAAATTTTTGGAGGCACATACACTAAGGAAGAAGTGATTACAAATATTCTGAGATCTTTAACACTAATTTATAAGACAAAATTTTAGGCTATTGAGAAGATCATTCCACTCACTGTGAACTTCAACTGAGAGATTTTGATTGCTAAATTAACCACCTTTGAAACTATAGAGCTATTGGATGCATTACCTAAAGTGGAAACTATATTTAAGGCTTCTATTCACAATAGGAATTTATCTAGCCTTGTGAGCACTAGTAGAGGTAGAAGACATATAGAGCTAGGAGAATGCATTAATGATTAGGCTGAAATAAAGGAAGAAGAGAGAAAGCTAGATGAGCTTGTGGCTCTAATCGCAAAAAGGGAAAAGAGAGCTAAGGGTAAGTTTGAAGGAAATTTTCCCCTAAAACATTTTTCTTGCAATAAAATTGGTCACTTTACATCCAAATGTCCCACTAGGGTTCCTAAGCACAAACCTATGTTTTTTCAAAAAGGATGAGGAATGTTATTATGCTAGTGATGGTGTTTCTAATGATTCTACAAATGATGAAGATGAGATTGGATTTGTTGCAATTAAGGATGAAGAACCTATTCATGAAGAGAAATGTTTAGTTTCACATATGGAAAATAAATTAAAATAGATTATAGATAGTGGTTTTCTCATCGTATGACTAGCGATAAAGACAATTTTGTTCAGCTAAACAAATATGATGGTGGAGTGGTTAGATTTGGTGATAACACTCTTAGATTGATCATTGGTAGAGGATAAATCTCTCTTGATGGAAAAACTAACATTGATGATGTTTTATTTGTTGATGGCCTCAAACATAACTTTTTGATTGTTGGACAGCTTGTAGACAAGGATTACCACTTGCAGTTCAAGGGTGGTAAATGTACTATCAAAAGTGAGACATGAGACTTGATCACATCAGGTACAAAAAAAGAGGTAATGTGTTTCAATTGATTACCACAGAAGCTAGTTATTTTGTGGCTAAGGTAGATGATAGTAAGTTATGGCATAGAAGATTTTTTTATATCAATTTTGACAATATTGTGAAGGCCAATAAATTAATTGTCATCAAAGATCTACCAAATATTATCAAGCCTACTAAAAATATGTGCAGAGAGTGTATAATGGGGAAACAAACAAAGAGCAGGTTTCAGAGAAAATCATTTTCAGAAAAGGGGAAGCTAGATCTGGTGCATAGAGATCTATGTGGTTCTAAAAATAAAAGGTCCTACTATGGTGAAAGGTATTTCATTCTTTTTGTCAATGATTATTCCAAGATGATGTGGGTTACTTTCCTTAGAGAAAAGTCTAAAGCTTTTGATAAGTTCAAGATTTATAAGGAAAAAGTTGAGAATGAGTCAGGTCTAAAGATAAAATACTTGAGGTCAAATAGAGGTGGAGAATTTACTTAGGATTCATTTAATTCATATTATAAAGGATATGGAATATATAGAAAAACTTCTACACCTAGAACTCCACAACAGAATGGGATAGCAGAGAGAAGGAACAAAACCATATTGGATGCTTTGAGGACTATGTTAATTGAAGGAAATATGGGACATGTGCTTTAGAGGAGAGAAGCTAGCACTTTTTTCTACACCTTAAATCATAGTCAAGTCAAAGAGGGTACTGGTAAGACTCCCTATGAACTATGGTTTTGTCATACTCCTTCTGTGAAGTATTTCAGAATTTTTGGTAGAGAGATGATGAAATAGGAAAGTTTGATGCAAGGACTGGAGAAGATATTTTTCTTGGGTATTCTACCAAAATTAAGGCATATAGATGTTTCTATTTGAGATTGAGGAAAATAATTGAAATTTATAATGTGAGGATTGATGAGAATTTTCAGAGTCAAGAAAATATGTATGAGTGTGATCCAATCCTTGAGAAAAAGACTGATAATAAAGAGGCGAGATAGATTTTTGAGATTGACAATGATGTACAGGTTTTCTTAAGTGAACAAAAGCAAGCTCCTAGAATACCAAGGTATGTTTTAATGAACCATCCTTAAAATTAAATTATTGGTGATGTTAATCAAGGTATGAAAATAAGGTCTAAGGCTAGAAATGAGCTCTATTTAATCTCGCAAGTTGGTCCTAAGACTATTGATGAGGCTTGTAAGGATGAATTGTGAATTAAAGAAATGCATGAAGATTTGGATCATATAGAGAAAAATAATACTTGGGAATTGGTTCCTAGGCCTAAGAACAAAAATGTGATTGGAACCAAATGGGTTTTAGAAACAAAATGAATGAAGAAGGAACAATTGTGAGGAATAAAGCTAGACTGGTTTATAAGGTCTATTCACAAAAGGAAGGTATATAATTTGATTCAACATTTGCACCTATTGTGAGATTAGAGGTAGTAATATTTTTCCTTTATTATGTAGCACATAAATATTTCAAGGTATATCAAATGGATGTGAAGTCTACATTCCTAAATGGTTATTTTGAGGAAGAAGTATACATAGACAAGCTTGATGGATTTCCTTTGACAGAAGATGGAAACATAGTTTGTAGGTTGAAGAATGACTTGTATGGACAAAAGCAAGAACCAAGGGCCTAGTATACTTTTCTTGACAAGTATTTATTGCATCTTGGTTTTAGAAAAGATAGTGCATATAGTAATCTATATTTGAGAACTAGTACAAATAGTACTTTGATTGTTGAGGTATTTTTGGATGACATTATCTTTAGAGGTAATGATGAGATGAGAAATATTTTTATGAAGAAATAAAAAGTGATTTTGAAATGTCAATGATTGGTGAAATGAAATTTTTCCTTAGTTTACAAATAATTCAAAATAAACATGGTATTTTCATCTCACAAACCAAGTATCTTAAGGAGTTTCTAATGAAGTTAGGAATGGAGGATTGTAAACCTATTGGGACACCTATGATGACTAGGTGTAAGAATTAAACTACTAATGAAACTAAATGTGTCTTTCAGATAAATAACAAGTCCATAATTGGAGGTTTGTAGTGCTTAACACACACTAGGCAAGACATAGAAAGTGTAGTTGGAATTTTTGTGAGGTTCCAAATTGATCCTAAGGAGACTCATTTTTCTAGTGTTAAAAGGATATTCGGATATCTAAAAGGAATAGTAGAATATGGTTTATGGTATGATAAATCTAATGATCACATATTACGTGCTTATATTGATGTAGATTAGGAAGGAATTGTAGATAACAGAAAGAGCACTAGTAGTGGATCCTTTTTCCTTGGGAGAAGGTTGGTCTATTGGTTAAGAAAAAAATAGTATTATACAGCTCATTCTATTGCTGAGTCAGACTATATGGTTGTTGCCATAAATTTTACATAGATTTTGTAGATGAAACAAATGTTGAAGGACATAGGGGTGGGATTTGAAGAGCTTGTTGTAATTCATTATGATAATACAAGCACAGTGAACATGTCAAAAAAAATTGGTATGCATTCAAAGATTAAACATATTTTTTAATCAAATATCCCTTTTTGAGAGAAAAGGTTATAGAAAATTAAATCAAATTGGATTACATCAGTACAAAAGAGAAAATAGAAGATATATTCACAAAATATTTTCCAAAATATACCTTTGAATATCTTATAGGTATGCTTGGGGTGAGAACCCCTCCTTGTATGAAATAGATGATGTAGGAATGCATCATTCTAGTAGTTATCAGAGCTATATCATTCCCTGGACTTGATGCTTGAATGCACTCCTCAAGGGGAGTAATGACAAAACATAACATAGAACATTTTGTTGATCAAGCACTTGGTTTTTTATAGGCATGAAGATTTGAAAAACCTATACCTTGTAGAGGTGGAATGTGTAGAGATGGAGAAAAATAAGAAACTTAGCACCATTTTCCATTGATGTCAAAGGGGGAGTATTATAAATGAAAAGTCATTACTGTGTTAGGAGGAGCATTGAAGAGGTCAATGAGAAGATCTTTTTAGTTGATGATTTTTCGCATATGTTGCCATCAATGCCAAAGGGATAGATTGTTGGAATTTTTTATGTTTGAGGTATTGGCATTCATGTTTTTTCATTGATGTGAATATATGTTTTAGTTGGTTTCATCAGAAATATAGGTTATGATAGGAATAGGAAACTCAAAAAAAGTGGTACAGACATTGTAAAGCATTCTAGGATATGTGAGCTGATATTTGTGATGAAGGATTTGTGTAGACCATATATCTAATGTGATTATTATTTATTATTTTACATGAGTTATGATTGTTTTGGTGAAGATTTGTCATAGTGCAGTAACAAAGGATTATGATAGAGATGGTCTCTAATTTTTCAAGATAACTTGGATGCAAGCATGAATTGTTGTATAGAATCTTGAGGCTTGATAGAAGACACATGAAAGAATATTCTATGAGATTCTTGGGTCATGAGGATCAAGGTGATGCTAACCGTGTGGTCTTGTGAAGACCTATTTGGGACTGACCAGAGGAGATAACATGTTAAGAAGGTTTCTAGTGTGGATTGGAGATATTGGCATGCATTTGATGATTTTTATTCATTATATACTTTTTTAAGATACCATGTGTATCTAAGAAAGGTTCTATATATTTATTTTTGTAGTAGGTAAGTCCTAAAAAGACAACCTAATTGCTTATTGTAACTTGTATAAACGAAAGTCTTTTCTTAGAATAATTAGGTGTGTTCGATGATTGAGAAGAGGTTGCAAAATTATTGTTGAAAGGTATGTTGGATGTAGAGAAGAGGTAATTCATTAATAACTTCATTAGAATTGTTTGGGAAAAGCTAGTTGTTGTAAGTCATTTCATTACTATTATTGTATACTCTTATAAATTTATTTGGACAGTGGATCTAGAAGGTGGGTTTAACCTTCAAAAAGTAGATTTAACCTTCACTTTGGGCAATGTGCTCAGGCAGTTAGCCTATCCTTGTAAAATACTCCTAACAAGGTATGTCCTTTAATAGAGACTTGTACTAAATGTAATAATTGTATGCACCCTAAAATGGTCGCCTAGACTTTGGGCCCCCATTCAGTAATTTATCAATTTCCTAAATTAGCATTTTCAATTCAATATCAATTTTCTTGATCAAATCCTAATTCTATCATTTATTTGATTAGTTTCTATGGGCTAACCATTTTATCCTAAGTCTTTATTTAATTAAAAGGAATTTCCTCCCTTTTATTAAATAAAAAGCTCCCACTTTTCCTCTTATCCTAAGTTGCACAAATAAAATATTATTTCTGTTTTATAAAAAGAAGAAAAGGCCTTTTTGTCTCATATGGGGCACAAAATTCAACTCTTATTTTCTCATTGGAGGAGATTTGTGCACATGGATTTCTCCTCTTTCAAGCTCCACCCTTGATTAAATCTTTTGCCTCTTAATCTCCATGGTCCATTCCTTTTCAATTCCTTTAAAAGGAGAGCTCTTTTCCCATTCTAAGGATCCACTCTTTTATGCTAATCTTATGCTACAGGTTTTCTTGGTGATTTTGGAGCTTTGAAGATCTTGTTGCATTTATCTTTCATTCTTTCATTCTTAGCTTAGTTTTCATGGCATCTAGCTTAGTTTTTGTTATGCTCTAGATTAACTCACATAGTTTAATTAGCAAGGCTTGTAATACTTTCATTTCCATAGCTTACTTGCATCTTCATTCTTAGCATAGTTCCATTGCATTTCCATTGTTGATTTTTGAAGATATTGGCATTCTTTCCCTTGTCTCTTTGAATCTCCCATTATGTGGTTTACTAGCAAGATTGCATGCTTCAATAGCTCTAGCTAAGAGCACTATCAAACATCCTTGTGACTCCATACCTAGGGAGCTCTAGGTCACTTTCTCAAGGTTTCTCATTCATGGATTCTCTTGGAAGTAATGACTTAGAGAAGATCACAATTTGAGTGTACATTTTTGGTGCCCACCGTGGGGTAGAACACTCTTGTTTTGTCCTTCTTTTTATGCATTTCTGTCAATTTTTCATCATCATTTTTGCTTTCTGTTTCGACTCTTTATTTTTTTGACATATTATCATGTGATATTTTTCTAGTCTCGTGTGATATTTTATTACATACCCATGTGATACTTTTCTAGTAAAGGTATCATTCAGTTATACAAGTTTTTGTCACACTGGTGTTTTATATTCGGTCGCATGCAGGTAGCACGAAGTATCATACAGAGAGAAAGTATCACACCAATATACTAAGAAGTATCATACGATTCTTTCTTTGATAGAACTATCACCCCAACTTGGCAATGAGTGATTTTGGTCATTTCTTTCCAAGATTTGGTTTGTTTGGTCGCTAGTTTCAATTTTCTGTGTTAAGACATAGTTTTACTTGTAGATTATTTAATTTTTGATGTGCTAACCATTGTGGGGCTAACAAGTTGTGCTTGTAGGTGCCTTCATTGCTTGAAATATTTTCTTAAAACAAGGCATGTCAAAGCTCCAAATGCACAAGGGCTACTAATTGTTTTTGCAGGGCTACCCAACACATAAAAACCAATCAAGTGATTGTTTATTGCTTTCATTTTGGGTGTGGCATATACTAGTTGTTTCTTTTCATGGGAACTTAAACTCTTGTTGTAGGAATCTTTTGGTGGTACGAGAGTATGCTCTTCACCCTTGTGGTGAACCAGAAATCTTGACCCATCTTTAGATTTTGAAAGCAAGAGGGTAATTGAATCTTTTCTTGGTGTGTTTGGGAGAAATTTTTGAGATAGGAGAGTAAGCTCTTCACCCTTGAGATGAACTAGAAATCTTGACCCTCAAAGGTTAATCCACTCTTTTTTTAGTTTTAGAATCCTTTAGTGGACCTGCTCTTGAGCAATCAAGAGGAACGACCCAAGTGGGGACAAGCTTATAACCGGCTATTCTGACCCACTATAAACTCAAGGCTATCAAGGACACAAAACCTTGGTAGACATAGTACTTGTCTTCTCTTGGTTTGAGTACTTGTGGAATTGTGACCATGAGGAAAATGCTAGGCAAGAATGCTTAAGGTATTCTTGTGGCCACAAGGTAAGGAGTCCCTTTGGGGAGCAAGAGGGGTATTACGAACATAAGCCCTTACTAAGAACCATAGATAGAAGCCACCTTATTTTTTTTCTTAACTTCTTGGTGCAAGGATTGATCCTAGTGGACTAACCCGGATCACCCCCAAATTACTCACCATCTGTGTTCCCTTGGTTGTGTCATTGGTACTTCCATGACAAAGCCAATATCTATTATGGGCAACCACTTTGTGTGAGGCAATGGGACATCAAGTATGGGCCAAGTTGTTAAGTATTGAGCCTTTGTCCTTTTAGGCTAGTAAGTGCTTGTAGTGTTCTCGCTATGATCTACCTGTGTAAATGTTCTCAAATAGAAAACATGATGATATCATTTATAGGATCTTTTTGCTTTGATATCACAAGTGTTTTTCTTGGCAAGGTTTATTTTTCCCTTGTAAAAGTTTTTTATGACGTTTTTATCATCTACTATTTGAAAACTTGTCTGATTACTACTAATACTATGTTTGAAATTGAAAAATCCAACCATCAGATTGTAATTTTCAACAAATTATCCTCAAAAAACTAAAATTTAAACACTCACTGGTCAAGAGTCGTACAATCCTAAAAAATCATCACATTGTTCTAAGTTTTATCATGCAATACTTCATTGTTGCACAACTATCGCATAGCTTGCCTGGATTTTATCACACCGGCTACCTTGAAATTGTCACATGACCTCTGTAAGAAGTATTTCTTGGATAGATTGTATCATCCCAGTACCCTACGAACTGTCACATAGAGTCTTTCTATTGTCCTATTGATTTGTGTCATTTTCAGTCTTCCTTGGTTGGTCCAGGTTGGATCTTAGGTGCTGTGACATGTTGCTCAACATCCAAATGAACTTAAATGGTATCAATTTTCACAAAATGACTCTTGGTCTTCTTTCTTCCACATTTCCCATGTTTTTCTAGTCTTCTATTCCCATGAGAAACTCTTCATGTCTTCTTGATTCTTTTCCTCTTATTATCTAGTCTTACCTTCTTCTATTCATCTCTTCTTTCATTTCCATGCTTGATTTCTCCTCTTCTAGAACCATGAATTTCAACTATCTTGTTATGGAACCTCTCTTTAAAATAGATGATCTTGAGCTCATTGCTCAATTCAAAGAGTTTTATTCCTCTAATAGTCCTTCTATATATTGCACGACTGATAAACTTAAGACAAAAATAAAATAAAAGTTGAATAAATCAGACACCTTTTCTAGGATCATAGACATGATCATGTCATGATCTCCTTCTTCCAAACATTTTTCATCTTCTAATTCTTCTCATCCTTCCTCATCTTTCAAATCTTACCATGAATCTTCTAGACATTATGCACATTCCTCATTATCCAAGTCTTCTTCCTCCACTAGGTCTTCACTTTCCTATTCTTCACAATCTCATTCCTCTTCTACTTCTCCCAAGAGTCTTACTCCTCATCTCAAGACATACCATGTTCAACAATATGATAGTCCTTCTGATACCTATCCCCCGAAGAGTGACAAACCCACCTTTGATGACTATGATGACTATGATGATGGATAATATAGTGATACCTATGCCACCTCTATTCCTAAGAGTCCTTGTCATGTACTTGTGCTCATTGGAAATGGGTTCACATTGGATAGATCATGATGGTGATCCATATGACTCTGAATTTGAAAGAGATTTTGATGATTTCTATGAACAATACATAGATGATACATCTACTTCTATTGAGGAATATAAAATGTATCATGCTGATTTGAAACATAAATATTATAAGAATCCTTCCTCTAAGAACTCTCATGCTAAAAGTAAAGATTACACTCTTGAGCAAGATTGTGTTAATGATGGACCTTTGTCTTGTGATGGTTCCCTTCCATCCCCTACTTCCTTCAACACTCATACATCTCCTAAAGCTTCTGAGTCTTTCAAATCTTTCACAAATGCTTCATCCAACAAAGATCCTAATACTTTTCATGCATTTCCCTATAGTTATCCTCAAGGGCTACCTCTTAAAGAAACTCAATCTAACCTTCACTTGGCTGCAAATACTTTCAATAATGCTAAACCTAAAGAACATAAGCCTTTATATGCTATAATTCTTACTTTAGCTAGTCCTTCACTACCTCTTCCAAAGTCTTCCATACAATTCCAACATGCTTCCTTTTCCTTAGAAGTGGCTCCATGTCAAGAGGACTCTAAAAATAAAGAAAATAACATAAAGAAATATCAAGATCAAGAACCCTCCATGTAATCCAATTATTTTGATGATGTCTCTTACCTATTCCATGGTTCTTTTGATCCTTTACGCCCTTCCTCATTCATTCCACCATGTCTTAAGTTTTCTCCTAAGCAAGATCAAGCTACTACTCACACTGTTGAGCTTTTTGACAATCAAAATAACCTTACTACACTTGCACCTTCCAAAGATAATACTTCCATTAAGGCTATTAAAAATAGTGTTGTTACTTCCAATGTCAAGCCTATTGAAAATCAAGAGAAAAATTATACGCTTATGCTATCCAAAGCTCCTTGTCAAGATCAAAGTCTTCCATCTTCTTGTTCTACCACTCCATGTTCACTTCCACTTTCTACTCTTCCTAAGTCTTTTCAAGCTTCGAACAATCCTATCAAAAAAATTTATCCTATTCAAGATTTTCATGATCTGATTGCAAATCCTAATGCTCACTCTAAAGATGTTGATGTCCTTGGTTGTCATATAGATGTTGATGAACTTATTGATTATCTTTTTGTATCTTCCACGTCCATCCTTGGACCTCCTCCACCAATACTAAGTGCTTTACATCTTCCTTCCATATTGGGCCCTTATGTCCCTTCACTTTCCCCTCCTAACTCCACTAATTCATCATCCATCTTGGGTCCTTACATCCCTCCATCTCCTATCTTTCCTCAAGATCAACATAGATGCATACCCTTGAATCCTTTTCATCCACCCACCCATCTAAACCAGTCATATCCTCCTTCTTCTTCCACAAGTCCCAAGTCTTTTGGAAGTAACCTGAATGCTCAATACAAGAAAAAGAAGAAATAAAAGAATCCATCAAAAAAAGAAGACCACCATGTCTCCTCTAATAAACATGGATACATAAAGTCAAAAGAGATATCTAAGAAGAAAACTACAAGACAAGTATGGGTTCCAAAATCCACCATTGAAGATATCCTCTCTAAATCATCAAAAAGAAATGAAAAGCCTATAGCTATATGGATTCCAAAGTCTCCCTTGAAAGAATCTGCTATTGAGAAAAAATTGAAGTTGACATTCAAGTGTCCAAAGGCTTCCAAGTCATCTTCTTCCAAAAATATTCTTTCATTCCATGTGCCTAAACCACAACCTTTGCTATCCATTCACCATATTCCTTCATGTATTCCTTCATTCATGTTTCCCCCATCCTCTCACCACCCTTCAAGGTGTGTGTTGATGTTGATCTTATCTTCCTTTCCATCTACCCTTTCACAATCCTTCCATTCATTATCCTTCTACCTTCTATCATTTTTCCTTATTTGCCTGTTCCTCTTATCTTCCAACCTCACTCATTTTACATAAAGTCTTATCCTCTATTTTTCACTTCCATCTCCCCTTCCCTATCAGCATCTTTGAGCATACCATTTTGAGTCCTTGACATATCATGATTTATCCTTTCAGGGAGCATTATCTAAAAAAGCTTGCCTTATTCCAAAAAATAAAAAATAAAAAAAATAGAAAATTTTGAAAAAAAAAATGAAAAAATGAAAAAATTAAAAATTTGTCTTGGTGGAAACCTAGAAATAGGTGCCTTAGTAGCAAAATTAAAGAGAAATAAATTCATCCTATGGTGAAAACCACTCCTTTGTGGTGCCTTGGATAAGTACCATGATGAAAACCTGGCAATCAGGCATCATGCGTAGTTCTTCTACATATTTTCATTCATTCCATCTTCTCTCTTTGATCTTGACAATGTTGACCTATACACAAACATTTGGCCATCTTGTGAGCTATCTTATGATGATCTTTCTTTCATTCCATTCATGTTTAGCCTTCATATTTATTTTCCTCCATTCATTCTAGCCATTCGCTATTCCTTTTCCCCTTTGGTCTTGATCTGATAAAAAAGAGTAAAACATGATGTTATGAAGCCTCTTGACATGTCTACTCCTTTGGACTGCATCATTTCCTTCTTTTTCATTGCACTTTTTGTAACTTATCCTATGTTGGCCTTTCATTGCTTGTCCAAATGTGCTTTACATGACAATTTTTCCCTAGCTTGGGTACTCTTGAGGAGTTTTCCTTTGAGGATTTCTTCCCTTCATTCTCCTTCATTCTCATGTCTTCCATCTCTTCCACCAGCTTGCTAATCCCTGTTGTCCTCCACCTTGCTAAACATAGAGACTACACGATGTGATCTTGCTTTGGAGTTTGATGATTGTTCTGTCTAGGGGCATCCCTTGTATATATTTATTGATCATGAAAAAATTCCAAAAAAAATTTATATATGATGCTAAAAAAATCCTAAAAAGTATATAAAGTCCTAAAAAAATACAAAAAAATCAAAAGTTTAAAAAATTCAAAAAAAAAAAAAATTAGAAAAAGTGCCTTGGTGAAAACCTGGAAATAGGTGCTACTTGAGGCCTTGGCACCCTTGTTTCTTAGCATGTGTCCTCGACACTTAACCCTTTTCCATCATGCCTTGTCCTTGTTGCCTTGGTTTTGAATTGGTCTTTGTCTTTGTCTAGGATGCATAACTATGTTAGCTTTGGTCTCTTGGATGCATTGGTCTTTAGGACATCTTGCAAATAGTGTTTTTCAACACCACCCCAATTGTGTTTTTCAACACTGCCCTAGCATCAAGTGTTTCTCAACACTTATTAGATATCCTACCCACAGTCTAGAATGATATGGTATTTCTCTACTAGCAAATGTGATACTTAAAGTTTGACTCTATGACCTACACACACACACTTACACACTTGACTCACTAAGACTTGTTTGACTTGATTTCTTTGTGTGCTATCTATGATGATTTCTTTGATGAGTGTTCTCTCCCTAATATTTTTTGATGATGCATGACTAGAAGACTAGGGGCATGAGGACATGTTTTATTTATTTTTTGCTTGTGGGTATATTTTTTTGATCTTAACTATCATTAGCATTTGTGCTTGTTCCACTTGACATTAGGGTCTACAAGGTATTATCCTTGACTGTTTTTGCAACAGCATGCTTCTAGTCATCTTGACTTCCTTGTGTCTTAATGCAAGCATAATCTTGTCATATTAAACTTAGGGAACCTCACTGCACTAGTCATCTTGACCTACATGTCTTTGATGCCTAGGTGGGATTCTCACATACCTATCTGATATAGATCATATTCAGATTCACATAGTCATACTAGTGTGCATTGCATGATCTTGTGACGCTACCAATAAAGCTCGATGATGAATATTAGAGTCTAATGGATTTGTGATCTTGCAAGTAAACCACCTTTTCATAGTATCTTGCATTCTTAGGTTCATGTTAGATTAGTTTTGCATCTTGCATATGGAAAGAGCTCTCCTTTCATCTTTCATGGACTTGTCAGTCAACTGCACTCACCTTTCACTTTTTCTCGATCATGTCTTTCACTCCATGTCTTTCACATCACATCATTTTCCTATCATCACAAGGGGTTAATATTATCATCATATCTATATCAACAAAGATATCATTTCTAGAAACATGAGTCTATATATAGCATTTTGACATTTTGACCAATTTTCAAAATATCTCAAAATTTCATGAAAATTGCACCCATGGCTGATTTCGACATCCTGGATCTATTTTTGGGATCAAAATTGAAATTCGAGTTCATCTTGATAGTTAAAATTGCATTTCAAAATTTCTCCTTCTTCTACACAGTTGGTTGACCATTTTAGGCTTGATCCTTCGATCTTCACTAGGGCATCTTCATTTCTTCATCCCCATCTCTCTCAACCTTCTAGTCTTTCATTCATTTTCATTCTCTTCATCTCTCTAAGGTTTGACTTCATTTTTATCCTATATCTTTCTTAGTCAAACCTAGTCAAATTGGGGCATGTCTTTCCTACTTGATGGTTATTCTATCGTTCTTCACCTTTGATTATGATTTCTAGTGATTTGATCAGATTTATCAATTTTTTATTTCTCCTCTACCTGATTTTGATTTTGATTTCGAGGGGCCAGTACCTATCAAACTTTAATCTTTGATTCAGCTTTATCAATCAAACCTTGCTTGAGATTCTTATCTCTTATTTGAGACTTGACAATTTCTTATTTACAAGTATGTTGGTCTTTTCTTTTAGCTTATCTTTTTCTTGATGTGTTCCCATCCATCGAACACATGTCTGGGTTGTTTTGTGACCCCAAATCTATCTCACATTTCAATTCCATTCTTTGACCACATATGATCCCAAATCAATCTCACATTAGTCAAAGAGGGGCAAATGTATGCACCCTAAAATGGTCGCCTAGACTTTGGGCCCCCATTCAGTAATTTATCAATTTCTTGAATCAGCATTTTCAATTCAATATCAATTTTCTTGATCAAATCCTAATTCTATCATTTATTTGATTATTTTCTATGGGCTAACCATTTTATCCTAAGTCTTTATTTAATTAAAATGAATTTTCTCCCCTTTTATTAAATAAAAAGCCCCCACTTTTCCTCTTATCCTAAGTTGCACAAATAAAATATTATTTCTATTTTATAAAAAGAAGAAAAGGCCTTTTTGTCTCATATGGGGCACAAAATTCAACTCTTATTTTCTCATTGGAAGAGATTTGTGCACATAGATTGCTCCTCTTTCAAGCTCCACCCTTGATTAAATCTTTACCTCTTAATCTCCATGGTCCAGTCCTTTTCAATTCCTTTAAAAGGAGAGCTCTTTTCTCATTCTAAGGATCCACTCTTTTATGCTAATCTTATGCTATAGGTTTTCTTGGTGATTTTGGAGCTTTGGAGATCTTGTTGCATTTAGCTTTCATTCTTGCATTCTTAGCTTAGTTTTCATGGCATCTAGCTTAGTTTCTTTTATGCTCTAGATTAACTCACATAGTTTAATTAGCAAGGCTTGTAATACTTTTATTTCCATAGCTTACTTGTGTGTGTGAAAATTATACCTGATCTATAGACACAACACTTCTGTAAAACATTAGAGGTTAGCTATAATCAAAATCGTGCAAAATTGAAAGCTATCTAACCAAGCGATTTACTGCCTTCTAATAGGTGCGAGATTGATGTTCTCAGATTGTAATCTAGATCAGTAACCTAGACGACACCTAAATGAAGGATTTAAATGCAAAAGATGGATATGAAATTGAATGCAATTAATCTATTTTTTTGGATTTTCTATGCAATAAGAATGATAAAAACCGATATGAATCTATGCTAGATGAAATTGATATGCAATGATATTGAAAATTGATATGCAATGCTAATCTAACAATGATATGTAATATGAATGCAAAAATAAGATTGATCTCACAAAGATGTCGATTCGCAAGAGCTTTGATTCTTCAATTCCAATTCTCCAGCGTGATTGTGCAAAATATGAGATGAGATATGAAGAGCTGAAGCCTTTAATTTATAGAAATCCAGGGCTTTGGAGGTGCATGGATAAAAGCCATAAATCACTCAAATTAACTCATCTTGATTTTTGAGTTATCTGATCATGAAAGATAGTTAATTCTCAAAATCATGCAAAAATAGCTTTTTAACTCAAATTAGAGTTTAGATCAGCTTTTTGAACTCCAAAAGGATGTTGAGTTCCAAAAAGTCAATAACTTGCATTGATTTTCTGATTTGGAGTTTAACTGTTTCTTTTGAATATGCATAATAATTAAGAATTAAATAAATAAATAAAGTGATTTATCCTCAACTCAACTGATTTTTGAAATAAAATAATTAATTTATGGGTTAATTAAATATTTTACCAAATTTTTATTAAAAATTAGATTATTAAATAATGACAACATGCTTTAATTAATTAAATAAGAATTTAATCAATTATTCATAGGAATTTTGATTTATTGTCAAAATTAAATAATACAATTAATAATAGATAGAATTAAATTTAATTACATAATTAAGTGGCAAATATTAAATCTAATTAATTAAATATGCAAAATATTTAATTAATCAAATTTTAGGATAAATGTGATTTATTGCCAAATAATTATAAAATTAAAGATAATTAAGATAATTAGGAATATTACTAAGAATATTCCCCGATGCACAATTTAAGATAATCAATTATGATTCGATGATGTTTAGATGTGCCTTAGGTTAGGACTTTGATGTCGATTTTGTTCGATTTATCGATGTAGGAGGTTAATGAACATATAGCCCATTTTTGGGGTATTACATTTTGCCCCTCTTTGAATTACTGTGCGAGGCGCAGTGGTTCAAAGATAGTCTGTGTTTGATAGAGATATGAAACTGATGCAAAAGATAAACCGATTGAAAGATATTGAGATAGGAGGTCCTGAATGACCAAAGATAATGTTCACTATAACAGAAATGAACCTATGATTGTGAAAAAGTGTCAAAATGCCTGATTCTGAACCTTAGGATTGATAAGAAGTGAGTGACCCATTCTAGACTCGATTGTCTTAGCAGAACTAGCAGCTATCACATCTGAACCCTTCAGTTGCCGAAGAACCAAGGAAAGAACACTATGATCCGATGGTTGCAAAAATTGATACAATTTACAAGATTAGGAGAATACCAGATTGATATGGATCGATGAATCTGATATGCCCCAAGTGATGATAAATTTGCCCCGAGCGATGAGGACTTTTGATGAATCAGCGACTAGATGTGATTGTTGTCTTTGATCACTGATGAAAGATATTGATAGATTTGATTGATAGAATTTGATTTACAGACTTTGAATGATGTGCAATACCATGCCCCCTTCGGGATTAAAATTGAAATCTGACAAGAAAAGTCAGCGTTATAGTTTAGAAGCATGTTAATTGATTTGAGAAGTGTGGTGAAACACATCCGAGAATGCATTCTACATCATTTGGAAGGTCCTGGAGACCAAATTTGACTAGGTTTGACCATGAGTTTGACCATGGTTGACCAAGTTGAAATTTCAATAGTTTGATGAAAGCTAATCAGTTAAGTTGAATACTAGATTTCTGTGATGATTGAAGGTCGATTATGCAAGTAGTTAATAATATGAATGATCTCAGATTTAAATTTTGATCTCGAAAAAGGATTCTGCTTGCTGCTTCATTGGAGGAACCTTCGTGTGAGATTCAGTTCTTGTTAGACTTGAAGATGCGATTTGAAGAATCATTTAAGCATTGAAGTTCGTTTAATCATTGTGAGATCATGCAAACATGCAAAATGCAATGAGACATGCAAAATGAAATGAGACATGCAAAATGAAATGCAACCTAAGACCTAGGACCTAGTCACTGATCATATGTCGATTTGTTATCATCATTGAACTTTTAGGTAACCAGATAAATCAATACAATGCCCACTAGCCATGAAACCATAGAGATATGAATATCGATTTGTATGCGCAAGAATCAATACAACCCCCATTGGTCAAACAACCATGGACATATGAATATTGATTTTATTTTTGGAATGTCAAATTAGATATAAGCATCAAGGCACAAACGCCAAGATGACCTGAATATCATGTCCATTTTGATATAGCAATTTGTATAAGCATCAAAACATAAATGTCATGATGACCTGAATACACCTTGCATTGCAAACACATCAAACAATCAAGAGATCATTCTAAATCCAATGTGAATTACCCGTAGTGACCCTTTATCATTCACATCCTTAGGCAAGATCGTGTTCCACAGTAGGAGAAAGAACTTACTCAAAAAGACAATAGTTAGATCAAACTTCCTTGAATTGTCTGGGTATCAATGGTCGAGGTACGCATGGCCATCCAATTCAAGATAGAGGCTCTTATAGTCAGACACCATTTCAATCCAGAATTTTCAATGTTGTTAGATTTTCACATACAAGCAGAAAACAAAGAAAAGATTATGCCCCCAGTCATCACTCTCTAAATCCTATAAAGGACATCATCGAAGAGTTTGACGGGACACAATATGCAAAAATCTCAATGTGAATCAGTAAGCATACAAGGAGATAAAAGCATGAAGCACAGATTGTTTTCAGTGTGTTTTGATGTTTGATTGCGTTGTTGTAGATGCAAAATCCTTTCTGGAGACAAGACTGACTGACTGACTCACATGAAGCTTCAAAGGACTCTGACTAGATATGATACATCTAAGATACATGGGAGACCATAGGATATGACATTGATTGCCCCCAAGTGTTAAACATTAATAGATAGGATACAGATGCTTGAGCTGATTGGTGTATAGACCGACTTATTGAAAACTGGAAATGCAGAAATAAACCGGGAGATATGTACAAACCAAAGCAAGACTGAAAGCTAGGAAAGACCAAGATTGCACTGATAGATGGAGCATTTGGAACAAGTGGTGCCCGTTTGCCAGGTTTTCACCATCTTGGCAGAGATTCTATTTTTGCTACCAAGGCGCCTGTTTCCAAGTTTTCACCAAGGCACTTTTTCTTTTTTTCTTTTTTTTTGTATTTTTCATTTTTTTCAATTTTTTTGTACTTTTGATATTTTTTAATTTTTTGTGAATCATCAAGGCACCTATTGCTAGGTTTTCACCATGATGTTCATTTTTTTAGGACTTTTTCTGATTTTTAAGATTTTTTCAGGACATTTACCAAGCACTGAATGCCTTAGGCGTAGAATTTCTTCAGATGGAGAATGTTGATTGGTTTGCAGAGCTGTTCTCCTTCCATCGTTGAGAGTTGATAGGCACCAGAGCCAAAAGTAGCAGTGATGACAAAGGGACCCAGCCAGTTGGGTTCAAACTTCCCCTTGCATTCTCGATGGGATTGATTTTTAGGATTTTCTCTCAAGACTAGATCACCAACTTGAAATTCTCTATGTCTGACTTTCTTATTGTAGCCTCTAGACATTCTTTTCTGATACACTCTGAGATGATCATACGCTGCTTGTCTGCACTCATGTAGTAATTCAAGTTCTTGTAACCTAGACACTCTGTAGTCTTCATCAGTGACAAGTCCATGCATTCTGATTCTGAGTGATGGGATTTCAACCTCAATAGGTAGTACCGCTTCAGACCCATAAACTAAAGTGAAAGGTGTAGCCCCTGTAGGTGTTCTGATACTAGTTTTGTATGCCCAGAGAGCTGGATTGATCATCAGATGCCAGTCTCTTCCTATTTTATTCACTATTTTGTGCAAGATCTTCAGGAGATTTTTGTTTGAAGCCTCAGCTTGTCTGTTCCCTTGAGGATAGTAGATAGATGACCAATGTTGAGTAATTTTGAACTTGGCACATAAGTCATCTAGGTCCTTGTTTTTGAATTGTCCCCCGTTATCTGTGATTATAGAGTGAGGGATCCCATATCTGCAAATGATGTAGTTCAGGATGAACATAGAGATCTGTTTACCCATTGCTTGTGTTAGAGGAACTACTTCTACCCATTTTGTAAAATAATCTGTAGCTGTGATTATATGGGTATGTCCATTAGAAGAGTGCGGATGGATAGCACCTATGAGATCAAATGCCCATTGTTGAAAAGGCCATTGTGTAGTAAAGGGAATCAGATCTCTCCCTGGAGTATGAATCAAGTTGCCATGCACTTGACACTGTTGACAGTTTTTAGCAAATTTAATAGCCTCTTTTTCCATTTCAGGCCAATAGTACCCAGCCCTAATAAGTTTTCGAGCTAACGTTAAATCGTTCAAGTGTGACCCACATATACCCTCATGGACTTCCTCTAATGCACGTTGAGACTCTTCCCATTCTAAACATCTAAGTAGTGTACCATCTAGACCTCATTTGTACAGATCATTACCAATGATGACATATCAGGATGCGGATCGGATAAGGTTTCATTTCTCAAAATGGTTAAAGGACTCAGGGATGATTTGGTCATGGAGATAGGAGAACAGATTTTTGTAGCGGGATGAATCATAACCTACAATGGTGCAGATCATGCAGGTTTCAGGGGAGTCATATGCAGGATAGGATAGGGCTTCCACTAGGAACTCATAGCATAGCTCATGTTCGGGCTGCTGTAAGAGAGTAGATAGTGTCACCATTGCATCGGCAGTCTTATTCTCTGTTCTGGGTATTTGTTCAAATCTGATAGAGATGAAGTATTTCTTTAAATCATCTACCATTCTCTTGTAAGGAATGAGCTTTTCATCTTTGGTTTGGTACACATCATTGACTTGGTGGATAACCAGTTGTGAGTCTCCATGAATGTGCATCTCTGTAACTCTCCACTGTATTTCCATTTTCATACCATTGAGAAGTGCCTCATATTCAGCAATATTGTTTGTGCAAGGAAACTTTAATCTGAATGCTTTGGGTATCGAGTATCCTTGAGGAGTGATGAACAATATGCCTGCTCCAGATCCATTCTCTGTGTAGGAGCCATCAAAGAATAACCGCCATGCTCTAGAAGAGAGGTGCATGATAGAGGAATCAGGAAATTCCATTTGCATTGGTGTATCATCAAACAGTGGTGCTTCAGCTAATTGATCAGCAATGACCTGTCCTTTGATAGCTTTTCTTTCAACATATTCAATGTCAAATTCGCTCAAGAGCATGACCCATTTAGCTAGTCTACCTGTGAGGGCAGCTTTGCTTAGGAGATATTTCAGTGGATCAATTTTAGCTACCAAATGAGTAGTATGAGCTAACATGTAGTGTCTCATTTTCTATGATGCAAAGATCACAGTGAGACAAGCTTTCTCAATCATAGAATAGTTCTTTTCATACACCACCAATGTTTTGCTGATATAGTAGATGGCTCTTTCTTTCTTGTTCTCATCATGCTGTGCTAGCAATGCCCCCAGTGATGTATCTGTTGCGGAGACATATAATATTAATGGCTTCCCATGAATAGGAGGCATCAATATGGGAGGATTTGATAGATACTTCTTGATATGTTTAAATTTGTTCTTGCATTCTTCATTCCATGCAAAGGTCACACCTTTATGTAATGTTTTTGTAAAAGGCTGTGATATGTCCGCTAGCTGTGATATGAATCTTCTGATAGATTGAACTCTACCTTGCAACATCCTCATTTGACTGATATTTGTGGGAGGTTGCATCTCTATTATAGCCTTGACCTTAGCTGGATCAACTTCAATGCCTTTCTTGGAGACGATGTATCCTAGGAGCTTTCCAGAAGTGACTCCAAAAGCACACTTTTTAGGATTTAGTCGAAGACTAAATTTTTCCATTCTGTCGAGGATCATGCTCAAGTCTGTTAGATGTTCAGTTCTAATCATGGATTTTGCCAAGGTATCATCTACGTAATCCTCCATTGTTCTATGCATCATATCATGAAAAATAGATGTCATTGCTCTTCGATATGTAGCTCCAGCATTTTTGAGTCTGAATGGCATAACATTCCAATAGAAAGTTCCCCACGCACATGTGAAAGCTATTTTCTCTTGATCTTCTGGAGTAATTTTGATTTGGTTGTATCCAGAAAAGCCATCCATTAAGGAATACATTTCATAGCCTACAGTCATGTCCACTATCATATCAATGTTAGGTAGTGGAAAGTCATCCTTAGGGCATGCTCTGTTCACATCTCTAAAGTCCGTGCATACTCTGATTGAACCATCTGGTTTGGAAATAGGTACAATGTTGGAAATCCACTCAGCATAGTCTATGACACGGATGAATCCAGCTTTTAGGAGTTTTTCTAGTTCTTCTTTGACTAAGAGTGCAACATGAGGATGCATCTTTCTCAATTTTTGTTTGATTGGTTTTACTTCGGGAGCAATGGATAGATGGTGCATAATGAGATTGGGATCCAATCCTGGCATATCTGAATATTTCCATGCAAAGTTGATCTTTTTTTCTGATAAGAATGTAGTGAATTTATATTTCTCTTCTTCTGATAGAGATTGTGCTACATGTACCAATTGTGGTTCCTCTATTGTACTCAAATTGATGGATTGAGTTGGCTCAATTAGAACTGGAGATCTATCCTATAAATGACTCAAAAGGATATCAAATATCTCATCCTTAGGCACCTCAAAGAGGTTTTCACCTTCAGATATGTCTTTTCTTTTTACTTTTGTTGGTTCTGAGACTGCCACAAAGTGGTTTTCACCCTCAGAACTCTTTTTCTTTTTCTTTTTACTCTTGTTTTTCTGACTAAGATATTTGATGTCTGACTCAGTCATGCTGACACTCAATTCACTGATAGAAGTACTCATATGCTCAACTACATTGAGGTAGCAGGCAAGGGCATAGTCATTCAGGAAGGTATACATACCATGGTTTGGGTTTGTGGAAGTTTGGTCGATAAGATCAGGGTGTTGGATAGTCAAAGCGGGAAAGGCTTGGGATATGGTGTTCATGGATGTGGATATGTCATCATTGGTCCTAACCCAATGCTCAAGTTCAAAGGTGATATTACAGCTCAAAATGTTCAATTCGTGAATAGGCTCAACATCATCATGGGAGTCCTCTTCAGCCATAGGTGGATCAGACACGTTAAGTTCATTATTTCACTCTAGACCTACGTTGGGTTGAGATACATATTGGTGAATAACATCAATATATTTCTCCGTTATAAGCTCATCTTCTTCTGGAATGGCACCCCATTCATAGTCATTTGACTCAGCTTCTGATTCAGGATCTCTAGGAAATCTTAAAAAATGTGTGAAATCAGGATGAATACCCCAAGAAGGATTACCCTCAGTCTCTGACTTGAATTCATATTCATGGGAATCAGTGTCAGAATAACTACCCCCTTCTTCTTGATCAGTTTGATTGCCTTCGAGATTAGCTGGTTCTTGTGGTGCAACCATCTCTTGCGCTACAGTAGGTTCTTGTGTTTCTACTACATTAATTCTTCTGATAGGATCATCATTATCATCAAGAAGATCTTTGATCTCTTTAGGCAATTTTTCATAGGGGATAAGCTCAGAGCTATCTGAATCATCATCAGAGGGTTATGTTTCTTCTTTCTTAAGAAGGGGTTCTCCTGGTGCAATTTGTTCTATGACATGAGAACAACCACCTTTGAGATGATAGGGTTTCTTCATAAACCCTATGCCACCAGTATCTTTTTTGGCTCTACCAATATGTGAAATGGGTGTCACAAGACCCTTTCCCCTGATTCCTAGAGGTCCTTGACCGGAATATCCCATCTTGGCTATCAATTTGTTTCCTGGACCATATGAATTAGAAAGGATTGCAGGTGCTATAGATTCACTAGGTTGAACAATTTTGGATTCAGAATCATCTTTGTATAGCCATGCCAGCACAGCTTCATCCTCTTCAAATTCTTGTTTGGATACTTGCTCTGCCACAAAATTTCTTTTGTACGCTTCCATAGGTTCCTTAGGTTCTGATTTAGATTGCTTCAAGGATTGTCCATACGACTTAGGTGAGATTGGGAGAGATTTCAGAGACAAGACTGGCTCTATAGTGTATTCTCCCATCCCATTTTCTTTGATATTGATCTCTTTAGCAATGTCATCCATCTTAGATGTGGAAGCAACATTTAGCTGCTTGATGGAAGATTCTCTATTATTGGGAACAAGCTTATCGGCACTTTCCTTCAATGTATTGCAAGTTGTACTCAGATCTGTTGGGATAGTAACTTCCACTCCTTCATAGGGAAATTTCAAGTATTGATGGTACGTAGAAGGAATAGCTTGCATTTCATGTATCCAGGGTCTCCCTAGGAGGATATTGTAAGCCAATGGTAGATCAAGCACCTGACATGTGGTATCTTTGATGACCGGACCCACTCGGATGGGCAAGACAATGGTGCCTTTAGAAGCTCTTTCTTGTTCATCATAGGCTTTTATGGTTATCTTCTTTCAAGGATCAATAGCCATCTCTGAGAATCCCAACTGTGTGATTAAGTTGTAAGAACAAATGTTGAGGCCTGCGCCCCCATCTATCAACACACGTTTGACTCGATGATTCTAGATCAAGACTTCTATGTGCAAGGGTTGATTATGTGGGTGACTTAGGGAGTTGTCATCCTCTTCTGAAAAGGAGATATATTGTAGAGATGTTAGATGACCAACCATAGTCTGGAACCTGTCTAGATCTAGATCATCAGGAACATTAGAGCCGAGCAAAGCTTTGTCTAGGATATCTCTGTGAGCTGGAGATATTCGAAGTAACTCAAACATAGAGATTTTGGCATTGGTATGCTAGAGTTGTTGTACGATGTTGTAAGATGTAGGTCTAGTATCCTTTGGATTGGAAGATTTTGAGGCAACCTTTTGTTTAGAAGCAGATGTGAGATTGAAAGGTATCTTAGGGACATTAGATGAACTTGGTGTTTGTCCTTTCAGATGAGTCTAAGCTTGTGATCTGGTAACTGCATTAGCTGAGGAATGATTTTTATCTCTTCGTACAATTGTGATGACATTGCAGCTCTTAGAGAGACATGGTTCAACCATATTGATGATAGCATCATTTCCAGGGTAGGCATAGTTGACTTTTGCCCCCATGTTAGGCTGAGAAGTGGAAACTCCCTTGCCATGTTGTGGAAATGGTTCTGTAAATGCTGTGTGATCATTATTGCTAGTAGGATTATCAATCATGATATCCCCTTGATCTATCAAGTCTTGAATGGTATGCCTCAAGTGGAAGCATCCATTAATTTTGTGGCCTTTAGTCTGATGGAAAGCACAGAATTCATTATCTTTTCACCAATATGGTTTTGGATCCAGATCAGGTTTTTGGATTGGTGGTAAAGAGATCATGTTATCAGCTATCAGGGTTCTCAGGGTAGATTCCAAAGATTCTCCCAGGGGAGTAAACTTTTGTTTATTATCCCATCGTTTGAATGGCTTCTTTGGAGATGGTTCAGCAGATTTTTGCTCTGAAGCTTCAATGGCTTTGGTGGCAAGGGTGAGATTGTAGGCCGGTGCCTTTGATGGGGTGTGAATAGTGTCAACAACACCATCAGAGATGATACCTTTGTTTCTATTCCAGCTCTTGTTTTTATCTTTTGAGCTAGATCCAAATTCAGACTTGTCCTTTTGAAGTGTGATTTCTCCTTTCTTGACAAGTACTTTCTCAATCTTGATTGCATTATCCACCATTTTATCAAAAGATACATGATCTTGCATTTGTAATGGATAGTTGAGCTCTGGAACAAGGTTATTGATAAAGATTTCAAGTTTCTCCATTTCGGGAATTGGTTTAGCATATAGAGAAAACTTCTTTCACCACCTCTTGAGAAAAGTTAGGAATGATTCCCCTGGATATTGCTTGAGGTTATAGATATCGATCATAGTGACCGGATGTTGAATATTGTAGGAATATTGTTGATAAAACAATTTAATCAATTCCTCAAAAGTTTTTATTGTAGAAGGTAATCTTGAAAACCACTGAATGGATGCTCCTCCCAAGGATCTAGGAAAAAGATGCATTAGATAAGTCAGTTCATGCATGAATTCCATGGATTGTGTACAGAACTCTCTGACATGATCTTGAGGATCAGAGTGTCCATCATATTTGTCATACTTTGGTATGTCCACTCTTTTTGGGAATGGAGGCATATACAAGTCTTTGTCAAAAGGGAAAGGACAAAGGGCCTCCATGGAGAATTCCTTGGGTTCCTTCTCTTTCTCAATTTTATTCATTTTGACCTGCATAGCATGCAGCTAGTTCATTATGGCCATCATCAAAGTTTCTTCCTCATGCGTGATGATATCTTCGACATTGAAGTGAGGAGGAAGTTTAGCTCCTTCCTGGGCTAATTGCAAAAAGTATGCCTCTCTATCCATTTTCAAGAAATGCCTCATCATTCTTTTGAATTCATCGTCATTCTGACACCGATGGATTTCAGAGGGTGTAGGGTCTTGGTCGGCATTATGTTGAGAATGGTGTCCTTGGGATCCTCCTCCTAGAGAACCATGGTTTGTCCCTGCTTGAGACATGGTAGGAGTTTTTGGGCTCCCTGGAATAGATTGAGGAGGAGTTTGTTGATTACCTCTGTGAGTTGATAGAGGAGGTATGTAACCAGTTTTCAATCGAAAGTTACCGAGACCGTCATCTTCGTAGATACCTGACTTGATGAGTTGTTCAAGAGTTGGACCCAGGGTATTGGTCAAAAGTAAGTGCTGAGATGTTTCTTCTGATTTCTTGTGTGAAGAAGCTCTGGTCTCCACCATTAACTTTGAATGAAACAGAAGAAAAGGATGAAGACAACTGAAGAACAATTTGATTTGAGAAAATCGAATGACGCAAGCTTGTCAAGATTATGATAGTTTTGAAGATCTGATGAGATGTGGGTGAAGGAAACTATGCCCTGGATGTATGGGATAGATCACCCAAAAGATAGCGGACACAAGTTCTCAACACTTAGTCTATTTTTGAAGATTGATTGAAGATTGATAGTTATGACAAGGTTTTGACACGAGATAAAAAGGACTCAAATTGATCAAATAGAAGACTAGATCAGATTCAAAAGATCAAACTCAAAAAATGGTAGAATGCTCAATAGCTACTGCTCTGTTCCTGACACAATGATATTTTTGACAGATTCTGGAACTAGGCTGGAAACATTGGATACCTCACAAATTTGACAATTTCTGACAACTCTCTCAAATTTTTCCAAACGACACTCTGCAGACTCATACGACACTGGGTAGTCTATGAAACGACAGTTGCTAAACTCATACGACAGTTGGGTAATACTGAAATGACACTTGACAAAACTCATACGACTTTTGACTTCCTGAAATGACTTTTGACTCCAGAAAAGATTTTACGTCAATTTTTGCAAAATGTAAGGTCTTCAGTTTTGGATTGTTTGCAAATTGTATTGTCCAAATTTTGAAGGTTATACTAGATTTGATCATTTTTAATAGCCAAGTAGATAAATAAGCACGCAGAACAGCAAGCAAGTGATTCCAAGCACGTCTAAAAATAATGAACAAGGGCAAAAGCAACCTTGCTCATGAACAATCAAGTGACCAAATTGTGCTAATCCCTGAGAGTACTAATTGTGTATGTTCTAAAAATTTTTGCAATAACACACATATACCTAAGAATGAAAAATTGGCCTCTCTAAGGTTTTTAGTAATGGTTTGACTCTGCAACTTTTATGATTCAAAGGGGTGAACTCCAATCCCGGTGCACCAGGGTTTTGACACAGTCTGAGAACTTAATCTTCAAGAGCTGCTAGGGAGATCTGACAACCCAACAATGAACCATACCCGTGGAGATTTCTTCCACAAGGACATTTATATAGCGGCTATCACTACCATGGTGAAAATGGCTATTACCGCTTGAGGTTCCGTCAACGCAGTTTTCCCTGTGAAGGGATTGTCCGCTACAGTTAACCCTCTCTAAAGATGACTCACAATAGTATACCACAAGGGGACTTGGCTCTAGATTCAAGGTTTTGACACCTCTTCACTTTTAACCCAAACAAAGCAAGCAGATTAATCCGACACGCTAAGACAAAGTTTTGTTCCACCAAGGTCTGTGATATCAACTCCACGTGATCTATCAACCTCTCCGGGGAGAGAATGTATCAATCAATAAGAGAAGATGCACTAACCAATTTTGATTCACCAAAGCTCATGATATCAACCCCACGTGATCTATCAACCTCTTCGGAGAGAGAATGTGTTGATCAATAAGAGAAGACGCACTAACCAAGCTGAATGTGAAATGCACTAAGTATCCTCCCTACCTACAAGGATTCCATCGTCAAGGAAGGATTTCGCTAGGAATCCAATCTCTCAAGAATCACAAATAGTGTTCATAGGGCCTAATTACTATGTGAGCACCGATGTATGTTCCGAAAGAAAATCTACCAAAAGCATCCAAAAAGTAGAAAGAGGAACACTTAACGTTTAAAGTGAATATGAGATGAGTCCACAAGGTGGAACACTTAACACCTCACACAAGTTGAAAATGAGTCCCTAACTTAGAAAACAAGTGAGTTCCTAAAAGCACAAAAGGGTTGCCAAGTGGAACACTTAACGCTTCTATCATGTTGACCCCTCCCCTTTATGGCACTGAGATTGCAACCATAGGGAAGAAATGAGGGGCCGATGGATTAGCGAGTTCAATAACGCAAGATAGCAATCAAGATCAATCACAAGTATTCTAAGACTACTTAATGAATCCTTAAGGGATTACAACCTAGTATCAATTATGCAAGTGTGTAGAAATAGATAAAAGCATGAAAGGATGCACACAAGCCAGACACATAAGAGATTTATTTTAGGATCCAAATTGAAATATTATCAGCTTGAGAAGAATACCTTAGGTCCAACGCTCTGCAATCCAGAATTTAGCACACATCTGAAAGTACAAAATCAAGACCAATCAACAGCAAATTGTAAGCGTTAGAAATCAATAATCTGAAAGTACAAATCTGCAAATTATGTGTCTCTGTAGCAAAATCTCATGCGAGGCAGAATGCGGTCCCACACGAGGAAACACTGTCTCACGTGATGAAGAATGAAGTCTCACGCGAGGAAGTACTATCTCACGTGATGAAGGATGAAGTCTCATGAAAGGAAGTACAATCTTGCGTGACAAAAATATGAAGCCTCACGTGAGGAAGTGGAGTCTCACCTGATAAAAGATAAAGTCTCGTGCGAGGAACTGCAGTCTCACGTGAGAAAGTGATTTTTCGCGCACAAAAATGATACCAATGAAATTTCGCGCGACACAGAAAGAAATCTCACGCGACGCAAGTGAAATCTCACGTGAGAATTTGTACAGAGATGTACGGAAGTACGGACAGAATGATAAAAAATCACTGTGTACTGACAACTTTGATAGAAAAAGTGCCAAAAAAAAAAAAAAAAATTTTGCAGACAAAAAAGAAACAAAAAAAAATGTCCTACAGAGTATACCAAGACCCTTGAAACCCTTATCCTCAAAAGATAGAAAATTGATAGAAATGAAGGGAAACCCGTTTCAGGGCCCCACGGTGGGCGCCAGAAATGTGTGTGTGAAAATTGTACCTGATCTGTAGACACAACACTTCAGTAAAACATTAGAGGTTAGCTATAATCAAAATCATGCAAAATTGAAAGCTATCTAACCAAGCGATTTACTGCCTTCTAATAGGTGCGAGATTGATGTTCTCAGATTGTAATCGAGATCAGTGACCTAGATGACACCTAAATGAAGGATTTGAATGCAAAAGATGGATATGAAATTGAATGCAATTAATCTATTTTTTTGGATTTTCTATGCAATAAGAATGATAAAAACCGATATGAATCTATGCTAGATGAAATTGATATGCAATGATATTGAAAATTGATATGCAATGCTAATCTAACAATGATATGTAATATGAATGCAAAAATAAGATTGATCTCACAAAGATGTCGATTCGCAAGAGCTTTGATTCTTCAATTCCAATTCTCCAGCGTGATTGTGCAAAATATGAGATGAGATATGAAGAGCTGAAGCCTTTAATTTATAGAAATCCAGGGCTTTGGAGGTGCATGGATAAAAGCCATAAATCACTCAAATTAACTCATCTTGATTTTTGAGTTATCTGATCATGAAAGATAGTTAATTCTCAAAATCATGCAAAAACATGCAAAAATAGCTTTTTAACTCAAATTAGAGTTTAGATCAACTTTTTGAACTCCAAAAGGATGTTGAGTTCCAAAAAGTCAATAACTTGCATTGATTTTCTGATTTGGAGTTTAACTGTTTCTTTTGAATATGCATAATAATTAAGAATTAAATAAATAAATAAAGTGATTTATCCTCAACTCAACTGATTTTTGAAATAAAATAATTAATTTATGGGTTAATTAAATATTTTACGAAATTTTTATTAAAAATTATATTATTAAATAATGACAACATGCTTTAATTAATTAAATAAGAATTTAATCAATTATTCATAGGAATTTTGATTTATTGTCAAAATTAAATAATACAATTAATAATAGATAGAATTAAATTTAATTACACAATTAAGTGGCAAATATTAAATCTAATTAATTAAATATACAAAATATTTAATTAATCAAATTTTAGGATAAATGTGATTTATTGCCAAATAATTATAAAATTAAAGATAATTAAGATAATTAGGAATATTACTAAGAATATTCCCTGATGCAAAATTTAAGATAATCAATTATGATTCGATGATGTTTAGATGTGCCTTAGGTTAGGACTTCGATGTCGATTTTGTTCGATTTGTCGATGTAGGAGGTTAATGAACATATAGCCCATTTTTGGGGTATTACAACTTGCATCTTCATTCTTAGCATAGTTCCATTGCATTTCCATTGTTGATTTTTGAAGATATTGGCATTCTTTCCCTTGTCTCTTTGAATCTCTCATTGTGTGGTTTACTAGCAAGGTTGCATGCTTCAATAGCTCTAGCTGAGAGCACTATCAAACATCCTTGTGACTCCATACCTAGGGAGCTCTAGGTCACTTTCTCAAGGTTTTGCATTCATGGATTCTCTTGGAAGTAATGACTTAGAGAAGTGCACAATTTGAGTGTACAATAATCATCTCCTAATAGGGCTAGGTCTCCTAACAAGGACATAATGTCTTTAGTGCATTATTAGTAGGTTTCATGCCCACTGAGGTTTTTCCCTTAATAGGGTTTTCCTTGACGAAAAATCTTTATGTTATGGTGTTTTTATTTTGTGGTGTTCTTATGGTTACATTACTATTTCAGTTTTTTAAAAGGAATTCAAAGTTTAAGATTTGGCACACAACCTATTCACCCCCCCCCCCCCCTTCTTAGTTGTGTTGATGTATTATTAACATAGGAAGGCACACAAGAAAGGAGGAGGGAGATATATCAATCATTCAGAAGAGTAGGAATAGCCACAAGCATAGTACACCATGATAGGGTGGCCATAGGGGGAGTTGGAGGGGGATAAAGAGGAGGATCCCTAAGAGTTGAGAGGAGGAAGAGGAGAAATGCAATAAGGGGGGATGGAGGAGATGGGAGAATAGATTCAGGGATACAATTAGTGCCAATACAAACACCATTAGTGTAGCCCCAAGCTCTGGTGACACAAATAATGCAATATTTCATGAATATACTACTTTTGATATATAGATATCATACTTAAAAGTACTTTAATACTTCTATAAAATTCATCCTTAATGAATAAAAATCAGCATCCCAAGTCTTCTACAAGTTTTCAACAATCTAAATCTCACCGCAGAAGGCATATGTTTCCTATTTTGCCTCTGCAACATCTGATGGATTCAAAAATTCATACTTTTTTTCAGCTTCAATTGTCCCATTCTAAATACAATCCAATTTATAAATCAATAGGTTTCTAAGACCAAATAATCTTCCCTTCATCCTAAGACTTTCATCCTTAAGAATTTTTATTTTATCATTATCTTTACAATCTCAGAGTCAAACATTGAAGTTTTCTCCTTGGGAGGATCAAAATTTAATGCTTTCTCACTCAATGAGGCTTCACTCTCTAAAATAATTTTATTAATATCCTTTACATATGGAAAATATTCAATGCATAATATATAAGCTTTTTCCCCTTCTTCAATTTCCTTCTTATTTTCAACACTTTTATCTAATAACTCATTGTCCTTAGAAAAAATATTTAAAAGCTGATTAAAAGAGTTTTTCATGAATTCATCTTTTACCTTAACTTCAGCTACCTTTTCCAATCACTCAAAGTGAGTATCAAATCCATCTAATAATCCTTTCAAGTGATATTTAATAGAGCTTCTAGGTTCTAATTTAATAGGAACAATCTTCTTTAGCATATTATTTTCCCTTCCCAATAGTTTTCTACCTTGTTCACTCTTATATTGTGTCCTTATCTTATCCTTAAAGTGTACTAACATTGAAATATTCATTAACTCATAAACATCCATTGCATACCAGACACATCTATTGTGTCTCTTGCCAGATAAAAAGTTTATTTATCTCAAGTAATGGTTCTTCCTCTACATGAGCTTCTTATGTTCTATGTTTAATGTTCAATTGTTATTCTAATTTCTTTTCTTTTTCATCTATCATTACATATACTCCATCATAGATCTCAATATCTATAACATTCATATCATTAAGATCATAAACATCATCAATATGTTCATCAATCTCCTTTTCCTCTTCAACTTCAATAGGTGTATCTATAGTATGACCTTTCTTAGACATTACTTCTTTGATTTCCTCTTTTGATATTTCAAACTTATAAATCATTACTCCTGGGATATCTTCTCCATTATCTTTTATAGTACTTAATGAAATAGGCACAGTGGATAGTAAGAGATATGGTTCCATACAGGAGGAAGTAGATGGTTCATGCATATCATATTTATCTTCTCTCCTCTTTATCCTTGGCTCCTTCTTCTTCAGTGCATCATCTCTGAACTCAATATGCATTTTGCAAAATATATCATCTATTTATACACTGGTTTTTTCTAATCTTCCATTCATGTGCATATTAATTGTTTTCTTGTTCAATAACCTCTTCTTCACTTTATCAAGTAAGTTATTCATCTCATCATTACTAACAACAAGGAATATTTTAGTGAATGTTGCTTCTCTAATCAATCTATCCTCTTCAAGTGCAATTAATCTCCTTTATTCCAATTTATAATAAAATACATTAGGAATTTGAATCTTAATCTCAACCAATGTTTTACTAAATTTTTTCAAATGAACAATCACTCCTTTCTCAAGTATTTCTCTTTCCTTCTCATCAAATAATTGATAATACTTTTTTAATTCAACCAAAATACCATGTTTAACAACATTATTGAGAATCTTATCAATGATATTTTCATTCTTACCAACACTCATAAGCATGTCCTTGACAACTCTTATTGTTGTTGCACCTCCAGTTCTAATTTTATTCTTAGATTGATCTGAATCTATTTATGAATCATCCTTGTTTGATTTAACTCTTTTATATGGACTAGTACTCTTCTATTTTGACTTTCCTTTTACTAGTGTAGATTGTGATTTCTCAATCATCTTCTTCTCAGAAGGTGTCGGTAAAGCTTTAGATGCACTCCTAGTTTTCCTTTGACTAGGTGGCATAGAAATAGGTGGAGGCTTCCTTCTCAACATCAATCAGTTGGTCTTGGGTTGAACTTATCTTCTCCTTCTCCTTTAACTTTCTCCTCAAATCTTCCATTTTATCCTTTCTTATACCTTCCTTCTAAAAAATGTTATCCACCATCTTCTTAATCTTCCCACTCCTTTCTGCATCATAAAGTTGACATTGAACTTTTTGATACTTCTCAACATAAGTACCGAACCTTTTTGCATTAGTATCTCTTGGTTTTCTAAACATACCTGACTGTAATCTTAGGATCTGCTTCATATCCCATTGGAATAATCTAAAAATTATAGGTTCAACTACCTGCATACAATAGGCATTAATCTCTACCATGAAATATACTATATCTTCATACTTCTCAACTAGATTCCTTTGAATTCTCTCTCTTTTGCATCTACTTCTAAAACATTTTGAAATAACTAAAAATATTTTGATCAATGTCTTCCTTCTTCAACATCTAATAATATATGTTGATCTAAATAGCTACACAGATGTCATTTTTCCAAATTACATTTGACACACCAGGGAAATAGTTCATCAAATAGAAGAATATATGGATAATCAATGATCCATACTTAAATATTTTTGGCTTCTCCTTCTTAATCTTACCAAGATTCTCCATCAAAAAAATTCCCTTAGAATATCACAAACATTCATTTGAGAATATTCCTTCAACACTCTATAAGCACTATGAATTATAGTAGCAGAGATGGAGTTTATTTTTTTTCTATGATAAAATTTAAACCTAGTACCATTGAAGAAAACTTGACATTTTGTTACTTAATGTCATTGATTTTCATGGCTCTTTTATCCCACTTAAACTTAGTAAGTTGTTCAACTATATTCTTCTTGGATGATTTGACAGTTATTACCTCACCAATAGCATTATACCTAGTAACTTCATGAATCAACTCCTTAGTGATCTTAATAGGATGATCACCACCAAGCTAGAAAAATTGATCATGAATTTGGCTCAATACAATCCTAACCCACTCTAACTCATCAAAGACATAAAAGTCCTTGTACTACACTAGATTAATCTAGTCAACCTTCTTGAATTCATCTTTTAGAGTTCCATCAACACACAAGGATATGAATTGATTGTAGATATCAAAATATTCTAAATCTTCAAGCGTACAATGTATATAAGCCCTAATATCTTCCATGTGTAAGACTCCTTAGGGCACATGATAAAATGCACCATCAAGATCATCTTCCATTTATTTATATGGATGTTTCTTGAATTCATAGCTTGGCTTCACAAATGCATCAACAATTTGAGGTGTATCCATTGTACTCTAATGAAATTAAAAAGGTTTTGCAAAGATAAATACCTTTTTTTGTCATTCTAGGTTTTTCACATGAAATTCAATAAGTTGTAGGATTCTCTTTTAGATCTCCTTCTACTCAAGTAGAAACTCATTCTCTAGATATAAATATGTAAAATAAAATAATAAATTCCCTTTTAACCTTGAATTCCTTAATTCTAACCTCATTTAATTTTGTTCATACCCTAGCTTCCAAAAAGATGATATTACCAGTGAAATAAATTTTTCCTTCAATACTCGATACCATCATGAAATCTTCTACAATTTGAAACATAGATTTGGAATTCCATTTCCAACTCAGACTACCATCATATCTTCTACTATCACAACTCACAGAGTAAGGTATGATTTTCTAATAAGAGCTCCCCCTTAGGTCCTATGACCTAATTATTTTGAAGAAGAGATGTCCACACTAAGAGTTGGGGTGACCTATCTAGTAGCATCAATTTTCTCTTTCCTTGCCCATTGCTTATTCATTTCCTTCCTAACTTCATCAGCATCATTTGATTAAATGGGTTTGTATTTAATCTACACTCCTCTATATTTCCAAAAAAATTGTATTTGAAGCAAGTAATGTTCTACTGGTTCGCAAGATTGTTCATCTTGGATCTACATTCATTTGATTTGTGTTCATATTTGTAGCAAGTGAAGCAATATCTTGAAAATGTGTTAATATTTATTTTGCATTCCTTCACTTTGTGTCCAAACCTATTGCATGTATATAATCTTCCATTGAACTTTTTCATAGTAGGTCTTTGTTTAGGTCCTTCCTTCTTTATGTCTAAATCACTACTTTCTTGGACATATCCAAAGCTTTCTCCTTTCTCAATTCCTAGTCCTTGTTTTTCTCTAGGTTCCCTTTAATTTGCAATTTTCTCATTAAGTTTTTTAGTGCTAGATTTGAAATTTTCTTAGCCAATGCAATTTATCTTCTCAATATCTTATTTTGTATGTCCAACTCTTTCTCATTATGTTTAGATTCTTCAAGGAAAACCTACAATTGTCCAACTTCACTATTCAACTTGTAGCCTTCAAGGATTTCTCAAGAGTCTTCTTGGATTCTATCTTCTTCACAATTAGATCATACTCTTTAGGTTTTTCTTCTCTATAAAGTGCATAGTAATTGCCTTTTTGGGATATTTGATCCATAAGGTCTTTCCTCTTGTCTTTGTATTGCCTGAATTTCCCTTTCAAGATTTCAATAATATATCACCCTCTTTCAAATTTTCAGCTAGATCAAGGATGTGAGAATTAAATTTCTCTATATCTTCAAGTGCATTCAAAAGATACTTATGTATACTACTAGGTGCTTCCATCAAGATCTCCTTCGAGATTTTAAACTTCTTCCAGGAAACTAGGCTCTAATACCAATTGTTAGGATTAGGGAGAACCGAGAGGGGGGTGAATCAATGCAGTAGTATTATTAAATTTATTAATCCAATACCAAATATTGAAACTACAAATCACTAAAAGGAAAAAAAAAGGATGAGCACACATAACATCATAACACCATGAATTATTTTCAAGGAAAACCATATTAAGGGAAAAACCCCAATGGGGATGGTACCCACTAAATATCTCAATATTGTACTAATAAGTACCTTGTTAAAGGTAATAGTACATATGAAGTAGAATTCACATGCATTCAGGATTATAGCCTAGAGCTTATAGCTTAATACAAAACCAAAATACATCAAGGCATTAAGCCACTTACAAAATTAGATAGGACTTACAGTCCAAAACCAAACTGAAAAATAGCATCAATTATGCCAATACAATTCCAAAGAATCTCTACCAATATCGCATCAATATCACATCATAAAACATCATTCTTCATACATATCATATTCATTTCTTCCATTCATTATCTCACCCAAAAATTGATCTTATATACATGCCAAAAATATATCTCAGTTGGCCCAAAAGGTGTATAACAAAATGTGTAGAAGACTATATTATACCTTGATCAAATTTCCACATAATAACTTTCTATGATTGAAGGAATACTCTCCATAGTCAGCTCTTTCAAGATTAATCACCAAAACAAACACAATCATTGATCAACAAAGTTTACCTATAGATCAAAACAATACTCTCACTATTCCAAATATTTTATTGATAACTCGATACTCAATTAACAATATCTCATGCATCTAGTAATTTCAAAATCTGCAATGATTGGATTAGACATGTCATGATGTCTACTTTCAAGCTTTAGCTTCACAGCTTCTAATACTTTGACTATGTTTGTACCAGCTCAATCTATGAACTTATATCATGCACTATTCTTCATACTTAACTTATTTTCATCACCAAAATAATCAGTAAGAAAAATATCGAAAGGGTGGCCAAGAGTAAAGTGTATATTTTTCATCAATTACAACATATCATGTACTATCAGCTATTTCTTAACAATAAGCACGCCATTGTATCATGTTGAAGGCACACCATTCTCTACATCCCAAGGTGTAGGCACACCATCATATTATGTTGAAGGAATGTCATTAACATCTCAAATTGGTGAGGTTCCATCTTACACATCTCAATTTCAAGGCTTATCATCTTTAACTGAAGGTACACAATCTAGGACCTAATGTTGTTGATGTTCCTAATGTTGATCTCACTCAACAATTTGGAACACCTATAATTTTGTATAGAAAGCTAAAATATATGATTGATATTGATACTAATATTTTGAAACCAATACTTGACAAGATTCCCAAGAATACTTGTCAAAGATAAGCTAACCATTTTTTAAAATTATTTTTTGAGAATTTAAATATGGCAGGACAATGTCAACTATTTGTTTAAATGATGAGAAATCTAAAATATAGGCCCATCGTGAAGATTCTTGGGCTAAGAAAAATGGATGATTCAAGTAAAAATTATATTTTAGAGAATCAAATTATTGCATATGTGAGTTTGGGTTCTACATCATGCATGAAAGAGAGTAATGTCACATCATGTATACTTACATCAACAATAGTAAGCACTTGAATGAAGAAATATCAACACATTAGGAAGACAAGTAAAGAATTCAAAATAAGTCTAAATTCTCTAATGAGAGTCATAGGAAGGCATCAAAGAGTGGAAGATCCAACTAGAAATGAGTTATGGGCATTCTCTAATAGAGTACCATGAAAGGATAAAGAAATTATTGAACCTTTGAAATCCTTGATTGAAGATTTTTGGAAGAACAATACATGAGTATCTCCTAATAAAAGAGATGTTGTAATAAGGAGGATTGGTAGTCAAATCAATGCTCCACATCTGAAACATTTTTTTTTATGAATAGAGGCCTTTTCCATTAAAAATAATATAAAAAGTATAGTATTCACAAAAAAGGGGTCAGGGGAAAAAAAATCACCTCGCAAAGAGTCACATGGCAACTATGCCAGAATCATACAACTATTCATCAAAGAATCAAATAAAAGAAACCCTCAAGCTACCAGAGAAGTAGCAAAAGAGGGAGGAGGATCTTTGTCATCAGAATTGCCCCAAACAATGGGCCCAAGGATCTGGTCAACAAGAAACCATCCATCATCTTTTTCTTTTTCTTCATTCTCCAATTCTTCATCCTCCCACTTGGGAGAAATAGCAAGCGTCAGGCGGGGGAATTTGATCAAAAGTGGTAGGAGGCCATGCAGGAACATTGGCCAAAGGCTGAGCTAAAGCAGTTGTAGTAGAAACAAGTAGAGGAGGCCAGCCAGTATCCGCAGCCCTCTGAGTTGGAGGAGAGGTAGAATGGTGGTGCCAAGAGTGTGGTATTCTAGAATGCCTGGAAGAGGAACTCCGGCTATGATGGCAGCCCTAGGATGGTGTGTGGTCAACTGAGAGGGAATTTGGTGGTACCTGAGCTATAGTATAGGGGCATTGCCCCAATGCTATAGAAACTCCTATAAATGGGCGACCTTAAGGGCCACCTTATCATCTTGCACTTGAATTTGCATCATGGTATTATTACATAAACATGACTTATCATAAAGAGAAATACTAATATCTAGAAAGTTGTGAGTAAAAAGAATAGCATTTTGGTCTTTCCATAAAGAAAACAAAATCTCCATCCTGAAATCATGCCAGATCTTGGTATACTGGGAAGGCATTCTATGTGAATCATCTAAGAGCACCATATGCCAAGAAAAAGGCTCAAGTCAGAAAGGCATAAAAAAGTCATGTATCCAATTCCAATAGTTTTGAGCCTGACAACATAACCAAAAAATATGCATAATGGTTTTAGAATGCCCACAAAAGGGGCATTTAGGATCAGGCACACCTAGATGCCAGAGCTGAGCTCCCAAAGGAAAACCTTGGTAAAGCAAACACTAAGCAAAATGAGAAATCTTGGGCTCATTAATACCATCCCAAATATTATGAAAATGTCAGCTCCAAGTTTTTTGGGAAGATGAAAGGTGTCATCGATGATTGAGAGAATAAATCATAGGTAAATGAGGCACAAGCCAAGAATACCCAAGATTGGGTTTTTAACTAGTAAATGGAGTATCAGGGTACCATTTCCATTCTTTCCACCAAGGTTTAACTGATAGAATTCCTAGTTTATGCAAGAAATGAGGCGAAATAGCCAAGACAAGCAAGTCAAAAGTTTGATGATCTGAGCGAGTGAGCTAGAACTAAACATGGAGATCATCCTAAGAGTGGAGACTCATAGCGGCTCTAGAAAAAAAATCCTTGGGCATTTGAATGCCACGTTTTTCAAAACAAAGAGCACTAATCCTGTGGATTTTGGCTAGAGGAAGCCCTTGCTAAGAAAAAAGAGGGAACCACCAAATATTTTGTTGGTTGAGAGAAATCCCATCATGAAAACCATTCCCAACCTAACAAAGCCAAGGCTTGATAGCTTCCCAGGCTCTCCAAATACTTTTGGGAAAAAAAGTGCCCTAGCTATGAACAGGGTTCTTCATAACTGGATGGGTTTGAAAGCCAATCCCCTTCCAAGAAGACTTGTGCAAGGGACACCCTAAAGAGATGCAATGTCAAAGAAAAATTTTCCAAGCCTCATTTCATGTGAGACACTGCACAATCTATTTTACACAAAGGGCCAAACCTTGTTTCTAGTATCTAACAAACCAAGCCCACCTGAGGCCTTTGGGAGACAAAAAAATTTCTAGGCCACTCTGTGAAATCCATGATGATCAATACCAGAAGCCCAAATGAAATCCCACAACAATTTCTCAAGCTTCTGGTAAGAAGCTTTTGAAGGATCCCAACAAGAGGAGTAGTACACATGTGTAGCAGCCAAGACTTTGGAGTAGATCTAGAAATTCCCAGCAAGAGAGAGGGGCTTGGTGATCCAATAGGTAAGCTTCCTTTTAATTTTAGCTAAAACAACATTCCATAACTCTGTAGAAGTAGCTTGAAAGGAAAAAGGAATGTTGAGGAAACAAAAAATTTCCCCATGTTGAATCCTGGACTATCTAAACTAAGAAAAATAGGGTGGATCAGGAAGGGTAGATTTCCTAAAGCACAAGCTTTTATGCCACTGGATGGCGAAACCAAAGGCTAAGAAAAAAGTGTAAACACTACAAGGTTGCCTTGATATTTTCCTATAATATTTTTTGGATTCAACTCACACATAATTATTTGAAAAACTTATAGGAATATATCCTCAAATTAAAATTAGTAAAATATATTTTGAAATGGCTAAAAAAAATTATGTCAAGATAAATCACACATGCACAACTTCTTGTTGTAAGGTAAATATTGAAGTTTCTAACCATTATGATGTTTTTTTGGATGTTGTTGGAATTGGCTACTAATGTTGTTTTCATTCATGTTTTGTCATTGAGGTCAACATATGTTTCTATGAAGAGAATAGATGGGTTATTACAATGTACGGATATTGTACGATTGATTCAGAATAAGAAAAAATAGGTTTGTGTATAGGGAGGTGTTGTGATCTTATATCTAAGAATGCATGTTGTAATATTTCATATTGGTTAAGTAACAGAAGATTTGGTGAAGACTAGTTTTTGGCTTTTGACAATGGAATTTGACAGAGTTAGTCTCTGAGTTTTTAGTGTATCTTACAAATGATGTGGATTCAGTGTATGCAAGCTTAATGGATGTCAAATAATGTATTGAGGAATTTTCTTTGATCTTAGAAATTCGTGGGAAGAATGATGACTTCAACTATGGTGTGTGTTCTAGAGGAGACCTATTTGGGGCTGACTTAAGAGTTGTAGTGTGTATTATGAATAGCAAGCATGGATTATGGATGTTGGACCTTAATTTTTGAAGTGTAATTATTGTATACTTGTTATAGATACCATGTGTATCTTAGTAAGGGATTATTTAATTACTTGTATATTAGGAAATCATAATTGGCCGACCTAATTTATTGTAATAAGGTATATACGTAAGATCTTTTCTTTTGAAAAGATAGGTAGTGTGTAAGAAAGGTAAAAGAGGATTGTGGAAGCTATGAGCTTGTACATACTAGATGTAGAGAATAAGATAGTTTATACTTCATTGGAACTAATCAAGTAAAGACAGTTTCTATCAAACAGTTCACAAGGATTATGTATTTCCTTATATACACTTTTTTTGCAAATAGTGAGTTATGGAAGTGGACATAGCCTTCTTTGGGTAGTGAGCCTACATTTCTTTTAACTCCTAATAGGGTTTATCCTTTAATAGGGACTATGTACTATAATGTTTTAATAAGATCCTAACATGGATAGATCTTTTAACAGGGATACTATACTCTCAGTACATCATTTGTGGGTGTTAATTCCCACTGGGGTTTTACCTTTAACAAGGTTTCCTCGACAATAAAATATTGTATTATTAGGTTGGCATTTACTATAGCTGCTACTTCAAGTTTAAATTTTAATAATCTATCTCACAACTAATTCACCCACCCTCTCAATTGTGTTGGTGGATTTTTATTCCTAACATGTTTATCAACATATATGTTTATATTTGCATTCTAACATTGTTTTGTAGGAGTCTAACATAAAGGATCCACCTACATATATTCAAGGGATTTAATATCTACCATTTTATGTGAAAGAGTGGATGGTCAACAATTTTACAAAATCTCATGATTGGCTGGTACATGCATAAATTGTGATGGTTTGCAACATTTGCCAATTTGTCAACATATGGAGAGTACACACACAATTAGGAACAAAATAATGGAGTTTGGAAAATGTAAGACCATGGAATACAATGTAAAGAATGGAAAATAGGCTTAATGATGTAATTTAGTAATTGAAAAGATTTCAGTGTACCAGTTCATGCACATTTTTAAAAAAAAATTGTTTGAGTATGAAGGCATGCACATAAATCTTGATGGTTGGATTTGAAATTCAAGTTGTGCAAGGACACATTCCCACTTGATACCATCATTTTAGTTGTGGACTTCACAAATAACTACACACTACAACCACAAATGAGGTGCAAGCAAAGTATTATATCTCTCAAAAAGTTTCTATATTTATTCATATAACATCATGCATTCACTTGATAGTATAGAGGAGAATAAGAATATATTGAGGGAGTATCATTTTTACATTAGCAATGATCACTCGCATTCTATAGATTTTGTACATGGTTTCTTTCATCTATTTTATGGTAATTTGGCTACCAAGGGCATATCATATTGCTGGCACATCATATGGTTAGATAATTGTGCACTGCAATTCAAGAATTCCTAGTTGTTTTATTGGCTAAGAAGGATGCATAAGCTCACTGGTATTTAATATATGTGTAATTTCATAGAGATTGTGCATGGAAAGGGAGAGCATGATGGTGCAAGTGCATTATCAAAAGAGCCTTAGGACATGAAGAATTAAAGTACAAAGAGAAAGCAACATTTTTAGGTACAAGATGTATTTTCTAGTGGTGTAATGTTATAATGAGTCCAGGTAATGAAGGTGATAATATGGTTCATATATTTTTGGTTGATAAATGAAACTAACATTTCACCAAATGAGGATTATTGTACATCAACAATATTGAGTGAGCCACTCTTTTAGAAGCTCTAATGTATTTTTATGGAGTATCCACACACAATATATAGATTTATTTCTTTCATCATGTATAGATGAAGATTGGGATGAGTGGGAGTCAAAGGAGTGGGTTGATGAATGGTCCACATAGTTTTTGAGACCGCTTGATTCATATCATCCACCAAAAACACTACAACTAACACAAATGGAATCATCCATTGACTTTGACCACTCATGTGATCTTGTGTAGCTAAGTAAATTATCCACATACAAATAATCTCATATTTAGTACTTTATCCTAACTATTCACTAAATTAATCTCCTCATTAAGCTTGTATCATTTTAGGCCATGTTTTTGTTATTATTGCATCTGAAGACAATGAAGAAGGGACATATTATTATTTTTCTCATTATGTTGAGGAAAAAGATAAATTAGATCACTCATTTATAGATGGTGAAGAATTAGAATACCCTATACTTGAGTAGTGGTTGATACTGATACATGGCTTAGATAGTATCATATGAAGAACCCTAGGTTGTGGTTGTTTGAGGATTGGGCGACACAAAGGAAGATTCTTTATTATTACAACATTTTTGTTGTATCAAATGTCCATTTGATTAGACATGGAGATAAACCACACAATAAGACTCTTTGGAAGGTTCTTGATTTGTACCATGAGCCAATACTTGAGACAATAAATGGTGGGGCAGATCTAGCAAGTTCATTGGAATAAATGTCAATACAAAAAGTTGTAATGTCAAATTTATTTAAATGCATGTACATATGACATGTACATTTGTAAAAATTAAAGTTAAATTAATATACAAAGATGAATATTTATGTGTCTAATGTTCTCTCACATTAGTCTTTGTATAAATAGATTTTTTGCTACATTAATATCATTGATATACTTGAAGATGAATAGTGAGGATAATAAATTAGTACAGAAAATTGAGTTTCTTGGACATAAATTTTGATGGAGGCCTGATATTATAACTATACAATTATATTTGAGTACCCATTTGGATTATTTAGAACATATCAAAAATTAAGGTAGGGTTGTTTTGTAACAAATCAGTCAATAATTGACTAGCAATATGCTTGTATAGGCCTAATTAAGCTAGTTTACAAGATGATTTATTGAAACTCTACAGTCCTTGGTGCAAGGGCACCAAGGCCATTTCATGAATTGGGATTCAAGTAGTATGTTTATATGTGTTTTGAGTCTATTGAGTTTAATTTAATGTATATTGAGACCATTTATAATATTTTTGAGTCAAGTGGGATCCTTTAATGATATTTTGTAAAAAAATTTCAAATGATGTAAAAGTCGTTATGCAACTTTGCCAATTTTGGATTTATGGTATAGGGGCACCTATCCATGCTCATCAAAAATGGTCAATTATTGAGTCTTGATGTTTTAGTTCATTGTGGACTTATAATAGGATCATACTATACCTTACAATATGTAATAAGGATCATGGGAGTCAATAAGGTCATGTGGTGAAAAGTTGTGAAGTTGCGAGAAAAGTTGTCAAGCAACTTTTCTTACAACCCAAATGGTCAATAATGTCAATTTTGTCTAATTTTGTGATTAAATCATCCATTTTTATGTAATAAGGCCTATATGGGCCATTGGTCATGTTAAAATTTCAAGGATGCAAGTTTTTAGACAAAAATACAAAAGTTATCAAAAATTATCAAACTTGGTAAAAGTTGTCATTATGCTAAGCTCAAAAAATGTTGTCAAGTGGATTTTTTGGTAGTTAAAGGTTATTATATCAATAATCCATCTTATTCTATATGATTATATTTCTACTTCCATAAAAACCTCTCTCAATTTTGGGAGATACAACCCTGTTTGAAATTGGCAACCCAATCTCGGTCATTGCCCAATTTTGCAATGTGCCTTAGTTAAAAGTTAAAACTATGTGTATCTTTGAAATGGAATTTTTTGGCCTTGAAGAATCTATGCCAATGGATCTATTTTAATAGGTAAACCCTAGGAACAACCTCATTTTGTCTCCCCAAGTTGTTTGAACATTCTAGACCACTCTAGATCGATGTGACCCTTAAGGTGCACATAGTACAAAATTAGTAATATTTACCATCATTTCCTAGATCTCATAAAATGTATCAATAATCCATAAGGTGCTCTAATTTTTTTACCACTACTCACAAAAACCTCTCACACTTTTGGGAGATTCAACACCATTTTAAATTAGAAATCCAATCTCGATCATTGTTAAATTTTGCAATGTGCCTCAATTGAAAGTTGCAAGTATGCATATATTTTAAATGGCTCATCATAACCTTAAAATATATATGCCAAAATATCTTTTTAGTTTGGTAAAACATAGGAACAACCTCATTTATCTCCCCAAGATGGTTGAATAATCTGGACCTCTCAGAACCAATGTGATCCTTAAGGTGCACATAGTACAAAAATCAAAAATATTTATTGGTTCATTTATTGGAGCTCATGTAATGTATCAATGATCCATTAGGTGCTACATGATCATTTTTCCACTACCCAAAAAACTCTCACTATTGGGAGACTTGACATTATTTTAAATTGGCAACCCAATCTCAGTCATTGCCAAATCTTGCAATGTGCCTCAGTTAAAATTTGTAACTATGTGTATTTGAAATGACTCATTGTGTCATCAAAACATATACTTTAATATCTCCAATTGGTTAGGTAAACCTTAGGAACAACCTTGTTCATTTCTGGAAGTCACTCGAGTGTTCTCGACCACTCTAAACTAGCATAAACCTTAAGTTGCACATAGTATAAAAATTAGAAATATTTTTGGATCATTTCTTGAACCTTGTGCAACATATCAATGATCCATAAGATTCTATAGGATATTGTTTCCACTTCCCAAAAAATCCTCTCTCACTTTTGGAAGATTTGATGTCATTTTAAATTGGTAACCCAATCTTAATTGTTACCAAATCTTGCAATGTGCCTCAATTGAAAGTTGAAACTATGTGTATCTTTGAAATAGTTCTATGTGGCATCAAACCATATATGATAAAAAAAATCTAGTTGGTAAATTAAACCCTACAAACAACCTCTTTTATCTCTCCAAGTTTCTTGAATATTTCAGACCACTTCGAACAGGCATGACCCTTAAGGTGCACATAGTACAAAAATCAGTAATCTTTGTTAGGTTATTTATCAAAGATCATGAAACACATGAATGATCTATTAGGTTCTGTAGTATTTTATTTCCTGTTTTTACAAAAATCTCTCTTGGTTTTGGGAGATTCGACCTTGTTTTAAATTGGCAACCCAGTCTCAATCATTACCAAATCTTGTAATGTGCCTCAATTGCAAGTTGCAACTATATATATCTTTTAAATAGCTCATTGTGGCCTCAAACTACCTATTTCAATAGCTCTAGTTAGGTGGTTAAATCCTAGGCACAAACTTGTTCAACTCCCTAAGTTGCTTGAATGTTCAAGACCACTCTAGACTGATGTGACCCTTAAGGTACACATAGTAAAAAACTCAAAAACATTTTCTGATCCATTTCTTAGAGCTCATGTTACATATTAATTATCTATTAGGTGCTACAAGATTGTGTTTTTCTACACACAAAAACCTCTCAATTTTGGGAGATTCGACCCTATTTGAAATTGGTAACCCAATCTCAGTCATTGCTAAATCTTGCAATGTGCCTTAATTGAAAGTTCAAAATATGTATATCTTTGAAAGGGTTCATTATAGCCTCAAACCATATATGCTAATAAATCTAGTTAGGTAGGTAAATCCCTAATAACAATCTCATTTGGCTCCCCAAATTTCTTGAACATTCCAGACCACTATGAACTAATGTGACCCTTAAGGTGCACATAGTAAAAACAAATTATCAATCTATATCAATTTTTTTCTCAAAGATCAAGTGATTTATAAAAAGTTTATCTAATACTAAAATATTGTGTTGTCTCTTCCCATAAAAACCTTTCTCACTTATGGTAGATTCGACCCCATTAGAAATTGGCAACCCAATCTCAGTAAGTGTTAACTCTTACAATGTCCCTCAGTTGAAAGTTGCAACTAAGCATATATTTGAAATGGCTTGTCATAACCTCAAACCATCTATTCCAATAGCTCTAGTTGTTTGGGTAAACACCAGGAACAACCTCATTTGGCTCTCCAAGTCTCTCAAACATTCTGGACCACTCCGGATCGGTGTGACTCTTAATGTGCACATAGTACCAAAATTGTTAAACTTTGATAGAGAATTTCTTAGAGCTCATGTGACGTATCAATGATCTATTTAATGCTATAGGATTTTTTTATTTATGTCCACAAAATCCTCTCTCAATTTCATGATATTCAATACCATTCAAAAATGGAGACCACATCTCAGTTCTTGTCAAATATTGCAATCTCGCTTACTTGAAATTTGCAACATTGTTTATCTTTGAAATATCTTATCGTTTCCTTGAATCATCTATTCCAACACCTCTAGTTGGGAATTTAAATTCTAAGAACAACCTTGTGAGGATTCACAACTCACTTAAACATCCCAGACCACACTCTATCGGTGTGTCCCTTAAGGTGCATAGAGTACAAAAATTCTCAAATTTTGACAAAGCATTTCTTGGAGCTCTTTCAATGTATCAATGATTCATCTAATGCTAAATGATCATTTTATTGATGCCCAAATAGCCCCCTCTCACTTTCACAAGATTCGATACCATTCAAAAGTAGCGCCAACCACATATTGCTTCTTGCCAAATCTTGTAATCTCACTTGGTTGAAAGTTGCAACATTATGTATCTTTAAAGGGTATGTGCAGGATCATGGTATATCAAACTATGGCCTTAAGTGGCAATGAAAAATCAAAAAATTAGGGTTAGTCAACTTGACGTAAAAGGTTGAACATCTTATGAACCTTATGTGAAAAAGTTGTAAGAATAGAATCTGTAGGAAATTGAATGTAGTTTCTAAACTACTAGCCCTTGTTTAAAAAAAAATTTATCTAATTGTTCAAAATTTTAGATTTCAATGCAGTAGTATGAAAAATTCAAGGAAAAGATAAAGAGTACATGTATGTCTGACCACCTTAATCACAATCAAATGATGATATATTTTTCCAAGATTCTAGATATAAGTAGTAGACTCATGCTTGGATGTGACACATATTTTTTTGTAATTTTTGGTCAAATAAATAATTAATTATGAATTTTCTGCTACAACTTTTTTAGAATAAAAAAACTCTCGTGTCTGACCACCTTAACTAATTTAAAATTTTACAAAATTCAAAACTTTTTTTTCTTTAGTAGTCGAAGCATAGAATGTGACACATATTTCAGATTTCATAAATGTTAAACGGTTTGAAAGTTATAGTTATTTTTCAATCAATATGTCAATTACGACTTTAAAGATAACTCAATTGAAAAATAAGTAATAATTACTTACTGAACTCAAAATTTGATAGCAATTATATTGATGGAAAGCTGATAATGTCTTTAAGAAACCCTTTTTGTTTCATCAATTTTGGGTGAAAAAATAGTCGTCAACTACATGGTCGAAGTCTCGGTATCAAAAACCATCTCCTAAACACACCTAAAGGGTTGACCACCCACATTTGGTAATGCCCAAGAAAATACCAAGCCTAATCAGATATCCAAAACTTCCCACCTATTTTGAAATTTCAGTTGCACCTCTTTTTTCAAATTCAAGTTTCATATTAAATTGTATTTTTTTTATGTTAATATTAATTGCGTTGTGTATTTTTTTCAATTTTAAAATATATATTACAAATTATTTTTTTTAATATTAATATTAAATAATAATAGCATAGCATTAATATTATAATATAATTTTTTATATTAGTATGTATTATATTATTTGATATACAAAATGATTTCAAAAAAATACCTGCACAGTTGATTTGATGATAGACAGTTTCAACCCAAGTCCTCTTGAAAGTATCCAACATAGGATTTTTTAACAGACTCCTTGTAATTTCGGTGGTCTGACTATACTGAATAAGTAGATGTCAATGGATTTCCCCTCAATTGAATACAATCAATTGATTTTTTAACTCTCAAAAAGAAATTTCACATGGATGTAGAACCACCGTACACTCATCATCTGTTCTAGAAACTAACAATGGCATAAAAATTGATGTAAGAACATTTAAGGTACATCATCCAAAAAAAGGTATATGAAACCTTTATGAAGAGCACACGATTATACTGAGAGGGGGGGGTGAATCA